>JBBGZY010000944.1:932500-1487464 GCA_037952925.1 Lithobates clamitans
GGGGTACAGAGAATCGCAGCTGGGATGTTCCATGTTGCTAACACACAGCACAGACACTTTCCCATGCTGGGCTGTTCTCACCCCGTGCACCTCTCCAGTCAGGAAATTTCCCTGGTTTACAGCTTCTCCCAAGAAAATGAGAACAGAGGGGTGTGGACTGTGGAAGGCAAAGTGGAAGCCCAGTAATGGAGCATGGCTGTGGGGCCCTAGGGCAGTTTGGAGCTGGACTTTGTGGAGGATATGATAATAATATCACAGGGGGCTGCAGGGGCCCCCTGGAGCTAGGGGCAGGATTGCGATTGTGACCCCTGCAACCCCTTATGCTACGCCCATGAGTATAAACAATAATATATTCAATAGGATAGATATATCCCCCAGAGGAAGGCACGTGATCCCTGTGCCGAATACGCGTCGGGGAGGGGTAGGACGGAGCTGTCAGCAGTGGAGGAGACATCACACACCACACCGCACACCATCTGGATCGCAGCTTGTTGTTATATGCTTGTTAAGTTTGGTGCACTGAAGCACCCACTGAATGTGAGTACCCTCCTGGAGGATTTTCGTTTGGTTTAATAAAATATCCCTGCTTTATCACACTATGGAGTTCTTACTTTTCTCCTATACATGTGGATATTGACTGCACCTGTGAGGATTGTATTCCCAGTATTCCAGCCTGAGGGAGCCCAGGATTGGCCCCACTGCGTGTATTGACACAGTTTTAATACTGGGTCACACGAGTAGAGGTGAGCGCAAACACATGTGGGGTGTCACGGGCGAGCACATATTGTTTGCTGTGATTTGAGCACCTTTTTAGAAGATCTCGGAGGAATTTTTTCTTATGGACACTGTTTGCATACATTTATTTGGATTTTAACCTGTGGATTGAGCTGGACACTTGTAATACACAGGATACCTGTGCACTTGTTGTTGTTTTCATTTATGCATGGTGCACTTTCAATGGGTTTTGTTGTTTTTTGCACAATGTCATATGCACTTTGAGTCTTGATTTTGCACTTTTGTAATATACATATATGATTTCACAGTTCATTTACAGCGGATTAATTTACTATATATACACGATATTTTAACACATTTTTTAGCGCAGGCACATTTATTATTTTTATGCTTTATATTCAATAGGATGGCTCCCTTTAGCAGTTCAATGCAATTAGAGCAGATGAGGAAAGAAAATTATAAAAGGTGAGAAAGGGTATTCCTTGAAATCCAGATATCTTCAGCTAGCCTCTTTATGTTGTAAATAAAATAATCCAAAATGGCAAGGTGTAGCAAAGTTAGCAAAGCTTTGATTTATCCTGGTAGTAGTATAACTTCCTTCTTTTATGATTCCTAAAGATGTCATCTGCTAATGCTACTGAAGTCAGTAAATAAAAAAAAAAAAAAAGAAAAAAAAAAAAAAAAAAAAAGAATCAAGCAGATTTGTGTGACCGTGTGTATGCAGGACAAGTTTGAGCCAACATCCGTCGGAAAAAATTTTATGGATTTTGTTGTCGGAATGTCCGATTGTGTGTACAGGGCATAAGAGTTTCCAATGGCAGTTGATTAATTTTGAGCAACTTTGCGAAGGGACGTGTCGCCTTCCCCATTTCCTCTCTCAAATATACGTCCAGCTGATTGCTCTGCCAGGTGACTATGCTCCCCCCCCCCCACCTTCATATGGAAGTGTGAACTGACACTAAATAGAACTTTTTCCCCCGCTTAGCATAGGTGGACTATTTGTTTTGCTTTAAAATCATCCATCTGTACTGCTCTTTCAATGGATAGTGGGCTAGTGGTGGTAGTGGAGAGTAGGACAGTTGTCAAAGCTTCTATCCATTGTTCTCCTGGGATCAGGAGCATATAAAATTCCACAATAAAGGTCCTTGGTGCTGACCATGTATGTGTCAATTTTTGAATTTTTCAAGTTTTGATTCAACAAATAGGACATTTTATTTGAGTGAGCCACAGCACTCTGCTATCAATTGTTTGCCATGTCATCTCTATGCTGATGACCACCATAGAAGAGAAGTACTACCTGAGTCATAGCAATAGCCTGTGTATGCTGCTTATGCTAAACCATCAGATATTGCAGTTTTCATGTTATCCTTTTGCCTCCAAATCAGACATATGTGTTTTTTAGCTGTATTTGCATATATCAACACGCTGTAATAATGTCCCACAAATCCCAGTTCATGCCCTCAAACTAAATTAATCAAAATCAACCTCCTACTATTATAAAAGTGTTGATTCTAGTTATAAGTTTGTATCAAGTGTACATTGAATTTATATGTGCATGTTGGCTTGTTACATATACAAGGCTGGCTAAAAGGTATGACTCTTCAATGGCAGGCGGCCCCATCTGTAGTAGATCTTCTTCCTAAACACGGTGGTGGACAAATTGCACCAATGTGTGTGTGCGACTGTGGAAGGACAGAAAGGGTATTGTGTGATGTTCTCTACAGGTTAGGAATGCACATGCCACCCTCAAAGGAACCTCCAAGTTGGCTTTTGGTATCAGATTGCATTCATTATTAATATTAGTTACTGGGGAATGCCTAACTCATTTCTTATCCTCTCTTCTTTCGTTAAGAAAGAAGACAAACATCAGCTTGTGCGTGCAATGCTCCTTAAGTTTTATTTCATGATCATTTGTATAATTGGGTATTTCCTGCATCATAGCTCAATTTCCACTGAAATTAATTTTCCATTTGCTTTTGGCCATGTAACAGAGCTTTCATATTTGTTTACTTTTCTTCTTCTCATAAAGATAAGCTAACGGAGCTTTTTGGGAAGTGGTGTCTTCTAGTTACCCATGACCCTTGTTCACAGAGAGCCTGACTCACTGTACAGACTGCCTCGGTTTTTACCATTAGAATGTGAACTTTTCATTAGGGGGGTTTCCAGTGTTAATCAAAACCTCCGTTGTATGCAAAATCCCAAAGATGACAAATCCACTGGGAATACTTGTATTCATAATTTTCCCAGTCGTATAAACTCAAAAAGTGAGCCTGACGTGTGGATGACACATGACGACATACGGCAATGATACCAAACAAACTCCTCTTCACCGCACACTGTGCTCAGCTTCATCTCTGAGTATGTGCAGCAGCTACACAGGGAAAAGTAGGCTCAGATTAGGTCTATTGCTTTTCGAATAATTTTTATTAGTTTGGAAATGGGTGTACACAACATGTCATGTGCTTTTACCCAGTACATTTTCAAACCAACGTGACACAAATTTTCCTAAATGTTTGCCTGGCACATATTCCGAAGCAGAATCATTAGACAGAACAATTTTATATGTACTCAAAATGAAATGAGATGGTGAAATAAGATGACGATCATGAAAACGTAAACCTGTAAATCAAAAGGGTTTGCAACTACCATGACAATGCTAATGTACGCTGCTGCACACATGAGCAGATACCATAAACATGAAAAAAGGAGATAAACTGGGTGGAAACAAGGAGGAAGAGGGAAGAAGAAAAAGACGAGAGGGGAAATACAAAGAGTTGTACTCCATCTCTTCATCCTGCGTGTTCAGTCTATCACTCTATACTATGTCTCCTGAAATGTAACATATCCACAGGTCTCATGTTTTTTCGAATAAAGGTAATTTACCTTGTAATGTAGCCCACAATTTTTTGTTTCTCATTATGCATTATCTTATATTTTTTCAGTGAGAACAGGATAGTTGAGGACCTCCATGATCTAGCATATCCTGGCTGCTAAGAATATGAATAAAATCAACTTAGTAGTATGTTTCTGTACCTCCTCTTGTTGGCAGCCCAATAAGGCTTGCCATGGGGTATTTTTTTTTTTAGATCGTCTGGATCAAAGAGTAGGTAAAGTTATAAACTTAGATCCAGAATCCCTTGACCTTCGGGCACAACCATCATATATGGTAGTCCGTACCCTCTTGTCTGCATCCCCTAAAACACTTTTGGGAAGCACCTGAAACATATGATGCTGTTATTGTAGGTACCATATACCAGCATAATAGAACTTTATAGTTGGCTTCAATCATAGAGATATTGATAAGAGATTTAGAAACTGGGCCATACATGGTTTGAATTTCAGCTGATTCAGCAGGACCTGGCTGTTAATGGGCAGACTGAATGTACGAAGTTGATTGATCGATCAACAAGTACAACCAGCCTGCCAG
The DNA here is from genome assembly GCA_037952925.1 of Lithobates clamitans. Taxonomy (NCBI): domain Eukaryota; kingdom Metazoa; phylum Chordata; class Amphibia; order Anura; family Ranidae; genus Lithobates; species Lithobates clamitans. The sequence continues at coordinate 936,663 of JBBGZY010000944.1, forward strand.
ATTCTCTTATGATTTATGACTAGCGGCTGCTATAGCCGCTAGTGATAGTCACAGCCTCCCCCCCCCCCCCGGAGCAGACAATTGCTCGACAGAAGGGATTCTCCTGTTAACACTGCCTGTAATTGCAGGAAAGAAATTTGCACTGTGTGTGGCCTGCCTTATGAGCTAGAGCAGGGATATGCAATTAGTGAACCTCCAGCTGTTGTAGAACTACAAGTCCCATGAGGCATAGCAAGACTTTGACAGCCACAAGCATGACACCCAGAGGCAGAGGCATGATGGGACTTGTAGTTTTGCAACAGCTAGAGGGCCGCTAATTGCATATCCCTGAGCTAGAGCATGCCACTCGGAGTCGAGGTCTATTTCAATACAGTATATTGAAATGACCTTTTAACGTATCTCTATTTTTCTGCCCACAAGCTGGCCATAGGTGAATCGAAATAGGTCTGGTTCAGTATGGACTGACTGAGTTTTGATCCATGCATGGCTGTCCCTGTTTGACAGAAGGCGATAGTTAGATTGACTTTTGTTGAATGAGAATGTTAGAAAACATTTGTTGATCAGCGGTTGCAGCCACTGATCAGTGTATTCTGATAGTGAAGATTTCCACTGTCAGAGTACCATGTCCCAGCAGGGGAATTCCTCCACAAATTTTGCTTGTGTGGATGGAGGAATCTGTTCAATCTTTTTTCATTCAACAGGCTGGCTGATTGAAAAAAAAAACCAAATCTGCTATGGACAGCTTCAAGGGATATTAAACCCAAAAACAAACATTTGTTACATTGCAGCTTACCAGTTTTTAGATGTGATAGTTTAATTCGTTTTCTTTTTTAGGCTTTCTTTCCTTCATTTCATCTGGTGATCCTGACAGTACGTCTGCTGTTTTTCAACAGAACAAGCTCTCCTGCAGATGTAACAGAGGGATGAGACAAACCATTTAAAGCTGGCAGGGGTGCTTACAATGCTCAGCTTTTATGTATTTATGTAAAACCTTAATCCTGAGGAAACAAAAAAACAGTTGTTGTAACTGCTTATAAAGTGTTAGCTGGAGTTTGGTTTCAATCTGTTAGTGTATCTATCACTGCTAGTACATCTAACACTACCCTCCCTCAAGACCGACAGTGTTGTTGTCCAAAGGTGCTCCTGTGCTCCTTCATGTAGATGAAAGCAAGTTCTATACAAATACCAACTTTGTGAGAGTCAGTAGTTTGCTTAGAGCTAAGCACACCCCTCCATTTTTACATGACTTGGTCATAAGTTGCTTGCACACCAAGCACTGAATTGTGGGTTGGTACAAAAGAGTGTCTATGTATGCCCTATAATAGGCTTCTCCTATGGCTTCAGTGACAGAAGAAAGCAAAGGAAAGGTAGCAGCTGTAAATTAATGTAGTTAAATTACCCTGTTGCTTTTATCTAAAGAACAGGTTCACTTTAGGGTTCTCCTAAAATCTCTGTCTAACAGAGCCAACTTCATGGAAGGGCACTAGGGTAAAATTAAATGATGTGCTCCCTTTTTTTATTACTGTTCTCCTCCTATTAGAATGAGAAGAGTGGTACTGCCCTGACCATAATCTCCCTCGTGGGCTGTGGCAGCCATGTCCCTAGGAATACAAAAGCCTTCTGACAAAAAAAACCTTTAAGAGATCTGGAACTTGGCTGCTGATTTTGGGTATATCTATATTCACTCTATCGGCACTTTATATGGCTTGAGCATATGCTGTGCATTTGTGGGGTAGATATGCCTGTCCTCTGTATGACAATATGTAATGAAAGCAGCCTTGCATTACCTGTCTTCTTTGGTGTATGGCCTCCTGCATCTAAACTTTCCCCCGGATCAGAAGCAAGCAGAATGGGGGGGGGGGGGTCAGTGCGGGGGGGGGCAATTACAGGAATGATGCGTCTGTGTCATTCCCTGCAGGAGCTGAAAGCCGGTGGGAGGGAGATGAATTGGCTTTCAGCTGCTGTAGAGAGCCACACAGGGCATCCTTCTATAATTGCCCCTCCACCTGACCGCACCAATTCCTCCTGCTGTTCGGGCCCCCCCCCCCCCCCCCCCCCCCGTGTGCCTGAGCCTCTTACAGGAAAACTGGTAGTCCCCCCCATCAGTGGCCCTGGAGGTAGGGCCCGGGTTGCCCGAGATATCAGCACCAACGGGGGTGATCAGGGAAGGCATACGCCAACCATGGTTCCCAGACCTTGAGAAAATTGCCGTGTGTGTGTGTCATAAAAAATACCAGAGATTTGTTCATTTAGCATCATGACTCTAAGACAGTCCCTCACTCCCTGAAAGGGGACTGTGGGTTTTCCAGGCCTAGGCAATCGTCCTTTTGGCTGCTATGAACAAATAAGATGCCAGTTTTTGCTGATAAGCGTATAGGCCCGGAATGGGGCAATGCAACAAAGATGATTTAGCCTCCTTTGGAGTATTTAAATGGAACAAGGAATACAGCATACAAATACTCGGGACCAGAAGCTCAACAGTCAAGGGCAGGTCCACCAGATATGCAGATCATCCCCACAATGGTAACACCTCCGAAAGCAGCAATCACTATAAGTCGGATTAGCATGGGGTATACAGGCCGGGACCCAATACCACCGAAATAACACTTTATACGCTGCCTCTAAAGTGGCAGTATTTAACGAACATTTAGCAATCGAAGACCAGGCCTTGCTCCAATCCGCCGGGTCGATCTCAGTACCCAGATCTCGCTCCCACTGGGCCACATAGGAAAGTGAAGCTATAGATGATCGACCATTCAAAGACACATAAAGGGTAGAGATAAGACCCGAAGAACCCGGGGAGTGCTGGCAGATATGCTCAAAAGTGTTTTTCTGAAATGGATAAGAGGAACTACGTCAGAAAGAAGCTATCCAATGTTGGAGTTTGAAGAAAACGAAAAAACTCTGACTCCCAGTGCTTTTTTCAATAGTCAGATTAGCCAATTATTATTTGAATTCAGCACTGCTTTAATATTTCATCTATGCAGAATGCATTTATTTCTAATATTTTAGGTGTACTGTACAACCTCAATGATCTGAAGTCAAATTTGGCTGAATAATTCACGTGGCATGTGGGGAGGTGGGGATGCAGATGTAATTAAAATCTCCCTTTCATGTATGACTGGGATTGTTTGCAGTCTGCACATTTGGTGGGGGTGTGAGGCCTAAGAAGGGCCAAGGCATAGGATCCAGGACCGTCTTTAACGCAGGGCAAAAGGGGCATCAGCCCAGGGCCCCGCCATTGTTGACGGGCCCAAAGCAGCTGCCCGCCGGCTTTATTTCAGCCGAGTTCCTCCACCTCCGGGATCCAGTGCTGGTTGCTGAGCTGCTTGCTACTGTCACTTGTAAATACAGAAGCGCTGCTTCTGTATTTACAAGTGACAGCGCTCTCCTCCTGGCGGCTGTTGACATCCATCCCCACTCTATAAAACATATCCTCGATTTCTATACAGAGCAGAGAAAGAGGAGAGAGCAGAAAGGGGGAGGGGCGGAGGATGTACACAGGCAGAAGCTGCTCCAAGCCACGGACTTGCAGTAAGTTGCAGCTGCTCTTCTTGAGCTCCACTCTGGTGTTTTTTACCTGGTGAGGACTCAGAATGCTGTGTATTGAAAAAGGGAGGAGGGGGGATTGATGCCAGAGGAATGCTGTCTATTGATGGGGGGTGAGCTCCAAACTGGAATCTGGGGGGAGGAGAGTTCTGTACTTGGGGATAGGGGGAACTTGGATGCACACAACACACCCCTAAACCCTGCACTTCTTACACAGCTCAACCCTAAACCCTGCACTCCTAAGACACAGCTCACCCCTAAACCCTGCATGCCATACACAGCTCACCCCTAAACCCTTCACTCCATACACAGCTCACCCCTAAATCCTACACTCTGTACACACCCCTAAACCCTGCACTCCTTACGCAGCTCACCTCTAAACCCTGCACTCCATACACAGCTCACCTCTAAACCCTGCACTCCGTACACAGCTCACCTCTAAACCCTGCACTCCATACACAACACACCCTTAAACTCTGCACTCCATACACAGCTAACCCTAAACCCTGCAGACCATACACAGCACACACCTAAACCGTGCACTCCATAAACACACCCCTAAACCCTTCACTCCATACACAGCTCACCCCTCAATCCTGCACTTCATACACAGCTCACCCCTAAACCCTGCACTCCGTACATAGTGCTCCCCTCAATCCTACACTCCGCACATATCTCACCGCTCAATCCTGCACTCTGTACATATCTCACCCCTCAATCCTGCACTCTGTACAGAGCTCACCCCTCAATCCTGCACTCTTTACAGAGCTCACCTCTCAATCTTGCACTCTGTACGTAGCTCTCCCCTCAATTCTGCACTCCATACACAGCTCACCCCTCAACACTGCATTCTGTACATAGCTCACCCCTCAATCCTGCACTCTGTACACAGCTCAACCCTCAATCCTGCACTCTGTACACAGCTCACCCCTCAATCCTGCACTCTGTACACAGCTCACCCCTCAATCCTGCACTCTGTACATAGCGCTCTCCTTAACCCTGCACTCCATACAAAGCGCACCCCTCAATCCCGCATTCTGTTCATGGCACAGCCCTCAACCCTGCACTCTGTACGTAGCTCACCCCTCAACACTGCTTTACTGTAGGTGGCATAACTAGTCATTTATTTCTGGCAGTCTGTCCTCAGGGATACTGTTCCTATTGGGCTATGTTCCTAGCTGCTCTCAGTTAACCTTCATAGTTGTGTGTGCTCTGCTTTGTTCATTGCTAATAGCAAGTTCTGGGAGTTTTCTGTCTATTAATGGGTCCCCTCACCTCCCCAGTTCATGGTGTGCAGGCAGCAAGGAGATGATGTGCTGTAACCTTCAGCAACCAATCAGTGAACTGTATTGGTGTGCTGTGATCTCTAGCAACTAATTGGTGAGTCATAATGTGTGCTGTAACCTCTAGCATCCAGTCAATCAGCAGTAATGATATGCTATAACCTCTGGCAACCAATCGCAATCCCAGCCTGATCTGAATTTGAGTCTAGCTGCTATTCATTGTATGTCTCAGAGCCTGCTGGGGGTACCCAAAGAAAATATTTGCCCAGGGTCCAATCAATAATAAAGACAGTCCTGATAGGTTTCAACGGTCCAACTGGTATTCACCAGTGAGGGGGTGATGGACATTGTTGCAGAACAGCTCTCAGGTTGTAATCCTCAGACTGTAGATGGCAGTTGACCTGAAAAAGAACCAAAATGTAGTAAAAATTGTACAGCCTCAGAAATGGGTTAAGGTCTGGGCAGGTAGAAAACAAGTGAAGTCAGATACAAAGCTGAGGTTGATAACCACAAGAGAACCCTTGGGTGACAGAGTCTCTGGAGGCACAGGAGTGCAGGGACCACAATAGGCACAGGAACTCTGGAACATGGGAACAAATGAGCGTAGGGATTTGGGAACTAACAGAGTAGAGCCTGAAGCTGGGAATAAACCCTATACTTCCAGTCAGGAGTGTTTGGCTGAGCATGGCTAAATGTTAAGGCTGAGTGACAGGCTGGGGAAGGACTGGCCATGTAGGTAGCTATATCAATAAGCAGGTACAATCTGGTGATTCCTATAGCTTCCAGTCCAGTGCAACAGCAAGGCAGGAAAAAAAAAACAAGAGTAATGCCCTGTACACACGATCGGACATTGATCGAACATTCCAACAACAAAATCCATGTTTTTTTCCGATGGATGTTGGCTCAAACTTGTTTTGCATTCACACGGTCGCACAAAGTTGTCAGAAAATCAGATCGTTCTGAACGCAGTGTCGTAAAACACATACGTCGGGACTATAAACGGGGCAGTAGCCAATAGCTTTCATCTCTTAATTTATTCTGAGCATGTGTGGCACTTTGTGCGTTGGAATTGTACACACACGGTCGGAATTTACGTGAACGGATTTTGTTGTCGGAAAATTTTATAGCCTGCTCTCAAACTTTATGTGTCGGAAATTCCGATGGAAAAAGTCCGATGGAGCCCACACACGGTCGGAATTTCCGACAACAAGCTCCAATCGCACATATTCCATTGGAAAGTACGACCGAGTGTACAGGGCATAACAGTTAACAGGTCAGCTTTGTAGCCAATCTGTGGAACTACAAGTAGCAGGTCAGCTTTGCTGCTAATCTGTGACACTGCCACTAAAAATCGCAATGCTACAATGGCATTTAGTGAAGGAATCCATGCCTGCCTGAAATCTGCAAAATTTTAATATACAAGGAAATGTGGGACATATTTGCATATGTGCACAAACACAGAGATTGGTGCCTCAAACAGAAAAACTCATTTGCATTCTCAGGAATGACTCTCGGTCCTACTTGCCAAGTTGGTGAATGAAGTCAATTTAATTTAGGCTTTTGTTTGACATTTTTAGGTTTTCGGTTGTCATTCCTATCATTCTCCCGCTTCAAACACAGCTATAAGCTGTCTCCCAAAATAATAGTGCTTCCAAAAAATTGTAAATAACAGGTAAAACACATGCAATAGGCAGATATTTCTGTTCACAAACCCTCTTTGTACATTATTTTGAAAAATCACATCTGTTGTTTCAGTACTTTTCCAGGTTCCAGAGGGCTACAACATGGCTGTACATTCACAACCTGATAATTATGTTTATTTAAAGTTTTGCCTGTTATTTAAAGCAGAGCCGTGGATAGGCTATGGTTCTTGTCTTTAATCCTGTCACACAGGCACCTATTCATTTCATTCTCTGTAATTTCTGTACATTTCTGACAAGTCCCTGCTTTTTTGAGTACAGAGGAAAATAAACATGAAAGTACAGCTCTGTGTCACAGTCGTGACACATATATATATATATATATATCTATATATATACACACAGTATCTCACAAAAGTAAGTACACCCCTCACATTTTTGTAAATATTTTATCATATCTTTTCATGTGACAACACTGAAGAAATGACACTTTGCTACAATGTAAAGTAGTGAGTGTACAGCTTGTTTAACAGTGTAAATTTGCTGTCCCCTCAAAATAACTCAACACATAACCATTAATGTCTAAACCGCTGGCAACAAAAGTGAGTACACCCCTTAGTGAAAATGTCCAAATTGGGCCCAATTAGCCATTTTCCCTCCCTAGTGTCATGTGACTCTTTAGTGTTACATAGTTACATAGTTGATAAGGTTGAAAAAAGACACAAGTCCATCAAGTCCAAACTGTGTTTGTGCGCTTTTATGTCAACATTACATTGTATATTCCTATATGTTGTAGTCATTTTGGTTCCTATCAATAGTTTTTTTTAATTATCTATGCTCCCTGCTGAAACCACTGCTTGTGGAAGAGAATTCCACATTCTTACAGCTCTTGCTGTAAAAAACCCTCTACGCAGTTTCCGGTTAACTTTTCCTCTAATTTTAGTGAATGGTCGCAAATCTTTTTAAATGTCCTTTCACAGAAAAGTTTAATCCCCATTGTAGGGTAACCAGCGCGGTATTTGTACATTGAAATCATATCCCGTCTCAAGTTCAGTGCTCGTAATCTTACCTCATAACTAAGATCCTCCAGTCCCTTTTATTAGCTTTGTAGCAAAGTGTCATTTCTTCAGTGTTGTCACATGAAAAGATATAGTAAAATATTTACAAAAATGCGAGGGGTGAACTCACTTTTGTGAGATACTGTATATGATGCAACCTGTCAGTACCACTAAAAGATCGGTCTTTGTTTTTCTGAGTACCCCCTGTAAGCAGGCCATACTTTATACAATTTTCTTTCCTACAACCATAGGTTTAAGGAAAGAAAATTGCACTGCCTGTGTTGATGGGGGAATCCCTCCTGCTGTGATATTGTATTCTGACAGCAGAAGGTTTCCCAGCCATCAGAATACAATGATCACTGCTGGCAGCAATAACCCATAGATGGATCAAAATTTGTCTGGTTCCTGCTGAATCGCTCGAATTTTGATCAATCTATGGCTGGCTTTAGTTTTCTAAAGATTGGTATACACGGGGAGTTTTTTTTCGTTCAACAAGCAGGTTGTCAAAGTCATAACAAAAGCTAAATATTTTTTCAGCTCATAAAAGTTCAGAAAATACTTTTTCCTCTGGAATTGGCCTATACTTACCCATTGAAGCAAAACCCCAGTCAGATATAAAAGTCACACAGCAATACAGCTCTGTGATCGTGAATACATTATTAACGAAGAACTTCACGCGGGCTTTACAAAAGTAAAAATCAACAGCTACATATACAATAGCAGCTGATATTCAAAAAACTGTGCTTTTTTACCACTACTATTTCTTTATACTCACAAGCCCATGAAGTCTAGCGCTGTCTTCCTCGCACATGATTTTTCACAGGGTTTCTGTCCTTCTGTGCCACCATCTTGCATTTGGGTGTCACGTACTGATCTCTCAGCTGGCCCCTTGCTGCTGCTTATGTGCAAAATGGTGGACTGCAGGTGTACTGGTCCTTTAGCCCCCTGGTATGTGGGACATGTATCCTAAGAGACTGTGGATGCTCAGGGCTGTGCCTTGCTCACCTGGACAAGAAAAAAATACCATAAGAAAAGGTGCTTGCGCCACGAATTTAAAAACATGGCATGTGATTATTTACAAGGGGGAGAACAAATAAGACAAAATTAACGAATAAACACCGTGAGTGTGAAGGTATGCTTTAAATATTGTGCAAATAAACTCTGCACTATAGAGAAATTAATTAATTTGTTGCACGTGTTTGTGTCTAAAAAATTGTCTAAATATTCCAATGCGACATGGAATAAGTACTATTTCACTACTGCTGCTACCTTAAAGTGGATATAACCCCCCCCCCCCCCCCCCCATGAAATTTGAGCTAGGTACATATATCTGTAGTGTTTTCTTTTCTCTTCCCAAAGCACTAAGTCCCATGTGTTTCTTCTGTCCTGTAGCTCTGTTATCAGCCTGATAACTTCTGACAAGTTCTTCGGGCTATAAATAGATTAGCAGATGTTTCACAGCAGAGCTCTGCACATTACTTCTTTCCTTTGCCAATGTGGAGAGGGGTGTGTGCCTTTCTTCCAATCAGCTTTCTTGGCTGTATGTCAATAATCCACTCCCAGTCTGAACAGAAAGAGAAAAATCTGTAGCATGATGTGCACTTTCTAAAGGATATATAAAACTTAAGGCAGCAGATATACAAGCAAAACTTTTGTAGGGAGATTTGTTTCATCCCCAGTGGCAGCTGGTGCTCAAAATTTTTGGGGCGGGGGGGGGGCGCAAACAAAATGAAAAATTCTCAAAAAAAACCAACATCAATTACAGCCTTACTGTGCCTGTCAAATGCAGCCACTGTGCCCATCAATTGCAGCCATTGTGCATTCAAACGCAGTCACTGTGCCATCAAACGCAGCCACTGTGCCCATCAAATGCTGTCACTGTGCCCATTAATTGCAGCCACTGTGCATTCCAATGCAGCCGCTATGCCCATCAATTGCAGCCACTGTGCATTCAAATGCAGCCACTGTGCCCATCAAATGCTGCCACTGTGCCATCGAATGCTGCCACTGTGCCCATCAATTGCAGCCACTATGCCATCAAACGCAGCCATTGTGCCCATCAATTGCAGCCATTGTGCATTCAAACCCAGCCACTGTGCCTTAAAATGCAGCCACTGCGCCCATTAATTTCAGCCACTATGCCCATCAAATGCTGCCACTGTGCCCATCAAATGCTGCCACTGGGCCATCGAATGCTGCCACTGTGCCCATCAAATGCTGCCACTGTGACCCCCCGCCCACTCGCCATCTGCCCGGCACTTATCCTGTCTCGGTGGGGCAGCGAGTGACAACGGCGAGCGGTGTCCTCCATGCGTCTCCCCCCATCCTCTCCTCCTGATGGAAGTCCAATCACAGAGCCTGTCGTTTCAGCCAATCAGGTGACGGTAACAGACCTGAGCACCTGATTGGTGGAGAGGCGGTTCAGTGTTCATTCGTTGTTCTAACATACCTGGGTAAAGCCCCAAGCATGGAGCTCGCAGGTCACCTTTTTTGACCCCTATTAGAGCCTATGGCTCTAATCAGGTGCTTCAAAAACACCCCCCGCCTCTGTAATTCAGGCGTCTGGTGCCCGAAAAGGGGCCGGTTGCCTGAATAGGGGGTGACAGCGGCGGCCATGGATAGATTACTTCAATGCATGAATCTAGCCATTGGTCTTAGAGGGGGTGGCTGGAAAGAGGTGGCTGTGTATCATCTGAGCCTGTTCACTTTACTAGGTATATGTGAGGGTTTAAAGTGTGAGATGTTATACTCAGCGCTGCTCCAACAAACAATAAAGTGCCTATGTTAATATATGGTATACATTAACCCTTAAGAATACCTAAATGGTTTTCAGGCATACCTAAAGGCCAGTTAATGAGAGTAAAAAGAAACTGTGACCTTAAAGAAGATTACCAAGTACAATCCAACATGTTATTAAATCGATTTGAGCAAAAGGGATAAATGCCCACAGCTCATCAAAACACAAAAAGAAGTAGGATTAATGAATAGAAAAGAACTACTTACCCCCAAAATCACATGGTACCACACACGTCACATACCTTTTGGAATGTGAGTGTGGTCTCCAATATGTGGGTAGAACCACTAGAGAATTAAGAATAAGATTGCGAGAAAACATTAATAATATCAAAAAGGGCATAGCTTATCATACCACTATAGAAGAATCCACAATAGGGATCCGTCTAAATTGTTTTTCTGTGGTATTGATAGAATAGAGAGACACTGGAGGGGCACTAACATGAAACAGGCTATCTCACAGAATGAAACCAAATGGATATACCAATTACAGTCATTGACACCATCAGGGTTAACTGTAGAACTAGATGTAAATTGTTTTATAAGTAGTTATTACAATAAAATTTTAGTATTAATTTTAACACAATTTTTAAATCTATTGTTGGTAGTAGAGTTGTTTTTAATTTTATTTAATTTTGTACTGTAATGTATTTATTATTATGAGATAATGTATTCATTGTAAGATATTATAAATATGGGATTTATATGGTTGCCGCTATATATTTGTGACAGTAACCACGTAAGGAAAACATTACTGTAATGATCGGACATTACCTGTTAAGCACAGCATTATATGACAATCGTGACATATTGGGTTAATGTGGGACACCATGTAGGAACATTTATTTTCACTTTTAACTTTTAATAAATTTGGCATTGTTACTGTACCATTGGAGGAATTATTTGGCCATCTATATACCTGACGGAGGCATTCAATGACACCCATATGAGGAGAGGGTTGATGTTTTGTTATAAAGTGTGATTGACACCCATGGGAGTGGGAGGGATATCTGTCTGGTGAGTTTTTTTCCATTGGGTGAGGGATCACTTGCATGCTTGAGGAAGTGTTTTCTTCATTTAGAAGATATTCCTAAACAAGGAAGAGTGGATACACTGTCCGTTTTAATACTTGGTGGACTTTTATTTGCAAGATTGACACTGGGTGGACTTTTTTTGAGACTTTTTTTTATTGTGATACTTTTGTTTGTTTCACTTTTTTATTTTGAGTTTGTATATTTGATCTATTTTGCTTTAATTCACTTTGATTAATGATTGCTTTAAAGCACATAGAATTTTGTATACCACAGCGCTACTGGTAAAGTGACAAATATTTCCACTTTGATATTTTTATGCTTTAAATATATTGTAAGCAGTGGAAGTATCTGAATTTAACCCGGTATCAGCTCCTTGCATTCCCCTGTACAACAGAGCTCAGATTGGGAGAGGAAGAAGCAGCACAAGCAGCCATTGCTGTGCTGCAGTGTAATAAGGAGCATGCTGATGAGAGGAGAGAGCAGAGTAACAGAGAGATGAGCTCATCCATTTGCTGTTTCTCCTTTCACTGTCCAGTCACAGGCTGGGGAGTGACAAGACCTGTATGTTTTACTTTCAGTACCAGAGCAGAGAAAAATCAGGTTTGTGCTGTGTGGCAGAGCTGTGTGAATGTCAGATCTCAGCACTGAATGGCAAGTAAAACATTTCCCTATGTATCTTATCTGTGTATTTGCTGTTTGCTTGGAGTTAAAGTGGTTGTGAAGGCAGAAGGTTTTTTTTTTTATCTTAATGCATTCTATGCATTAAGATAAAAAGCTTTCTGTGTGCAGCAGCCTCCCGAGCCCCCTAATACTTACCTGAGGTCCCTCTAAATCCAGCGACGTTGCAGGAGTGTCTCGGCTGCCCGGGACTCCCCTCCTCATTGACTGAGACAGCAACGCAGCGCCATTGGCTCCCGCTGCTGTCAATCAAAATCAGTCAGCCAAGAAGGAGAGAAAGGGAGCGGGGCAGGCCACAGGTTCATGTCTGAATGGACACAGGAAGCTGTGGCTCAGCTTGGGTGCCCCCATAGCAAGCTGCTTGTTGTGGGGGCACTCCACAGGCGGGAGGGGCCAGGAGAGCCAAAGAGGGACCCGAGAAGAGGAGGATCTGGGCTGCTCTGTGCAAAACCAACTGCATAGAGCAGGTAAGTATAACATGTTTGTTATTTTTAACTTAAAAAAAACCAAGACTTTATAATGCAGTTGGAGTTCGGGAGACTGTAAAGTTTTCAGTTGGTGCTTTTTTTTACAGAGTCACTTTTAAATGAGTTTACAACACAGAGACCGTATATATGGCAGCTGTCCCCTCCCCCACCGCCATGGAGTCATCTAACAGTGTACTGCTACTCTGGGCTGGGCTTCCTTGTACTATTTGTCACTCAGGTGCTACAAGTTGGGAAATTCTACAATATTGATGTACAGTGATGGGGGTAAGACACGTTCTTCTGCTCTGCTGTATAGGACTGGTGATGGGTGACCCCTATGGCTGTATGAAAGTGAACCCCTGCAAGTGCCTAATGAAGGATGGCTCCGGCGTCATTAACTTGTCAGCCTTGGTGGATATGGAAGGCTTCCTGATCAGAGACAGGAAAGTGGAGCGTGAAGTGGACGGGACCAGATTGGACCAGACTGTCACCTTCAGTCCCTGCCTTCCTTTCAGTGAACCCATGGCTCTTGTCAATTGTTCCCGGGTGGCTGTGTGCGTTGTCACCAGGTAACCTAAGGCTTTGTGTAATCATTGGGAAGTGTAGAGTTTAATGATCAATCAGGCAAGCACTAGCTTGAGAAAAGCTATTGTGATTTCTCACATGAAGATTTCAACATGCTGGAAAATCTCAATAATTTGTTAGCCATTCTTTATTTTTTCTAAATGAAAGAACAAGCCTTTTTTTTTTTACAGGTGCGCCATAAGCGATTGTTTTTTTAGGTATAGATATGTCACTGCAGGTCTGGTCACTATGTGATTGGCAGACTAGGTGGGGCTTTAAAGTGGGTAGATACATTTTAATCTGATTGTACAATCTTCTTTATGGTGGGCATACATGGTGCAATAAAACCGGATGATTGATTGGAAACACACCATCGATTGACCCTAAATGATTCCTTTATTTCCCTGCTACAATGGATCTATGTGAGTCAATGAAAACTGTCACTCTTCGCTCGGCCATGCCATTTTTTTCTCGCTCAATCATATAGTTACATAGTAGGTGAGGTTGAAAAAAGACACAAGTCCATCAAGTCCAACCTATGTGTGTGATTATGTGTCAGTATTACATTGTATATCCCTGTATGTTGTGGTCATTCAGGTGATTATCTAATAGTTTCTTGAAGCTATCAATGCTCCCCGCTGAGACCACCACCTGTGGAAGGGAATTCCACATCCTTGCCGCTCTTACAGTAAAGAACCCTCTACGTAGTTTAAGGTTAAACCTCTTTTCTTCTAACTGTAATGAGTGGCCACGAGTCTTATTAAACTCAATTAAATCAATGTCAAAAATCAATGTTAAAATCAATGTCAGATTTAATTGTTATGTCAAATTGGACATTTATCTTTCAGTTTTATTGCATTTTGTATGGCCACCTATAGATTTACTAACAAATACGGTATATCCTGTTATTAAGACCTTTTCACTATTCAGTTGTTGGCAGATTTAATGTAGCCTGTTCAAACAGATTGGAACCCCCAAACATATATATATATATATATATATATATATATATATATATATATATATATTTATATATTTTAAGCAGAGGCCCTGGAGAATAATATAGTTGTTTACATTTTTTAGTCGCACGATATTTGAGCAGCAGTTTACCAAATGCAATTTTCATTTTAAGTGCACACAAACACAATATTATACTCTTTTTTTTTTTTGGGTAAAATATAAAAGATGATGTTAGGCAGAGTAAATAGATACCTAACATGTCATAATTTAACCACTTAATGACCGGAAGGATTTACCCCCTTAATGACCAGGCCTTTTTTGCGATACGGCATTACGTTGCTTTAACTGACAATTGCGCGGTCGTGCGAAATTATACCCAAACAAATTGACATTATTTTTTCCCACAAATAGAGCTTTCTTTTGGTGGTATTTTATCACCTCTGTGGTTTTTATTTTTTGCGCTATAAACAAAAAAAGAGCGTGGGGAAAGGGAAGGGGTTAACACTAGGGGGCGATCAAGGGGTTAAATGTTCCCTAGAGGATCCGCCTTGTTTACAAAGGCAGATCGTCGTTATGCCTCTCTTTCCCACAATCGTGGGTGGCCGACAGACATCGAGTCCAACAGACCCGCAGGCGGGGTCCTGCGGCACGCGGCGGGCATGCTCCAGTGCCATGCAGTGGGCGCACTCCCGCAAAAGCTGGTGCACAAACAGCTGTACATGTACGGAGGTTCGCGCAGGAGAGCCAACCTGCCGCAGTATAACTGCGGCAGCTGGTCGGATACAGGTTAAAATTGCCTATGTCCGTGGAACACCAACAGACTACGGTACCTAAAAATTTCCATAGGCAACACTTTAAAAGCCTTTATAGGTTACCCGTTTAGAGTTACACAGGAGGTCTGGTACTAGAATTATTTTTCTCACTCTGATGTTCGTGACAACACCTAAAATGTGTGTTGCAATCACTGTTTGCATATACGTGCCGGACCATGGGGGGCACGTGAGCATAGGGAAGCGGGTGCATTAAAATACATTTTTTTTTTTTTTTTTTTTTTTACACTGTAAGTTTCATTTAATCCTTTTTGATAGCATGGACCATGACAGGTCTTTTTAAATGGAGAAGTCTGGAGTCTAGTGGATGTGTGAGTCACTGGCGCAAAAAGCTATTAATGGTGTAAAAAAAATAAATGTAAAAAACATAAAAAACTGTTTGCTTCAGTCAAAAATACATTCCACCAATAGGTAAAAAGAAATTAGAATCAAGTAAAAATGGTGTTGACTACGCTACCCCCAATCTCATATCATTAAATACACCACTCTCATTTTACCCGTGAAATACAGTCAGGTCCATAAATATTGGGACATCGACACAATTCTAATCTTTTTGGCTCTATACACCACCACAATGGATTTGAAATGAAACGAACAAGATGTACTTTAACTGCAGACTCTCAGCTTTAAGGGTATTTACATCCAAATCAGGTGAACGGTGTAGGAATTACAACAGTTTGTATATGCGCCTCCCACTTTTTTTTTTTTTTTTTTCAAATAACAATTTTTATTATAGTATTTATGATACAAAAGTACATATTATATGAGAGGTAATAAGAGATAAGAACAAATGGCTCTCATTCCGTCTCCACATTCTAATTTACTTATAACTGAATAAATCACTGAAGTACTCAAGGTAGAGTAGAAAGACAGTAAAAGAGGGGGGAAAAGAGAAGAGGGAAAAGAGAGGGAAGGGATAATGTTGTTGTAGTTCGTTTACGTATTCATGGTGGGTCCTCTCGAAGATGCCACAACTCCCATACTCTGTCATGTGCATCTAGCCTGTCCTGCATTCGGGCTGTCATCTTCTCCATTAATTCCACATCTTTGATTCTAGCGTATAGGGCTTCAGGCGTGGGGGGAAGGGTCTTTTTCCAGTTTAAGGCGATAAGACAACGAGCTGCTGTGAGAATGTGGCGTGTGAGTTTTTTTTGGGTTTTGGGGATCTTTAGTTGTGAGATTCCTAAAAGGAAGAATTTGAGGTCCATGGGGATCTGTGTTTCTAATAGACGGGCCAGTAGTTGTTGGACCTTGTCCCAAAATGGGGTAATCAGTGGGCAGTCCCAGTATATGTGGAGGAGGGTTCCTCTGTCTGTTTGACATCGCCAGCAGCGATCTGAGCTAGATGGGTATATAGTATGAAGGATATCTGGAGTCATATACCAAAAAAGGAGAATTTTGTAGGTATTTTCCTTGTATAGGGTGCAGAGGGAACTTTTTGCTGCCTGTGTCCATATCGTCCGCCATTGCTCGATGGGAAGTTCCTCGTTAAGAGCTTTTTCCCATTTAATCATGTAGATATGTTTATCTAGTGGGTAAGCATTCAATATTTTGTAGATATCAGAGATTAATCCCTTTTGGGCCGTGCCCGTCAGGATTAAATTTTCAAAGGGTGATGGGGGGGAGAACTGTAGGTCAGGCGATATGGACATGGCATAGTGACGTATTTGCATGTAACTGTAGAAGGCTTGACGTGGTAGATCAAATTTAGTCTGTAGATCAGAGTAAGACAATAGTTTGCGGGATCTGGGGTCCACCAGAGCTCCATAATGGAAGAGGTTTCGTGATGCCCATGGATAGGACATCTGGTGGGTAAGACTATCTGGGATTTTGGGGTTGCAGATAAATGATGTTAGGACTGATTTTTCCGAGGCCAGTGTGTGGGAGCGGGATAGTTTGTTCCATAAGCGACGGAGTTGAATCATAGGTCCTAGCAGCCGCTCAGGAGGGACCTCTACCATCGCATTCCATAGTAAGCTGTTTGGGTGGGTCGGGGCTAACCATATTTTTTCGATCTCTGTCCATCTATTGTATGATCTTTGGGTAAACCATGATGCTATTGCACGAAGTTGGGCTGCTTGATAGTATTTGGTAAGATTGGGAAAGGCCAGACCTCCATCTGAGCGCGCCGCCATCATTACTGATTGAGGGATTCTGTGTCTCCTATAGTTCCAGGTAAATTTAAGGAGGTCAGATTGGAGTTTAATTAATTGTTTGTGAGGGACAGGGACAGGTAAACTCTGAAAGAGGTACAGTAATTTCGGGAGTATCGTCATCTTAATAGATGCAATCCGGCCTAACAGGGAGATATGGTGTTTTTTCCAATTAGTGAGCAGGGTTCTGATGGAATGGAAGAGGGGGGGGAAGTTCTCTTGGTATAAAGTGTTAAACTTTGTGGTAATACGTACTCCTAGGTATTTCAAGGAGGTATCTTTCCAATGGTAATTGAAGTTGGTCTTTAGGTGTGTCGTTTCCTCATCTGAGATGTTGATTGGAAGGGCTTCTGATTTAGATGTATTAATTTTATAGCCTGAAAGGGCTCCGTATCGGTTAAGTTCAGCAAGTAGATTCGGGAGGGAGATTCTGGGCTGGGTCAGAGTGAGGATCACGTCGTCAGCAAAGAGGGAGATCTTAAACTCTCGACCCCTGACTGAGATTCCTCTTATATTTTGGTTGCTTCGGATGGAAGCCGCCAATGGTTCGACACATAGTGCAAACAGTAATGGTGATAGTGGGCATCCCTGTCGGGTGCCGTTGGTTATTTGGAATATGGATGAGGTGGCAAAGGGCGTTCTGACCTGGGCGGAGGGGTTGGAATATAGGTGCTGTATAGCTCTTATGAAGGGTCCCTGGAACCCCGCATGCTGTAGTGTTGCGAACATAAAGGGCCACCCAAGGCGGTCAAAGGCCTTTTCGGCGTCTAGGCTCAGTAACAGGGATTCAGTTTTCTCCCTATTCGCCACATCTATCAGATCAATCACCTTTCTGGTGTTATCCCCCGCTTGTCTGAGGGGAACAAAGCCCACTTGGTCCTTATGGATAAGGGATGGGAGGATCATGTTCAAGCGGATTGATAGCAATTTTGTAAAGATTTTAAGGTCTGAGTTCAGCAAGGCGATGGGTCTGTAGTTGGCGCACAGGGTGGGGTCCTTGTCTGGTTTTGGGATTACAGTGATAAATGATCGCTGCATATCAGGTGGGATGGGTGAGTCTCGATAGAAAGCATTAAAAAGTTTGCACATATGTGGTAGTAAGATGGGGAGAAAGGCCTTATAATATTCATAAGGTAGTCCATCTGGGCCTGGGGCTTTGTGTGATGGGAGAGATTTAATGGTTTGTTCTATTTCTTCTTCGGTGATCGGCATGTTTAGGGTTGCTAGATCAGGGGTTTGAATTTGTGGGACTCCGCTCTGTGCGAGGTATTGTTGCATAAGTTGGTGCAGTTCGGGAGGAAGGGGTTTACTAGGTATGTTTGGATTGTTATAAAGTTCCTGATAATATTCTGCAAAAGTGTTGACAATGTCTTTGGGGTGGGATATCAGAGAGCCTAGTTTGTTTTTAATCTGGTGTGGTGTGGTCATGTGTGAGTTATCCCGCAGTTTTCTTGCTAGTAGGGAATGAGCTTTATTGCCCTTATCATAGTATCTTTGTCTAAGTCTAATGATGGCCTTTTCTACTTGCCCGATCGCCAGGTCGCTCAGAATGGTTCGCAGGTGTATGATTTTCTTAAGAAGGGGTAGGGAGGGAGCTTTTTGCAGTTGGTGTTCTAGTGTTCTAAGTTCTTTTTCAGTTTGAATTTTTGTGAGCAGGGCATCTTTTTTCATGGCAGACGATAGTGCTATACACCTGCCTCGGAGTACTGCCTTGTGAGCTTCCCAGAGCGTGGGGGTGGATATATCAGGAGTGTCGTTTTCTGCAAAATAGTGTTTTAGGGTGGATACCAGTTCCATTTGCGATGGGGGATGTTGAAGAAGAAATGTATTTAATTTCCAATTGTAAGGTCTACGGTTGGGGGATCCTATTTCCAGCCTGAGTAAAATAGGCGCATGGTCAGACCAAGAAATTGGGAGTACCTGTGCCTCTCGTATATTTCTAAGCGTATGATTATTTACAAAGAAATAATCGATGCGTGAGTGTGTCTGGTGGGGGGCTGAATAAAACGTGTATTGCCTATCGCCAGGGTGGAGAGCTCTCCAGGCGTCAAAGAGAGCATAACGTCTAGTAAGTTTACGAAAAAGCTTCGAGTCTCAGAGGGCTCGGGCTGGTGTCGCCCTGGGGCTCACCACCTGGCGATCCATTATTGTGGAGTGGGTTAGGTTAAAGTCGCCCCCCACCACTAGCATCCCATGGTCGGATTTAAAGAGGCGATTGAGTACTTTAGATAAAAAGTTGTGTTGTTTAATGTTGGGGGTGTAGAGGGCGCAGAGGGTAATTGCTTGTTGTTGCCAATGCCCCTGAAGGATAATAAAGTGACCGTGTGGGTCACTATAATGAGTTGTACAGGTGAAGGGGGATCCAGTTTTGATGAGGATTGCAACTCCTGCTCTTTTGTGTGGACCTGAAGAGTGGTATATTTGAGAATATTGTTTAGAGGCGAATGCAAATGAACCCCCCTTGTCAAAATGTGTCTCTTGGACCAAAATTATGTCTGCTCCTGAGTGTTTGAACTCCCTCAACGCTAAGTGTCTCTTTTTATTGGAGTTAAGGCCGTGTACGTTTAAGGATAGGATCTTAGCCATGGTGTGTAAGTGGGTGAGAATGTCTTACCTGATGTGGTGGAGTAGTTTTGGAAGTTGTGGGACAGCGGTAAGGATTCTTCGAGAGGAGGACCATTTAAGTTCTGCCGCCTGTGGGAAGAGTCATGCGGTGATGGAGAGGTGGATGAGAGAGGGAAAAGTGAGAGAGAGGGTGAAAAGAAGAGGAAGAGGAGATGATTAATACATGGTAAACATTTACAATTTCGTATAACTAATATCTCTTGACCTTGAAAGGCTAAAGGGCCTAGGTCGATACGGGATTCCAGGGATCCTCCCGACAAAGGTCCATGGGGGCCCGTCGGTTGGATGCCAAGGAGCCCAAATTTGGTCATATAAAACATGAACTGCAAAAAAAAAACTATCATTGCTAACATTTAACCAAAAGGGAGGTGACTAGGAATGGGATTTCCTATTCTCTCAAGTCTCTACCGAGGTCTGCCCATTTTGTGGACTAAAATATAAGATTAGGGCGCAAAGAGGGGGGGACTAAATATGCTATGTTGTCCAGGGCCAGAATACCAGCCATAACTGATGGAAGAACTGTCCATCAAAGGTGATTTAAAGCATGAATACTACCACCGGAGTCAACCGTTCTTGTGCTTGGTGCTCTTGCGAGGTGTTTCTCTGTTCCGAGATCTATTCGAAGAGGGCACCTTCTGCCATGTTGTGGGCGGTATTGGCGGAGTGGTAACAAGATCCCAATCTGGGAGTCGAGGAACGGAGATTCCGATAGTGTCACAGAAGGTTTCTATGTCCTCTGGGTATCTTAGGACAGCTGACTTGCCTTGGGTTTTTGCTGTGAGACTGAAGGGGAATCCCCAGCGGTAAGTGATGTTTTCTTCTTGGAGGATTCGTAGCAATGGTTGAAGAAGTCTTCGTTTTTGTAATGTGATCCATGAGAGATCTGGGTATAGCTGTACTTGGGCATCTTTATAGGTCACTTTGCGAGCTAATCGGGCTTGTCTCATGATGTCTTCCTTCAGGGGATAGGAGTTAATCCTGCATATGATGTCCCTTGGTTGTGAGGTGGAGTTCTTGGGGCGCAGGGCTCTGTGGGCTCTATCCATTTCTATAAAGTTGTTAAACACGTCTTGTAGGGTATGCTGAATGTCCTCTGGACCTTCGACTTCTGGTATCCCCCTCACCCGTATGTTGTTTCTTCGTCCCCTATTATCTAGGTCTTCCACATGTCGCTGCATATCTCTCAACATAGTATGGTGGTCTGCTCCTTGGAGTTGGGTTCTGTGGACTGCTAGCTTAGTTTCCTGTATTTCTTCCTCAGCCATTTCCACTCTGTCTGCTAAGTGTTTGAGGCCTGATTGAAGCATTTGTATTTCTGAGCGACAGGTGGATTTTACATCCTCTATCAATTGTCTAAAGTCCTCCTTTGGTGGGGATCGCCTGTAGATATGTGTGCCATTGTGGGGGTATCAGTTGGGTGTGGACTGGTATCTGGTTTCCCTGCTCTGAGGTTGTGCGAGGTGGTAGGGGATCTGTAGTCAGATGCGCAGGTCTGGGTGGGGAGTCCCATGGTTCGCTCCAGGATGGATTTTGGCCGTGTGAAGGGGTCCTTGTTATGGCCAGCCTCTGGGGGTGATGGTCAGGTGTACCCACTTTCTCAGCGTAGGTGGTCTGCGGTACTTTTCGTTCCGTGGGTGTGCTGCTTGCCTGTGATAAGGCTAATCTTTGTGTTTTTGAGGGCGGTGGTTCAGAATCCCTGTGGATGGAGGGCGTTGGACTCAGGGCGGGCTCTGGTGGGATCCGAGTAGCCGGGTACATGGGGTCTGGTAGGGCCGGAAAGTCCGCAGAGAAATCTGAGGGGGTTGGTGAGCATGGCCCCAAGTCCTGGATGCATGGGTCTGAGGCCGTTCTCAGCAGGCGAGGAAACGCCTCTGAGCATTGAGTGTAGTGCTGTGAGGGGAGGATTATCATGGCGCCCTGTAAGGTCTGTGGTGCTGCCTCATGGGAGGTGGATTCGGGGTAAGGACTCACCGATCCCATCGGAGGGGGTTCAGCTGCACCTTCCGTCCGGGCTGGATCGCGATCCGGGAGCGGCTTGTGAGGCGAGTGAGGTGATGGAGGGATCCGTACGGAGCTGCGGGAGTAGGCCGCAGAGGTGTCCGGCGCCATCTTGGCTGGTCCGGAGAGAGGCATGTCCGTCGGCGGGAAATAGGACCTGAGGTCCGTGGCGGTTCCTGGCGGGGGTAAGGATGATCCCCTGGCTGCTGCGGATCTAGTGGTTCTGGATCTGCCCATGAGAGATCAGCGGAGCGTCCCCTGTGCGCTATGTTATCACGGGCTGGGAGAGAGCAGGTGAATTAGGCTGCCATCCAGAGCGGCTTCCGGTCACGCCCCCCCTCCCACTTTTTAAGGGACCAAAAGTAATGGGACAATTGGCTGCTCAGCTGTTCCATGGCCAGGTGTGTGTTATTCCCTCATTATCCCATTTACAAGAAGCAGATAAAAGGTCCAGAGTTCATTTCAAGTGTGCTATTTGGAATCTGTTTTGCTGTCAACTCTCAATATGAGATCCAAAGAGCTGTCACTATCAGTGAAGCAAGCCATCATTAGGCTGAAAAAACAAAACAAATCCATCAGAGAGATAGCAAAAACATTAGGTGTGGCCAAATCAACTGTTTGGAACATCCTTAAAAAGAAAGAACGCACCGGTGAGCTCAGCGACACCAAAAGACCCGGAAGACCACGGACAACAACTGTGGTGGATGACCGAAGAATTATTTCCCTGGTGAAGTAAATACCCTTCACAACAGTTGGCTAGATCAAGAACACTGTAACTGTTTAGCTGGTACATTGCTAAGTAACAGAAAAAATTGGACATTATAATACAGAATTTGATACACAAATATTGGAGGTTTATGTGGTGCTATTTTGAGGCATAATTTATTTATTTTTATGGTTTTGATAAAGATTGATAGTATGTGATAGAGATAACTATATATCATTGTGCACAATTTATATTTTATTAATGTCACTTATATGATCTATTTCACAGGTAAAATGAAGGTGGTGTATTTAATGATATGAGATTGGGAGTAGCGGAGTCAACACCATTCTTACTTAATTCTGCAGTCTATCTGCCCTTCAAAGCATCCGATCAAACTAAGATAGGTTTGATCAGACGCTTTACAAGCCGGTAGTGGATTGTAAACAAACAAACCGATAGTGTCGAAATCCTCATTGCTTCCAGTTTCTGACCTCACTGAGTGGGGGGGAACAACTCTTCCTATGCACCAACAGGTCGCATCAGTACCAGGTTCCCCTGTGGGATGGGAGAGCCCTATAAAGGCAGCAGGCGGTGGCAGGGGGACCCCTTTCCACCGCCTGTATAAGTGATCGGTTGGCCGTATAGCTGTTCGGATCACTTTTACATGAAAGCTTATCATCTACTCTTAAAAAATGATACCACCATTGGGCAAGGAGGATAAACATCATGAAAAGAACGGTTCCTACTCGATGGTCAAAGCCTGTCAAGCCTTAGAGGTTTGCAATGATTCCAGGGCAGAACCCAGCAGCAGTATCATCTAAAGACAGACCAGCATCTTCCTGTGGCTTCCCCATAATTAATTTGTAGCCCTTTTTTGGGGGGGATTTATGAGAAATGGTCCTCCCCAAACAGGATATTGCACCATATCTGTAGGTAAATAAAAGAAACAGAACCTTTGCTTAGTAGAAGGGTTGGATTGATAATAAGTACTGTAAAATTGGTAGTGCCTCCACCCAGGAGTGGGCCTCTGTGAAGAGAGGGGATTCCCTTCCTGGGAAATGAATCAGTAATCTAATCAAAGTAATTGGGAGCAGAAGAACTACTGCAACCAACATATGACAATAACCATGAGTAAATAGATGCACACTAGTATGGAAACAATACAGGCTTTATATAAGAAAAGTTTAATAATAGTACAAATGTACAAACGGGTATTACCAGCAAAGGGCCCAACCAGAGTCCTTGTGGAATTGTGCACATATACCCAGGTATAGTATATATAGTTATTTATAGAGATAGCTTTAGATCAGTGGTCTCCAAACTGTGGCCCGGGGGCCAGATGCGTCACTTTGCTTGCCTTTATCCAGCCCTTGAGGCATTATTTCTGCCACTGACATCAGTAGTGAGGCACTATTCCTCCTTCCGACACCAACAGTGGAGCACTATTCCTTCCACCGACACTAACAGTGGGACACTATTTCTTCCACCGACACCAACAATGGGGCGCTATTCCTCCCACTGACACCAACAGTGGGACACTATTCCTTCCACCGACACCAACAATGGAGCATTATTCCTTCCACTGACACTAACTATTTCTCCCCCTAATATCAAATACTCCTACTGGGCACAGTCTGGCCCCCCTAAAGTCTGAAGGACAGTAAACTGGTCCTTTGTTCGGAAAGTTTGGAGTCCCCTGCCCTAGACTGTTCAGAAGAGTGACTGTTGCTATGTGCCTGGCTGCTATTGCACTAATCTGGGAAAGGAACCTGGGACAAATCAGCTGGCACTACACTAACATGCAGGCTGAGAGGGCAAGAATAGCAGCTTCCATCAGTGTATTCCCAGGTAATTATTTTTTTAACAAAGTCCTTTTTAAAATCAAGCTTGTCACTTGGATAATTGTGTTTAAGTGAGAGAAGGACCTAAAAGAACAAACGTCAAGATGCTTATATGTACTCTTAGTTCTGAAGTGCTCCATGGGGACCCTGTACTCAGTATATAGTGCCTGCATCTGGCTTCAGAGTGGGAGCTTCACTGCATGTTCTCCAAATCAGTGCTAAAGTTGACATTTGCATATTGTGTAATCAGGGGTGAGAGACTCCCGGGTTGCGCAAATTTTCAGCGTTTGTAAAGCACAGACTGTCAGATTGTAAAGCCTATATGTTCATCAAGCATTTCAGAGTGTTGTTTTAATCTGAAAGTCACATGCATTTATTGGCCTGGGCTAGGCACCCATGCCAAAAATAAAATAAAAGGGCAGCCACCACTGGCGTCTAATTTTGGAAGCCTTAACCCTTACCTTTTCCTTTTTTTTACTGCTTAGTGAATTTCTAAACCAGCACTGATTTGCGGCCAATAATGAGCACTTCCTTTTTGGAAGTCCTGAAAAATAGAAAGGTCTGCAGAGTGGCTGACTGTGTGCTCTTGATGTAGCTCAACTTATAGAGTGTTTGTCTTGTAGCATAAAGGTTGTGTGTTTAAAGGATTTGTTAACCCATCTAAACAAGTCTATGCCAGCCCCTCTATTGGAGGGTGGCATAGCACACTGTGTCATTCGTTTTAAAAAAACGAGTGTTGTAAATACCTAATATAAGCTGTTTTCAGGCCGGTCACATCACTTGTGGCCGCTTTCCAGCTCAGATACATTGCTTCTGAGGGAGGGGCCGTGATCCCCCTCTGACTTCAGCTGGGGAGATCACACGGCCGCCCGTCTTCTCCGCAGAAGGAATGTATCGTAGCTGTAAAGTGGCCGCGAGTCACATGACCAGCCTGAAGATGGCTGAAATTAGGTATTCACAGCACTCATTTTTAAATCAAATGACATAGTGTGCTATACCTGCCTCTAATAGAGAGGCTGGCAGTGACAATTTTGCCAATTTATTTTACAGGAATGGCGGCGGGGGGGCAGGGCCGGGCCGGAGACAGACACAAAGGGGAATGACAGGCAGGAAGGAGGGGGGAGAGAGCAGAGCAGGGCAGCCTATCACAGAGGGAGGCACTTTGACCACGGTGATCTGGGCGGTTATATGGTCTGTTTAGAGAGGGCTTACAGGAAGTGATAGAATTAGGTTTTTTTTTTACAATTTAGAGGGGGGCAGATTACACAGCACAAGCACTGTGCTGTGTAATCTGCTTTTAAGGGACCAGAATCTCCCTTTTTTTTGGGGGGGGGTTAACAAACGATTTAAATCTCCATGAAGGAAAAACAGTTTTTCTGTGTCAAATGACCCACCAAATGTATTTCGGTTGTCCTCATCATGTCCTATTTGATATATAGTTCTACAGAGAAGTTGTATTGCTGGCTATAGGCGGTGGTTCATGGTGTTGGTTGTGCTCTTGTTAAATGCTAAAAGCCATGGATTTTTTTAATCAAATCTTAAGTGGTAACAATAAACTGTTTTGTGGTCCACTAAATGTTTTTCAGTTGTTCTCATCATGGCATCTTCAGTATATAATTCTACAGAGAAGTTGCATTGCTGGCTAGAACCTTTGGTGCATGTTGTTCGTGTGCTGCTGTTGAATGCAAAAAGCCCTTGATTTCTTAGTTTGAATTTCTGATCTGTTCATAGTTTTATGTTTCAAAGGCTTAGTGAGTCTAGATCCATGATATAGGTGCACTAGCAACAAATACTGAGGTCTTCAGGTTCTATGGTGCAGCATGTAAGTGCATGAAGTTTGGATCTGAGGCCTTCAGATTCCCATGAGCAAGCAAAGGTCGTTTCTCAAAGTAGCACCAAGACTTTAGAGGTTGTGTGAAGGGTGAATTAAATCTTAAAGACTGCAATGAAGTGGTCAGGACTTGACTAAGTTGGTGGTGCAGACCACCAGTGGTTGGGCTTGAGTGACCCTAGACCTGGGGCAGGAATACTGTGAAGGAGAAGGGCATGTTGTTGAAAAATATCTGATTTGCTTGTAAAATACACAAAAATTCCTTCCTCAGGCTTAAGATGTTTACTTGGCACTTATTGAGTTTGGGGGGGGGGGGGGGGGTGATTCCCTAATCCTTCACCACCCACTCGCCTGTCCAAGTTTGCCTTTGTGGCACAGTATCCATAGCTTGTAACCCACTTGATGGTTACATTGCTGGAACTCATTTGAGGCTTCATTCACATGGTATCATGGTTACACAGTGAGAAGGTCCGCTCCTTAACCCCTCATTACACAGATATGCCCCTTTGCCACCAAGCACCAAGTTGCTGTTCCACCCTAAACAGTTCTGAGTAGACACCTGTTTGATGTGCTTTGGGAATCTAACTCATGGCCTTCAGATTCCACATACTGCACCACAGACCTGAATGCTCAAGCTTGACAGCAGTGCCTATACATCCTAGATTCAACATGCAGAGTGTAGTAACCCATAGCAACCGATATGAAGAAGATTCAAAAGAAGATGGGTTGCTATTGGTTTCAGCAGCTTGTACAACTTTAATAAATAAATCTAAAAAGATAACTACCTGAGGATTTGAACTCACAATTATTTTGTTTGTGAGATCACCAACATACCCCCCAAGACTATAGTCTCATATGGTGGACAGTGCCACAAACCAAAGTTGTAATATCATGACATACCATATTATCAGTGGATTAATGTTCAAACATTGCCATCATCTAACAAAGACTAGTCTCCCAGTTGACCTTCCAAAGGATATTCCCATCTGGTAAAACTATATTTTCAAGAATACATTACCTTGAGCATTATTTTAATTGCTGCGTGCAAAGTACCCAAAGCAACCATGATGAAATAATACCAAGTCTGAAAGGTGATTGGTTATTATGGGCTTCTTCGGTTTTTGTAACATTGATAAACTAATCATGAAAACGTGGTTGCTTGAGGATTTGAACTTGCAAGCTTATTGTTTGTGAGATCAGCAGCATACATGTAGGGTCATTGTCTCAGATAGTGGGCGGGGCTTAAAACTAGAGCTTTAATATCATGAAATAACACATGACTAGGGTCTTAATATTTTACTAAATTGCTACCATCAGACCCTAGACTAGTCTGCCACTTGGCCTAGAGGAAATTCCCATTTGGTAAAACTGTACTTTCAATAGTCCATTGCCACGAACCACAGGGCACTATCTCAGCTGCTGCCTACAAACTGCAGTAATCTATAGCAATTAATAGGAAAGGATAAGTCCTCTGAAAGTTGATTGGTTGAGTTAGGTTTTTGCAATTTTAATAAATGATTCTCAGAAAGGTCACCTGGGAATTTGAACTTGTAACCATTTTACTTGCTATCCCAGTGTCTTACATACAAGGCCCTGGCCACTGCTTCAGAGGGCTCAAAGCTGGACCTTTAATTTAATGGGATACCATATGACTAGTGGATAAATATTCACACAATTTACTAAACTGCTACCATCAGACCTAGACAAATCTCTCACTCGGCCTAGAGGAAATTCCCATCTGGTAAAATTGTACCTTCAAAAGTTCATTTCCACAAACCACAGGGCACTATCTCAACTGCTGCCTACAAAGTGCAATAACACATAGCAAACAATATGATGGTAAGTGTTTTTCAGAACTAATTTAATGCTTTAATGTCATGGAATAACTTATGACTAGTGCATTAATATTCAAACATTTTACTAAATTGCTACCATGAGACCTAGACTAGTCTCCCACTTTGCCTTCTCCTAAGTGCACTGTCAAGACGCCGTTGCCTTGAACCACAGAACATCATCTCAACTGCTGCCTACAAACAAGCTGCAGTAAACCCCAGCAACCAAGAAGTACCTAGTCTGAAAGCCAATTGGTTGCTATAAGTTTCTGCAACTTTAATAAATAATAGCAAGCAGATGATCTCAAACTCACAAGCATTGCATTTATGCAACCACTGCCATACACAGAACGTTACCAGCAAAGGCGGTCGGAGTGCTTAAACCAGTAGTTGTAATATCATTACATATTATTATATTCATGGCTTCATGTCTGGTGAGGCACTGTCTAGTATAAGAGCCAGATACACACAGGTTACATACACCGCAAACAGTAGAGGGAGAGCAATAATTCTAGCACTAGACCTCCTCTGTAACTCTAAACATGTAACCTGTAAAATTTTTTACAGCGTTGCCTATGGAGATTTTTAAGTACTGAAGTTTGGCGCCATTCCATGAGTGTGCGCAATTTCAAAGCGTGACATGTTAGGTATCTATTTACTCAGCTTAACATCATCTTTCACACTATACAAAAAAATCGGGCTAACTTTTGTGTTTTTTTTTTTTTCTTTTATTCATGAAACAGTTTCTTTCCAAAAAGAACACGTTTGAAAAATTGCTGTGCAAATACTGTGTGACATAAAAAGTTGCAACGACCACCATTTTATTCCCTAGGGTGTCTGCTAAACAAATATATATATCTTTGGGGGTTCTGAGTAATATCTAGCAAAAATATTATGATTTTTACATGTAGGAGAGAAGTATCAGAATTGGCCTGGGTGGCAAGTGGTTACCATAAGTAAGTAATATACAAAAAATTATTATATATTGTTTTTAAGGTAATTTACTATATTTTCAAAAACTGTACTCAAGCAGATGGCTTAATGGACAAATTACTGAAGTTTTAAGTTATAACTTCCAAACAGTAATTTCACAGTTAGAGCCCTTGCACACTGGGGCAGGGGGTGGCGTCGGCGGTAAAACGCCGCTATTATTAGCGGCGTTTTACCGTCGGTATGCAGCCGCTAGCGGGGCGGTTTTACCCCCCGCTAGCGGCCGCGAAAGGGTTAAATACCACCGCAAAGCGCCTCTGCAGAGCCGCGCCGTCCCATTGATTTCAATGGGCAGGAGCGGTAAAGGAGCGGTATACACACCGCTCCGAAGATGCTGCTGGCAGGACTTTTTTTACCGTCCTGCCAGCGCATCGCTCCAGTGTGCAAGCCCTCGGGGCTTTCACACTGGGATGAAGGCAGCGGTACTTTCGGGGCGGTTTGCAGGCGCTATTATTAGCGCAATAGCGCCTGCAAACCGCCCCAGTGTGCAAGGGCTCTAAGGCTAGGTTTCCACTATTGCGACCTGAAAGTCGTGCATTTTTTGCCACAACTTTGATGCAATTTGAAATAATGCCTGAGTATTCTTGAGGTCTATGGACCTCAAGTCACATCAAAGTGGGACTAGAGTAATGCAGGGACTACTTTGAAGTCGCACAGATATGAACGGTACTCATTGGAAATCATGGGGTACAAATTGTCATGCAACTTTGCAGACCCAAGTCACATGACAAGTCGCACTAGTGGAAACCGAGCTTAAAGAGAAATAAATAAATAAATTATTATGTTATAACATTTAGCATATAAATATATGATTTAGCTTGATTAAAACAGTAAAAACAGTACCTTTTCAACAGCAGCAGATTCTCATTCTCCCTCTTAACTATGAGCTTTTGTCTTTTAGACACATGCCCCCTTCTATGACACTGCAGTGAGAGGCCAACCTCCACTGCAGCATTTTTATTGGACAGCTTGTGCCAATGGTACTTTACCATTGGTCCAAGACTCCAAGCTGACCATTGAGCTCAGTGCTTCTGACAAGAAGTGAGGAGAGGCACTGTAAGCTCAATCTCTCAGTCTGCTGCAAACAGTGTGTACCAGCTTGTATGTAAACATTTTGACCAGTGGTGGGGTAGGACTTTAGCTAATTACCCCATTTGGGGACTCTGTGACCCCAGGTTGCCGAGCTACGACCCGCGAAGCTTGATGGTTTTTTATTTTTGCTTTTTTTTATGTTCATGGCAGGTGAGGCTCTGTTGTCGGAAATTCTGACCGTGTGTAGGCTCCATCGAACATTTACTGTCGGAGTTTCCGACAACAAAAATTTTGGAGCTGGTTCCCAAATTTTCCGACAACAAAACTTGTTATCGGAAATTCCGATCGTGTGTACACAATTCTGACGCACAAAATTCCAGGCATGCTCGGAATCAAGCAGAAGAGCCACACTGGCTATTGAACTTCATTTTTCTCGGCTCGTCGAACGTCTTGTACGTCACCGCGTTCTTGACGTTCACAATTTCTGACAACATTTGTGTGACCGTGTATATGCAAGACAAGTTTGAGCCAACATCCGTCGGAAATAAATCCCAGGATTTTGTTGTCGGAATGTCCGAGGGTGTGTACGTGGCAATAGGATTACATGTAGGGGAGCTTAGAGGCAGTTAAAAAAAAAAAGACGCCTGGCGCCCAAAACAGCAGCTGTAAAAACGCCCAGTGTGCATGAGGCCGGCATCAACTGAGCTGGATTTAGAGGTAAACAGGAGGAAGTTTCAATAAACTTTGCTAACAGCTGACAGTTGCAGCCTGGAGAACTATGAAAAAAGGAGAAGAGCAGTGTTAAATCTGTTAAATCAGTGCTTATCTGGTGATCTGGCCAGTAAGTCTGTAGTTTTTCAAAAGAACAAGCTCTGTAAATGTATATTACATAATATATTACATTTTTGGTTTTAATACTGCTTTAAATCGGTAACCAACAGAATATAACCTTTCATGCTTTTCACCTACAGAGGGTCACAGACAAAGGGGAGTGTCCCCCAGTATGTAGGATATGGATATCATGAGGGCAATGAATTCAGTTACAGTAATGAAAGTAAAATTCTGACAGTTACATACAAAGGTAAGTCAAACATAATATGCTATGGCATAGATGTGTTCTGTCCACTCCATAAACCTATACTGGGTTGTTTTTTCACATTATAATTCCTCCTAAGACTTTAAAGGGGTTGTAAAGCTTTGTGTTTTTTCACCTAATGCATCCTATGCATTAAAGTGGAGTTCCACCCAAAAGTGGAACTTCCACTCATCGGATTCCTCCCCCCCTCCGGTGTCACAGTTGGCACCTTTCAGGGGGGAGGGGGGTGCAGATACCTGTATATTACAGGTATCTGTACCCACTTCCGGCATAGAAAGCTGCAGAATCTGCGGTTATTTACGCCACTTCCTGTCCCCCCCCCCGCTGTCTGCTGGGAAACACACATGGGTCCCAGAGACAGCAGGGACCATCCGTATTGCGCTGCGCGACTAGCGCATGCGCAGTAGGGAACCGGGAAGTAAAGCCGCAAGCCTTCACTTCTTGATTCCCTTACCAAAGATGGAGGCGGCAGCACCTGAGGACAGAGAGACGGGTCGGCCTTGGGTGCCGACATCGCGGGCGCCCTGAACAGGTAAGTGTCCATGTTTTAAAAGTCAGCAGCTGCAGTATTTGTAGCTGCTGACTTTTAAAAAAAAAATTTCAGCGGAGCTCCACTTTAAGGTGAAAAAACACCTTGCACTCTCCAGCCCCCCCGAGCCCCCGTTTTACTTACTTGAGCTCCGAATCTCCGTGGGCGCGATCCCACGTTGCTTTCCCCCAGCTCCTGTGGGCTCTTCATTGGATGATTAATAGCAGTGCAGCCATTGACTCCCGCTGCTTTCAATCAAATCAGTGACGCAGCGTGCCTAACTCCCTTGGGAGAACTCTTCCCAGAGGGGGGTTAGCTCTTGCAGGGAGGAGCCGAGACAGCCGCCGAGGGACCCCAGAAGACAAGGATCAGGGCCACTCTGTGCAAAATTAACTGCACAATGAAGGTAAGTATGACATGTTTGTTATTTAAAAAAAAAAAAAAAAAAAAAACCTATACAACCCCTATAAGGGCTCATTTACACTTGCTTCGGCTTCAACACACATTAACGGCTAGTTTACACTTGCTTCAAAACAAGGCTTCGGACATGCTTTGTTAAAGCTCTAATTAATTTCAAGTACTTCCAGGAATTTTCATCTGCAGAGCATATAAAAGGACCCAGCACTGATTCTTTTTGACCCCCTTTGGCATTTTCTTTTCTTTATGATCATAATGCTAACAAATTGTGAAAATAATTTTTCCTAGTCAGGTGGTTGTAAAATATCTTTTAGTACAGGGACTACTTTGAAGTCGGTGCGACTTGAAGTCGCACAGATATGAATGCTACTCATTCGAAATCATGGGGTACGATTTGTCATGCGACTTTGCAGTCCCAAGTCGCAGGACAGTGTAAGTTTTTCAGGCGGACCTGAACGGGCGCTCCATGTACCTCTATGGAGAGGGAGAGAGAGAGAGAGAGGGAAAGAGAGAGAGAGGGAGGGAGAAAGAGAGGGAGAGAGAGGGAGAGAGAGAGAGAGACCTAAACTTGCAACTCTTATTGCCATTAGTACAAATCACATTTTGGCCATAAAGCGACCTTTCGAACGACCATGTTCTCTGTCAGGGTGAATTCACACATAGGGCGTTGACAGGCGTTTTAGTGCATTGTAAAATGCCTATCACCGCAAGGACACACAGAAAATAATTGTTTCCTGTGTGTCCCATTCACACTGCAACACAGTACAGAGCTGCATTGAAACAAGCTGTGATAAAAGCAGACTTGCTGCATTTTATTGTGGCTCACTGTACTGAATCACGTCACTGTACAGCACCGCACCTCCTTCGCACTGCTGTATAGCGACATGAATTAAGTATACACTTCAAATAAAGTTTGTACACAAAAACAAATGTTGTGTGTGATGCTTTTAATTATGCACCACACTGCTCCCTACATCAGTTGGGAATTGACAGCTGCTGGAGAGGTAAAGCAGTGGCCTCACATGGTGTCACTCCCCCCCACCCACCAACTATAGTCGCCCCTCAGTACAGACCCCCCCTCAGGATATACCACCCCCCTCCATCAGTGCAGACCCTCCCCCCCGGGGATAAACCACCCCCCTCCATCAGTGCAGACTCCCCTCAGGATAAACCACCCCCTACATCAGTGCAGACCCCCCCTCAGGATAAACCACCCCCCCTCCATCAGTGCAGACCCCCCCTCCATCAGTACATACCTCCCCTTAGGATAAACCACCCCCTCCATCAGTGCAGACCCCCCTTGGGATAAACCACCCCCCTCCATCAGTGCAGACCCCCCTCAGGATAAACCACCCCCCTCCATCAGTGCAGACCCCCCCTCCATCAGTACATACCCCCCTTAGGATAAACCACCCCCTCCATCAGTGCAGACCCCCCCTTGGGATAAACCACCCCCCCTCCATCAGTGCAGACCCCCCCTCCATCAGTACATACCTCCCCTTAGGATAAACCACCCCCTCCATCAGTGCAGACCCCCCCTTGGGATAAACCACCCCCCTCCATCAGTGCAGACCCCCCCTCAGGATAAACCACCCCCTCCATCAGTGCAGACCCCCCCTCCATCAGTACATACCCCCCTTAGGATAAACCACCCCCTCCATCAGTGCAGACCCCCCCTTGGGATAAACCACCCCCCTCCATCAGTACAGACCCCCCCTCAGGATAAACCACCCCCCTCCATCAGTGCAGACCCCCCCTCCATCAGTGCAGACCCCCCTTGGGATAAACCACCCCCCTCCATCAGTGCAGACCCCCTCAGGATAAACCACCCCCCCCTCCATCAGTGCAGACCCCCCTCCATCAGTACATACCCCCCTTAGGATAAACTACCCCCTCCATCAGTGCAGACCCACCTTGGGATAAACCACCCCCGTCCATCAGTGCAGACCCCCCCTTGGGATAAACCACCCTCCTCCATCAGTGCAGACCCCCCCTTGGGATAAACCACCCTCCTCCATCAGTGCAGACCCCCCCTTGGGATAAACCACCCTCCTCCATCAGTACAGACCCCCCCCCCCAGGATAAACCACCCTCTCCATCAGTGCATACCCCCCCTCCATCAGTACAGACCCCTCCTCAGGATAAACCACCCCCCCCATCAGTGCAGACCCCCCTCATGATAAACCACACCCTCCATCAATGCAAACCCCCCTAGGATAAACCACCCCCTCCATTAGTGCAGACCCCCCT
This sequence comes from Lithobates clamitans, assembly GCA_037952925.1. Taxonomy (NCBI): domain Eukaryota; kingdom Metazoa; phylum Chordata; class Amphibia; order Anura; family Ranidae; genus Lithobates; species Lithobates clamitans. The sequence goes on from JBBGZY010000944.1 coordinate 970,819, forward strand.
CAGGATAAATCCCCCCCAATAAGTGAAGACCCCCCAGGATAAACCACCCCCCAATAAGTGCAGACCCTCCCAGGATAAACCCCCCCAATAAGTGCAGACCCCCCTCAGGATAACCCCCCCAATAAGTGCAGACCTCCCCTTAGGATAACCCCCCCCCAATAAGTGCAAACCCCCCCAGATAAAACACCCTCTCAATCAGTTCAGACCCCCCTCATGCGCCTGGGCGGCGGGCAAAGGAGGCTTCAGTGTGCAGCCGCCCGGAGAGTTGCTTGCTCAGACTGCCACTCTCCGGGTGGCACGCCTGTGTATAGTGAAAGGAGGCAACTGCAGCGGCAGTGAGAGTGAGGAGTCTCACTCAGACAGGGATAACGTGGCGCCGGGACATTGCGGCTGAAGAGCCCTGCCTCCAGTACCCTCCGTGTGGGTTTCCCCGCATCCAATTAGTATGACAGTAGATTTGTGACCAGCTCTCAATTGAGAGCCAGTTCACACATCTCCGGAGTGGCAGCAGAGCAAATTGCACTGGGGTCCAGGCCTGATTCATCCCTGAAATGTAGAACAGGGACACATCGGACCCCTGCTGTCAGCTGCATCTGTCTGCAGTGTGATCCCAGCCTTAAAGGCTTCTGACTTAATTCTGTGGAGGAGATGTGTTTCACAGTGTAGAAAAGTAGTCAGGTGGTCTGTAACTCCTTCTGCCTTCTAGATGAAGGTTAAGATGTGATTATGACTATTTTGGAAAAATACAGTACAATCTTAAACACGAAACAATAATCTTTTATTTTGTAGCTGAATAGTAAAGCTAGGTTAGTAGGGCACACAAAACAACAGATCTTATTAGATTCCCCAAAATATCAATGGGGTGGAATGTGAAGAAAAATAAACTACAATAGACCGTGGGTGCAAAATGTGTTCAGAAATTAGTTCAAAATTATTTAAAGTCTCCAAAACGGAAAATTGTATCAATTCCTTCCTGTAATTTTCCTTTCCTAACGCCAAACCATGGCAGCATACTAGAGATAGAGCTCCGCCTCTTCACCCCTCCCCCAGGACCAGTGAATAGCATAAATGAAGGCACGGTTAGCTGCCACCCCATTCTTTGTAACAAGCCACATACCGGAACACACATGGGTGGGCTCATATGCTGCCATGGTTTGGCGTCAGGAAAGGAAAATTACGGTAAATATTTGATACAATTTTCAGTTTTCCTGACGCCAACATGGCAGCATACTAGTGATAAACTAGCTGACAGGGTGGGTAATGCTTGACAAACCAAATTTATTTTAAATCATAACAGAAGACTGGATAGTCCTTCTTCCAAAATCTACAGATGACAAAGCGTCTGGGTCGATTCTATAATGTCTTAAGAACGTATTTCGCGAAGACCAAGATGCTGCACTACAGATGGTTTCCATAGATACATTCGAATGAGCCGCCCAGGACGCTGCCACCGCTCTGGTGGAGTGTGCGGTCACCACTGTAGGAACATCACAACTCCTCGCTCTGTACGCTCTTGCTCTGTGTATGAGTTTGAAAATCCATCCTGCCAAGGTTCTTGCAGTGGCCTCCTTCCCCCTGGAACTTCCCTGTTGGTATTATAAAGAGCTTCTCCAAAGCCCTAAATGGTGCAGTAACAGAAAGGTATTTCTTTAATGTTCTGGAGACATCTAATTCGTGTAGAATTCCTGAACGTTCTTCTGGAAAGTTGGGTAAGGCACAAATACCAGTCTGGTGGAAGGGCGTTGCCACCTTCGGAATGAAATGGATGGCCGTTCTTAGTTCGACCCGCTCTGGAAAGAATCTTATATGCCGCACTGAAGTTTCCAGGGCCTGAAGCTCCGACACTCTCCTACCAGAGGTAATTGCTGTTAAGAAAACTGCCTTGTCTGTTATGTCCCAAAAGGAACAATCCTCAGTTGGAGCAAAGGGATGGGCTGACAGAAAGTCCAGTAGAACTGACAGATCCCATTGAGGAAAAATTATTTTATTCGGAGGGCGAATTTTGGCAACTGTTTTCAAGAATTGTTTGATTAGCGGCTCCTCAGCGCATCTTAGCTTTGTTATTGCTGTGATGGCAGATATTTGCACCTTTAACGAACTGAGATTAAGGCCCATGTCTAGGCCCGACTGAAGGAAATCCAACACTGCCGATAGAGGTGGGGCTGCAGGATCGAGACCTCTCTCAGTTAGTAAGAGTGTAAATCTGTCACAGATTTTGTTGTAGACTTTATTAGTAGTTGGTTTCCTGGACCACAGTAATGTGGCAATAACTCCAGAGGAGCATCCTAAGTTCTCCAGCCTCCCCTCTCAATAGCCAAGCCCGAAGATCCAGCCTGCATATGTTCAGATGCAGGAATTTGCCTTGTACTAGTAGGTGTGGAAATACTGGTAGGGGAATTGGATGTTATTTGCTGAGGTGTATCGCTAAAGAGAACCAAGGACTCCGTGGCCAGAACGGGAGGATGGCTATGACTGTCACCTGCTCTCTCAATAGCCTCAGGAGGAACCTCATGATTAGAGCTGTTGAAGGAAAGGCGTAAGCCAGGCTGCAATTCCAGGGTGTGACTAGTGCATCTGTTCCTTTCGCCTGGGGATGCGGAAATCTGGACAAGAATCTCTGAAGCTTGCTGTTGTTGTGAGAAGCAAAGAGGTCGATTTGCGGTAGACCCCATTTGTGGACCAATTGAGAGAATACTCTGGGATGTAAGGCCCATTCCTTCTGATCTGGGAATTTCCGTGAAAGGTGATTCGCCTGCGCATTCAACCTGCCAGGAAGGTAGACTGCTCTTAAAGACTGTAGGTGTATTTCCGCCCAGGTCATTATGGGTTCTACTTCCATCATCAACGTGCTGCTGCGAGTTCCTCCTTGGTGTTGAATATAGGCCACTGTGGCCCTGTTGTCCATTTGTAGAGTAACTGGGTGATTTTTGATTCTGTGGTGTAGGGCCTGGAGAGCCATAAATGCTGCTCGAATCTCCAGTACATTAGTGACCAACCCCCTGGCGGGGAAGCTCCACCTGCCCTGGACTGACTGACCTTCGCAGTGTGCCCCCCAGCCTGCCGTAACAATGGTCCAACTTAAAGGACCCAAGGGACGTGACTTCTTTAGGGATTCCACTCTCAGCCACCACTGTAGGCTCTTCCTCATAACGACGCATACCGTTATCAGTTGTGTTAAGCTCTGCTTCCTCCACTGTGATAGGAAGCCTAGCTGAACCTGACGAAGATGCCAGTGGGCCTATGGAACCTAGGGAATGCATGATGACATGGTGCCTAAAAGACTGAGCCACCGAGAGGCTGAAAGGCAAGTGGAAGTTGCCTGCTGCTAAAATTCTCTTCCTGATCACCTTCGCCTTCTCTGGCGGAATAGACACGGATGCCTTCTTCGTTTCGAACAGTGCTCCCAGGTACACCAACTGTTGAGTTGGGATAAGATGGCTCTTCTTGAAGTTGATGATCCACCCAAACTTCTGCAGAGTGTGGATGAGGATCTCTCTGTGTGTTAATAATTCTTCTTGATCTCTTGCCAGCAGTAGGACATCGTCCAAGTAGTGGTGGACTCGAAGACCCTGCACCCTGAGCGGGGCTAGCATGGCAATGAGGACTTTCTTGAAGGATGATATCTGCCCTTGGTGCTCCCTCCTTCACTGCCTACTCGATGTGCTGAGTCCAAACATTCAGGGCGCTAGCCACTGAAGTGAGGGTTACAGCTGGATGGCAGGCTGCCCCGGCTGCCTGATAGGCTTTCTTAAGATCTAAGTCTATTTTCCTGTCCATCAAATCCTTGAAAGAGGACGAATCCTCCATAGGTACGGTCACGTTCTTTGCCAAGCGGACGACTGCCGCATCGACCATAGGTGGTGAGTCAAGTGATATTCCCTCTATCTCCTGTAGAGGATATAATTTCTGCATATGGTTGAGTGAAAACCTCTTTTTGGTTTTTTGCCACAACTGCTTTAGGACGTCCTTGATCTCGTCCATGAATGGAAAATTGGTTTGTCGTTTCTGTAGAAAAGGGTAATAGGATTTTGCCTTCTTTGGCACTTTCTCCTCTTCCCATGCGATCGCCTGCTTTATTGCCAAAATTAAGGGTTCAACAAGAGAAAAACTGAACCCAAGTTGCTCTGGGTCCTCATCTGATGAGGAGGAATTATCCTTCTCCACAGGCTGAGTTCTGTAAGGACACCCCACTGGGTAAAGTCATACTGCTTGCTGAAGTCCCTGGCTGATTTTCCAATGGGATCCCTCGGGTGGGCGGCTGGGCTGATGTAAACTCAGACAAGGAATCTCGTACTACCTTTTTTAGTAGTGCCGAGACTTGTGCAGTGTCCTGTTTCCTTTCCACTGCAAACTCTTCAAGACAGTCTTTGCACACCAGTTTGTTGGATAGGGGGATTTCTTTCTTGCTGGGATGCCTGTATTGCTCTGGAGAAGAGGAGGCGCGACGCGCTCTCTTGGATTTTTTCCTTGACTGGAAGTGACGTCTGGAGCTTTGCTCCTTTGAAGAACGCCTGTCCTCTCTTGTCCTTGAACTCCGAGAGCGTGAGCATGCGGGGCTGAAACAAATCAAAGCAAATCGCATTAGGGGGCACTCTTTTTAGATCACCTGAAAACTTACCAACTGGTGGTCCCCCTACCTTAAGTATTGAGGGTTTTGCATAAGTGGTGACTGACTCATGGCAATAGAGAATAAGGGACGGCCAGCTTAAAAGAAAGATAGCTGAAAGAGAGACAACAGGGATGGAGATCGCCAAAATGTTCTAATATGACAGACTAAAAAAAAAAAAAAAAAAAAAAAAAGGCCTAACTACAATAAGGCAAACAGCCAAAACAAACCAAAAGGAAAGAATATACTCCTTAAAATTTTTTTTTTTTTTCAAAACAGAAAACTTTCCTACCAGCAGATGGCGTCGCAGAAAGTTGCTGAGTCTGGATCCAGAAAAGATTTCAAAGACAGGAGCCACAGACAGGAGGCTGTATATTGGCCGCTCTACAACAGTCTACTGACAATTTTAAATGATCACGGGACTGAAAGAATCCGCCCCCAGGCTCCTCCTGGTGTTGTGGGCAAAACTAATCATTTCGCCCAGAGCAAAATGGCATCCTGAGCTTCCGTCGGCCAGAGCGCACGTGCGAACTGGACGTAGCCCTATGGCATCATCGGGGCATCCTAGGCTGGTAAATACAGCGCTGGGCGGCCTCCCCACGCCTATAGGGAGACCCGAGTACCCATTGCACGATGCGACTCACTCCTCCAGAGAAAGGAATGATTGGGAAAAGAAAAAAAAAACAGGTAAAGACATAGTCTGACAGTTAAGGAACACCATAGAAAAAGAAAAGACAGGCTGGCCCCCCTAAAGCTCCGTAACCAAGTCATGCTAAATGGCAGATTTTGTTCCTAAAGAGGAAACACTGCAGGAACCCGTCAAGATCACACAGACAAGGGTTTCTCAGACTTTTCATCATGATCTTAGCAGCCCGAGCACTGAGACTTTGCACTAGGAGAGGCTCGAACCCAGACGGCTACTGCTCAGCGGCAGGGTGGGGGACATAAAATTCCTTACTTCACTGGCGTGGAGGTATGAGGAAAAAAAGAAGAGTGGGGTGGCGGCTAACCATGCCTTCATTTATGCTATTCACTGGTCTTGGGGGAGGGGTAAAGAGGCGGAGCTCTATCACTAGTATGCTACCATGTTGGCGTCAGGAAATATGATAACATGGTCCTTGCCATGACCTGCAAACAGACTCAGAAATAGGCCTTGATAAAGGTGGGCTGCTTCCCACTAGAACGCTGGTCATGCAGTAAAGTTGCTCCTTTTTTCTACCACACTCCTTGTAAGTCCTGTGAGTGCTTTATCGTTAGTATGGTCTGTATACACTGGTAAATTTAGAGCACATATAAGGAAGAAAAGAATGCATATTACAGTAATTGATAATAGATGGATTCAGTTCCTCTATATTGGTTAAAAAGTTAGAAAGGTTTGGCTGTGTAGTTATGAAGGTTTAAAGTGTATCATCCGGCAAAACATTTTTTTAAAGCTGGCCATACATGGAGCAGATTTCAACTGATTCCTCATGAACCAGCCAAAATTTGAACCGTGGGTGGCCTTGTCGGCACAATCCTGTCCGACATACTTCAATATGAAAATCAAAGGAGCTGGGCAGACAATTGTCCAGTCAGATGCAGTCACTGTTTGGTGGTTATTATAGCCGTCAGAAAAAAATTCCTCTATCTACATGTTACAGTGTATGGCCAGCCTCTATTAAGTTTTTATTGCTGTCTGTGTCCCTACTAGGGAGATTTACCACTCTATTTGTATTGGTGTATCTATTGTCACTGAGGAGGAAAGTGAAGGGAAATACGATGATAGAGTTCTCTCCAGAACAAGAGGTGACGGGGAATCTTCCAGTGGGAACACCTGTTCCAGGGACACCTGTCTCTGAGGAGAATTCCCCTCACAAAATATTTTGGCTATACATGCAATTTAATGGGGTGTTGACTAAATAAAAAGGAAGTATGGCCTAAGCTTTTGGCTATACTTCTCTTGCAGGTCACTGGAGTGCACTTAGTTCTCCAATCCTTTGTCCTAGATTGAGCCGACAGCAAGCTAAAGCCCACTGTCAACTGATGTCACAGAGACGGTCCAGGCTCTTAAGGGATCCTGACACAAATGTCAGGATCCACCCAGATGCCTGACCGACAGCTGGCTCAGCCTCTAAGCACGCCGCTGAGAGTCTAACCCGGCCACCCCTTTCCCAGCCCAATGCTCCAGTCAGTGCTGAAGGGGCAGAGCTGAAAGCCAGTAACTTAAAGTCACCACTCTCAGCTCACAGAAGACCGAGAACTGAGCGATCAGTGGTCTTCGTTGGCTTAGTTCTCGGTGTAGAGCTGGCAGGGGATAGCTGCAGCATTGGATAAATAATTATACAAAAAAAAGGAAAAAAAGCGCTAACACAACCAAATGTCCATGCAAATATTCATGTCCATAAATTATGCATAATAATCCCCACACCAAAAAAATCTTCTATATTTGACCAATGTTCTTCCAATAGTGCATCAATTTACACCACCACCACATACCCAGGATGCACACTTACTGCCATTCCAGTGATCTCTAACTTAATAAAGGTCAATAAGCGCCAAGGGATTAGCCAAATGCACCTCCAAATCGATTGACCAATCCTTAGTAGATCTTCTGGGACATCATCCTAGCCTCTTATTATCGCTCTGGGAACGCCACAACATCAGACCACCAGAGAAATATACAGTTGTGCTCATAAGTTTACATACCCTGGCAGAATTTATGATTTCTTGGCCATTTTTCAGAGAATATGAATGATAACACAAAAACATTTCGTTCACTCATGGTTAGTGTTTGACTGAAACCATTTATTATCAATCAACTGTGTTTACTCTTTTTAAATCACAATGGCAACAGAAACTACCCAAATGACCCTGATCAAAAGTTTACATACCCTGGTGATTTTGGCCTGATAACATGCACACAAGTTGACACAAAGGGGTTGGAATGGCTATTAACGGTAACCATCCTCACCTGTGATCTGTTTGCTTGTAATTTAGTGTGTGTGTATAAAAGGTCAATGAGTTTCTGGACTCCTGACAGACCCTTGCATCTTTTATCCAGTGCTACGTTTCTGTATTCTGAGTCATGGGGAAAGCAAAAGAATTGTCAAAAGATCTGCGGGAAAGGTAGTTGAACTGTATGAAACAGGAAAGGGATATAAAAAGATATCCAAGTAATTGAGAATTCCAATCAGCAGTGTTCAAACTCTAATCAAGAAGTGGAAAATGAGGGGTTCTGTTGAAACCAAACCACGGTCAGGTAGACCAACTAAAATTTCATCCACAACTGCCAGAAAAATTGTTCGGGATGCAAAGAAAAACCCACAAATAACTACAGGTGAAATACAGGACTCTCTGAAAACATGTAGTGTGGCTGTTTCAAGATGCACAATAAGGAGGCACTTGAAGAAAGATGGGCTGTCTGGTCGAGTCACCAGAAGAAAGCCATTACTACACAAATGCCACAAAGTATCCCGCTTACAATACGCCAAGCAGCTCAGAGACAAGCCTCAAACCTTCTGGCACAAAGTCATTTGGAGTGATGAGACCAAAATTGAGCTCTTTGGCCACAACCATAAATGCTACATTTGGAGAGGAGTCAACAAGGCCTATGAGGAAAGGTACACCATTCCTACTATGAAACACGGAGGTGGATCGCTGATGTTTTGGGGATGTGTGAGCTACAAAGGCACAGGACATTTGGTCAAAATTGACCAAATTATGTTATCAAAAAATACTGGAGGAACATTTGCATTCATCAGCCAGGAAGCTGCGAATTGGGACGTACTTGGACATTCCAACATACTAATGATCCAAAACACAAGGCCAAGCCGACCTGTCATTGGCTACAGCAGAATAAAGGGAAGGTTCTGGAATGGCCATCTCAGTCTCCTGAACCTCCATATCATTGAGCCACTCTGGGAAGATCTCAAAACGTGCAGTTCATGCAAGACAGCCCAAGAATTTACAGGAACTGGAGGCTTTTTGCCAAGAGGAATGGGCAGCTTTACCATCTGAGAAGATAAAGAGCCTCATCCACAAATACCACAAAAGACTTCAAGTTGTCATTGATGTTAAAGGGGGCAATACACAGTATTAAGAACTGGGGTATAGAAACTTTTGATCAGGGTCATTTGGGTAGTTTCTGTTGTCATTATGATTTAAAAAGAGTAAACACAGTTGATTGATAATAAATGGCTTCATCCAAACACTGACCATGAGTGAAAGAAAAGTTTTTGTGTTATCATTCATATTCTCTGAAAAATGGCCAAGAAATCATAAATTCTGCCAGGGTATGTAAACTTATGAGCACAACTGTAAACTAAGTGTAGTGATTTATTAAACAGATAAAAGCATAAAAAAGGTATTCCACTCACTTTTAAAAGTGCCCAACCTCTGCAACAATATAAACAGCCTTGAAAGAAGCTAGCACCACCCTTTCTCCAAATAGAAGCTGGCGTGTGTTCCAAACACTGTATGTTAGGGTGGGAAGTGACGTCAGAACGGACCTGGAATTGACAGCATACATGGAGGCTCCACGTATACCCATCACTTTCGGGTCCATTATATTTCTCTAGTGGTCTGATGTTGTGGTGTTCCCAATGCATCATTTGTGGACATCAATATTTGCATGGACAATTGGTTGTGTTAGTGCTTTTTTTCTTTTATTTTTGTATAATTATTGAAGGTGGAATTTTTACTTTATGGAGACCAGCTTCCCATTTACATAAGTCACAATTAAAGGGCCGGCGCCTTCAAATACATTATCAGCAATGGATCAATGCTGCAGCCATCTCGGTGAGTATGTGTATTTGGTTTTTTGTAAACTCGCATTTCTCTTTTAGTACATTGATATATTAGAATGGTGTGTGCAGCTTGAAGATTTGCAATACTAATTCCATTCAGCAAACAATGTAGCTGTTCTAAAATCACATTTGAGGCTGATTACCCAAATCTAAGTTTTATGGGATACCCTATAATCGGATTTTACAGAGCGCATCACAGGTGTTGTAGATGGGTCTGCTTTCTGAATCTGTGCTGGGTAACCTATACTCATTGCTCGCTGCATGGCCAATCTTCAGTGCATGTTTAGGTTTAGGTGGTGTATATGAAACCCTTCTGACACTTTGATATACAAGCTTTCAGCATTAGGGACAGAAAGGCAGGCCCTTGTATTGTACACTTGTGGTTAAATCTAATAGAGACTGTACAGATCAGACTGCAATGAATGTGTGTGTGGCTAATTAAGTAGCTATGTCAGTCATAGTCTCTTTCTTTTTTCATCAGGGAATCCTTTCAGAACCATTGTCCACTTTAATTGCAGTTCAACCACATCGGTCACCTTTCCAGCCATTTTGGACAGTAGTGCAATTCTGGAGATCACTGTGCACAGCCCCTGTGTCTGCCCCAGCAGCTGCCAGGCTGAGGATGTGGGCCCAGGAAACATCATTCTTCTCATGTTTGCTGTGTCCCTAATGGCTTATCTTGTATTTGGTGAGTATATGTGATACAGAAGATGGTCATGTAGGTTGTAAAGAACTGTACATAGATGATGGGGCTTAACAAAAAGAAGAGTGGCAACGGTGTGGTTGGTTCTGTTTAACATTTTAATGCAGACATTCTATTATAATGTAGCGCTACCTCCATAGGAGCCGTACAGAAGGTGTAGTGCCCAAAGAAGCACAGGTTGACAAATGTGTACAGGAGAGTAGAGCTGGTGGTCACCTGAAGTATATCGGATGACATAGGATACACAGCTGGGCCAAAGTCTCTAGGGATCCTCAGTACACTTGGCAAAGGTGTGTGCAGAAGACGGTAGTAAAAGCCAGGCCATGGGTCAAACACTGTTGATCTGACAGGAGTAAGAGGCAGGTAGCAGGAACAGGGGGTCAATCAAGGAGAGCAGATCAGACAGGTCAGGAGCAAGCCGGGTCACAACAGGAAATCCAAACAGACTATGCACAGAGGCTCAGGAACACTGGAAGGCTGACAATAATCTAGCAATGTGATGGGCTCAGCAGCAGTCTTATATAGGCCAGTAAGTGGCCGCATCTGTCACATTGTGCGCCTATTGCGCGTTTACCAATTAGCGCCGTTGCACATTCGCACTATCACAAACCTGCGTACGACCACTCATTCTTCAGTGCGCATGGCAATGCACCGGAAATATCCATTAACAGTACTGGCACTATTGCCAGTTCTCCTACAGCAGGACAGTACTCACAATGTCACAGGATCACCAAAAGCCTACTTCCAGTATCCACTCGAAATGCTTCAGGAAGGGAGAGGTTAATGCTCACAATGCCACAGGACAGCCAGACCCTTTTCAACTTCCACAGGGCATTCTTCAGTGAGCTCTCCAGACCAGGTCCGTAGGTGAGAGTTCCCTTTGAGTAGCTTCAGAAAATGGATCTTTAAATCTAGCAGTCTGCCCACAGGGGAAGAGCCCCTCAAACTTGGGGAATCTCCCCCAGGATTAGACCCAGGACTAGATCATGGCTGTTGCAAGCCTTAGACTATTTACGTGCTGTTCAGTCACCTACTGGGCATACCTCCCCAGGGATTGGCTGAAGTTTCATAAATATTTAGAGTGCTTATTTTGCTTTCCAGCCCACTATTATTTTAGAATCCTCTAGAATACAGGGGGAAACAATCAAACCTGCAGCCTGTGAAACACAGAACATCCCAAAGCAATCAACAACTGCTCCACTGAGAACTCCATTTGCTTAAAGTATAACTAAAGGCAAAACTTTCTTTAGTTTTGGTTAGAGTGGAGAGGGATTAGAACCCCAGTTTTTATTGTTGTCTGTGCCCCCATTAGGGAGATTCACCTTCTCTATTTGTCCTTTTTACCGTTAACATTGCAAGTGAAAGTAAAAGAAAATACCAAGGAAGAAAAAGTTTTGCCTAATCTACTAACATCCTAGCAACCTAACTAGGAAGGTGCTATATATACATTATCTCCCAAAAGTGAGTACACCCCTCACATTTTTGTAAATATTACATTACATTACATTACATTTTGTATGCTATTTTACTTTTATTATATTTTATTATATCTTTTCATGTGACAACACTGAAGAAATTACACTTTGCTACAATGTAAAGTAGTGATTATACAGCTTGTATAATCTAGGCTAGTGTAAATTTGCTGTCCCCTCAAAATAACTCAACACAGCCATTAATGTCTAAACTGCTGGCAACAAAAGTGAGCACACCCCTCAGTGTTGCCAAACCCCCGAAGTGAAATTTACTAGCAGGACACCAAAATTTGCAAATGCCACCAAATATAATGAAATTTACTGACAGAGCCACATTTTTTACTGACACTGTAAACAAATGCCTAAAATGCACGTTTTCAGTGCTAAACAGTGCAAATATCAATATTTAAACTATAAACATGTAGCTAGTGCTATTAGCAATGTGTTTAGGTTAAACAAAAGTCAAAAAACACTTTTATCTTCATTTACATGGTACAGGAGAGGGGCAGAGGCTGTATGGACATGGTGGTACAGGAGGCAGAGGCATGTGTGGACATGGTACAGGGGTCAGAGGCATGTGCGGACATGGTACAAGAGGGGGTCTGTCTCTGGGGATGGACCTGCTCCTGCTCTGTCTTTCTGTCCTCTGTCCTCCCTCCAGTATGGGTCATGCACAATACATGTCTGAGGTCTGACAGACCTGGATGGATGGTCAGTCAGCACTCCATTCCAGAATCCAGGCACAGGCAAGGATCGACCTCCCTGGACCCCTGCTGTAGCGAGGCGCTGCCGAGAACAAGCGCCTACCATTCAAAAAGGGCGCCAGGTGGTGCCATCACATCACTGCGCATGCGCCTGCCCACGGTGCCCGACCGAGTGTGTGAGAGTTCTCCCGAGTCCTGCAGGCTTCGGAACGGCGCATGAGCAGTCAGCCCGCATCCATCTTTTTAACGGGCACGGCTGCCCAAAACTGTCATTTACGGGCGGCCCGAAAATGGGCTGAAATTTACGGGCTGCCCATAAATTAACGGGCGGTTGGCAACACTGAAACCTCTAAGTGAAAATGTCCCAATTGGGCCCAAAGTGTCAATATTTTGTGTGGCCACAATTATTTTCCAGCACTGCCTTAACCCTCTTGGGCATGGAGTTTACCAGAGCTTCACAGGTTGCCACTGGAGTCCTCTTCCACTCCTCCATGACAACATCACGGAGCTGATGGATGTTAGAGACTTTGCGCTCCTCCACATTCCGTTTGAGGATGCCCCACAGATGCTCAATAGGGTTTAGGTCTGGAGACATGCTTGGCAAGTCCATCACACTTGTCTTTGTACTCCTCACCTGGTTGCCGCCACACACGCTTGACACCATCTGAACCAAATGAGTTTATCTTGGTCTCATCAGACCATAGGGCATGGTTCCAGTAATCCATGTCCGTAGTCTGCTTGTCTTCAGCAAACTGTTTGTGGGCTTTCTTGTGTATCATCTTTAGAAGAGGCTTCCTTCTGGGATGACAGCCATGCAGACCAATTTGATGTAGTGTGCGGCGTATGGTCTGAGCACTGACAGGCTGACCCCCCACCCCTGCAACCTCTGCAGCACTGCTGGCAGCACTCATACGTCCCAAAGACAACCTCTGGATATGACGTTGAGCATGTGCACTCAACAGCTTTGGTCGACCATAGCGAGGCCTGTTCTGAATGAAACCTGTCCTGTTAAACTGCTGTATTGTCTTGGCCACCGTGCTGCAGCTCAGCTTCAGCGTTTTGGCAATCTTTTTATAGCCTAGGCCCTCTTTATGTAGAGCAACAATTCTTTTTTTCAGATCCTCAGAGAGTTCTTTGCCATGAGGTGCCATGTTGAACCTCCAGTGACCAGTATGAGAAAATGAGAGCGATAACACCAAATTTAACACACCTGCTCCCCATTCACACCTGAGACCTTGTAACACTAACGAGTCACATGACACTGGGGAGGGAAAAATAGCTAATTGGGCCCAATTTGGACATTTTCACTTAGGGATGTACTCACTTTTGTTGCCAGCAGTTTAGACATTAATGGCTGTGTGCTGAGTTATTTTGAGGGGACAGCAAATTTACACTGTTATACAAGCTGTACACTCACTACTTTACATTGTAGCAAAGTGTAATTTCTGCAGTGTTGTCAAATGAAAAGATAGAATAAATTATTTACAAAAATGTGAGGGGTGTACTCACTTTTGTGAGATACTGTATATAGCTAAAGAGCTTGATTAATCATGCTGCTACAACAAACTCCAGCCAGAATCTTTATTTTTAGATGATTTTGGTAGAACAGAATGCTCTATGCTTTGGTTGCTTTTTAAATGCTGTCTGTTTCCTAAGGCTACAATTACATTTGCAGATGTTATTGCTGTGGGGGATTGCTTTTCAGAGGAAATTGACAGTTTTGCCTGTTGTAATCCTGTAAATGCCGCAACCACGTGCAACCTCCACACTTGAATAGGTTGTTTTTAGAAGCAGTATTGGCAGAAAAATGCGACAGGGAGGATTATTTTTGCCGCACCTGTGAGGCAAAGCTCACTGCCACAGCATTTACACCCCTGGCCAACTGCCTTTGCAGCTTAAAGTGGTTGTAAACCTCTGAAATTAAAAATGAACAAAGTATACCCGGCTTTAGTGTGTACAAGCCTCCATCCAAAGCACCTATCTGCTATGTCTTCCCCCTGCTATCTGTATGAGTCACTTGTGACACGTAAAGCCAGCACTGCAGAATCCCGGCGGGGTGGCTCCACCCCCCAGCACACAGAGGGCGATTGACAGCTTTCGTTGTGCATGTTTCCCTGTGAGATTGTGTAGTGGGAGGTGTGTCCATTACCTTCACTCAGATCTCAGATTACACACAGCTCTTCTCTCAGTAATGTGCAGTGCGTGATATCAGATCCCCACCCCCTGCCTTCTAGCACCTAGAGATGCTGTGTAAAATGTGTGCTTTGGGAGACTATAGAAGAGAGAGGGCCGCGGATAAACAGGTATAACATATATTTGAGGATTTGTTTAATCGCTGTGTATCACCTGAAACCTAAATGAAACCTCACAGACTTCTATTCTTTTTTGTTCTGTCCAAAGCTTGGCAGAAAGTAATGGCCCGTACACGCAATCAGAAAATCATGCGAAAAATACAGCTTTCGAAGCGTTTGTGCGATAATGTGATCATTAGTACACAGCTTTTGAGAGCTGATCATCCAATATTAACCGATGGGACAAGCACAAAATTTTTTCTTGAACGATACCAGATTGTACGATTTTCGTTTAATCAGTACAGTCTTCATCCAAAAATACAATACAAATGCAATACAATACATTACATCACTCTTTGCAACTGAATTTTTGTAACTTTAGTAACCTCTTTATTTGCATAGCATGCAAAAAAAACATCATTGTGCACCAGGCTTTAGAGGGCTTTTCCTTCATGGAGCTAAATAGCAGTAAAATCCTGGATAGCATGGATAGCAGTAAAATCCTGACAGGGGCTGTAAACCTTCTTAGCTCTGTTAGTAATGTTTTTTTTGTGTTTATGGATAGATTTTCCCATATGGGGGGGGGGGGTCCTCTGAACCGGGAGAGGCTGAACCCGACAGGATGCATGGATGGATGCAGAAGAAAACAAATAAATAAATAAATAAAAATAAAATTTAAAAGGCGTCCGGAGCAAGGACGAAAAAAGAAAACGGAAAACGGACATCTTTTAAAGTTTATTTTTATTTATTTATTTTTTCTTCTTCATCCATCCATCCATCCTGTCGGGTTCAGCCTCTCCCGGTTCAGAAGACCCTCCCATATAGTCTGTAAATCTCCTGAGGAGCTGGTTAGATCAGGATGTCATATCATAGAAGTTAATTCTGAATTCCTTAACCTGAAAAGCAATGGCATGGAAGATGTACTGAGAGGAGAAGCCTCCATCACTGAGATTGGAACAGTATCGCACTATTGGAAGCTTTTTTCATTTCATGTTCACTCTTGGGAATACCCTCCCTTATTGAGTGCTGCTGAGAGCCGAAGTTTGATTAACCCTGGTGGGTTTGAAACAGCTTGTGTGCCGAGCATGAAAATGCAAGGCATATCGTTTTGGTGAGTGCGATTTCAAAAGGGAGTGGATCACGGTCACATTTTGGTGTGGTGGAAGACATTTTTATATCGTTTTGGTTTAAGAAGATTATTCACCTTATAAGAACTTTATCACTATGCATGGACGTTTAACATTTTCTTGATAATATTCTTGATAAGTTTTGGACACTTTGACACGTGAATATTGCTTTTGACATTTACTATCAGACACTAAATGTTTGATTTACTGTCACTAGTTTTTCAATTTATTGTTTGATTAGTGTATTCATTTTTTTTTTGAGTTTCTGTCACGGATTCATACATATGCAGCGCCACTATTTTTTCATTTAAAATACTATATTAATATATTTTTTTAAGTAGGCAGCTTTAGGACATATTACTTTGTTTCATGAGCGCAGTGGTGACACATTTAGTTCAGGAACGCGGAACTTGTGTATCAGTTACTTAAAGAGGGAGTCCACCCAAACCGCAAAAAAAAAAAAATATTAAAAGCCAGCAGCTACAAATACTGCAGCTGCTGACTTTTAATAAATGGCTACTTACCTGTCCCAGGGTCCAGCGATGTCAGCAGGCGACGCCGAGAACCCACTCGGTTCTCAGCAGCTGCCGCCGCCATCCTAGGTGAGGGAATCAGGAAGTGAAGTGTTGCGGCTTCACTTCCTGGTTCCCTACTGCACATGCGCAAGTCGCACTGCGCATCGTAAGTGGTCCCCGCTATTTCCTGGGAGCTGTGTGTTTCCCAGGAGACAGCGCGGAGGGACAGGAAGAGGCATAGACTCCCATTGGAGTCTATGCCGGAAGTGGGTGCAAATACCTGTCTTAGACAGGTATCTGCACCCCCCTCCCCTCTGAAAGGTGCCAAATGTGACACCGGAGGCGGGGGAGGGTTCCGAAAAGCGGAAGTTCCATTTTTGTGTGGACCTCCGCTTTAATAGTTGTATCTTTGATCCTAAAAACTCAGGCATATTCGTGTTGTGGTAACGTCCCCAAAAAATCAAATAACAACCATAGTATTAATATTATTTATATCACTACAAAACAAATGCCTTTGAAAATACGTTTGGCATAACTCCATCAGTATCACCAGCAAAGCAGCTTCATTATTATCCCATTAAAAAAACATGAGAATGTGCGCCGCATTTCGACATTTCATCAATTGCAGCGTCCCAATGTTAATTCTAGATTACGAACGCTAGTTTACAAGACTAAACTCTTCCCGGCCATTCCTTTAATTCCGATCATGCATGTTTGTTCTTTTGACTTTTGTGTGACGATTTCTGTACTGACCATCCGAAAATCAGACGTTGAGTTCACATCCGACAAAAAATTCATAGCCTGCACATCCAGCTTTTGTCTGTCGAAATTGTGAAATCGGCTGTCGAAAGCAGCGCACTAACCATCCGAAAATCCGCAGACAGCTCGTCTTACGAATTTTTCCATCTGATTTTCGTATCGCGTGTATGAGCCTTTAGCAATTCCCAGTGTTTTACAACCTTCCCACTGAACTTTATTACTTTGCAAATAAACTATTTCATATAGTTACCTAACACCAGAATTGGCCCATCTGCCGGAAGGTCATGTGAATGGTATTACCCTCAATGAAGTATCTTCAGGCAGAGCCACTGATTGGCTGGCTTTGCTACAGTACACTTCTTGGATAGTGACAGCTGTCACATGGCTTCCTCTGCCTGCAGCCAGACCAGGAATGCCAGGTAAGTACAGGTAGCTTTTTAGGTCGCACAGTGCATGATTCCACAGTAGGCAAGTTGGAAAGCACCAGGTACTGCTGAGAGTCTGGGTCTGCTAAGTGCTATTGCAGCTTGATGAATCAAACTCAATGTCATCTGATAATGAGTTTGTTCTGACCACATTGTATCTTTTTTGTTTTCTAGGAGCACGCTCCCTGCACTCCATGCAGAATCTGGAGGGAAGTCAGGTCAGCCCAGAACCCAGAATCTGGTTCTCTGTTTGCTGCCCAATCAGGAAGAAACCAGAAGAAGCCAAATTGGCAGACAGTTATAGTGACCTGGACACTACAGAATACTTCAAGGTGTAGCTCGATAAGACAGGGATTATATACCCTATATCACCAAAAGTATTGGGACGCCTGCCTTTATACACACATGAGCTTTAATGGCATCCCAGTCTTATGCCCTGTACACACGGTCGGACATTGATCAGACATTCCGACAACAAAATCCTAGGATTTTTTTTCCGACGGATGTTGGCTCAAACTTGTCTTGCATACAAACGTTCACACAAAGTTGTTGGAAAATACAATCGTTCTGAACGCAGTGACGTAAAACACATACTATAAACGGGGCAGTAGCCAATAGCTTTTGTCTCTTAATTTATTCTGAGCATGCGTGGCACTTTGTGCGTCAGATTTGTGTACACACGATCGGAATTTCCGACAACGGATTTTGTTGTCGGAAAATTTTATAGCAAGTTCTCAAACTTTGTGTGTCGGAAATTCCGATGGAAAATGTGTGATGGAGCCCACATATGGTCGGAATTTCTGACAACAAGGTCCTATCACACATTTTCTGTCGGAAAATCCGACCGTGTGTACAGGGCATAAGTCTGTAGTGTTTAATATTGAGTTGGACCACCAGCTATAACAGCTTCAACTCTTCTGGGAAGGCTGTCCACAAGGTTTAGGAGTGTGTCTAGGGGAATGTTTGACCATTCTAACAGAAGCGCATTTGTGAGGTCAGGTACTGATGTTGGATGAGAAGGCCTGGCTCGCAGTCTCTGCTCTAATTTATCCCAAAGGTGTTCTATCGGGTTGAGGTCAGGACTCTGTGCAAGCCAGTCAAGTTCCTCCACCGCAGACTCGCTCATCCATGTCTTTATGGACCTTGCTTTGTGCACTGGTCCAAATCATTTGATGGAGGGGAATTATGGCGTGGGGTTGTTTTTCAGGGGTTGGGCTTGGCTCCTTAGTTCCAGGAAATGGAACTCTTAAGGCGTCAGCATGCCAAGACATTTTGGACAATTTCATGCTCCCAACTTTGTGGGAACAGTTTGGGGATGGGCCCTTCCTGTTCCAACATGACTGCACACCAGTGTACAAAGCAAGGTCCATAAAAATCTGAGATCTGTTACTTGTTTCTTTATGTATGAAATAAATCACTGAAGTATGCTGCAACCCTACGTGTGGGTTATTATATAAAAGGGGATTGAAGTGGGTGACACTACTTTTCCAAAAAGCAAAGATGCTGCTTCATCTTGTGTGTGTGTGTGTGTGTATATGTAATATATATATATATATATATATATATATATATATATATATATATATATATATATATATATATATATATATATATATATATATATATATATATATATATATACACAGGGCTTTTTTTCAGGGGGAACTTGGTGGAACTCAGTTCCACCACCTCTGGCTCAGACCCTTTGGGGCCTGCTCACCACAATCACTTGTAAACACAGAAGTCTGGTTTCTGTGTTTACAAGTGACAGCTCTGCACTCTGTTTGTAATGCAATTCTGGTATTTAATGCCCCTTTAAGACCCTCCTACTGAACACACCCACTATTTGATGTGATTTGGAGGGTGTGTGTAGGGGGAGGAGTTTTGTGGGGCCGTGGTTAAGTTCCAGCACCTATTGTTTGAGAAAAAAAGCCATATATATATATATATATATACATACAGTATCTCACAAAAGTGAGTACACCCCTCACATTTTTGTAAATATTTTGTTATATCTTTTCATGTGACAACACTGAAAAAATGACACTTTGCAAATTTGCTGTCCCCTCAAAATAACGCAACACACAGTCATTAATGTCTAAACCGCTGGCAACAAAAGTGAGTACACCCCTAAGTGAAAAAATCAGTGTTGTCACATGAAAATATATATGTGTGTGTGTGTGTGTGTGTGTGTGTGTGTGTGTTTGTGTGTATATATACATACAGTATATATACATATGTATGCAATTTAAAAAGTTTCTAAACACAGCTATTTATATTTTTCCCAGCTAAATTGACTCTTGACACAGATTCCAATTGTAACAAAAGAAAATATTAAAATTTAAAAAAATTAAAGATTTTTTTAACATACTGTCACCAGTTAGTATTCCTGATCACCAGTCATATGATGATGCTGTATTGCACTGGTGACAGTATGAAACAAAATAAATTGTGAAAAAAAAAAATGTAATTTCTTGATTTTCCAAAAAACTGTGACAAAAAATACACAAACAACTGGTTGCTATGGTTCACTGCACTTCTGGCATCATCTGTGCAGTTATTAAATTAACCTGTTTGACCAAATTGCAATTTAATTATTAATTGAATATGTGCTGCAGGGTCCACGCTCACCACTGGTGCCCTTAGGGAACAGTGTTTACATTCACATAGCGTGTTGCAAGGAGGCAAGCTGCTCAATGCTGGGAGCTATTTCAGCTCACTGTGTACGTTCGCCCATGGGTGGGGTGTGTAATCTGTATGCTATCAAGGCTCTTGTTCTCAGTTGCTAACAACACAAAGACATGACACAGTCAGGCCAGTCTAAAAACAGGTGAAAGCCGCCTATCCTTTAGTGATAGCACAACAAACAGCACAGGTTTACATTAAGGGTGCCACTCTGGAACACGGACAGACAGCTGGGAATCGGTGATGGTCACGCACTGCTATTACTCTGGTCCTACACTGAGCAACAGACAGCATTGGATAAAATATATATCCATCAAATTTATCTTTAAAGGAGAAGTATAGCCAAAGCTATTTTGCCTATGTTTCTCCTATGGATCACTGTAATGCAGTTCATTCTGCACTTCTGTGACCCATTTTCATCTGACAGTGGGCTAAAATCCTCTGTTGGCTGATGTCACTTAGCCAGTCCAGGCTCAGGAAAGATCCTGACTGTACAGTTGAGATCCACCCAGATGCCTGACTGGCTGCAGGCTCAGCCTCTCAGTGAGCTGCTGGGAGCCTGAGCCAGCCCCTTCTGCCTCCTGCACAGCCTAGCACTTCTGTGAACCCTGAAGGAGAGAGCAGAGAGCCAGTGGCTGACAGTCACAGCTCTCTGCAGACTGAAGACCAAGAGCTGAGTGATCAGCGGTGTTTCTCGGTCTTAGTGGCAGCGAGGGACAGCTGCAGCTGGGATCTGTGCCGCAGCCATATAGGCGAGTATGGTTGTTTATTTTTTTTAAAAGCTACACTTCTCTTTTAAGGCCCAGTTTTACTTGCCGTGGGGATTCATGTGACAGTGCTGCGGAAAGGATAGAGAGTTATATTCTTCCCCATAGACAGGATTATTGGGTATTTTTTTCAGTTCCAGTAGCTAAAGGGAGTTGTAGGATAGCGAAAGGTAGGGAAGTATAAGGTGCTGGTGGGGCCATCTTTATAATGAACCAGTGACTTTGCCTTCCAAAAATCTCAAGTTCACTTTAAAGCTGAACTGTGGGATAAGCAAATATTATCTAAATGCAAGAGGCATGTGTATTTGTACTTGAACCTTGGTTGTGCTTTGTATATTTCTTCCAGATCTGTGCTATACTCCGGCATGAAACGTTGCCTTTGTGAAGGAGCTTCCTGTAATGAAAATCAGTCACTGCTGCTCCCTTCTTGTGCAGGGTGACTGGTCTTGTATCTGCCCCTCCTCCAGTCTTCTTCAGGCAGCCTGTAGTGGGTGGAGCCTGCTGGGTCCCTCCTACAGCTCTGCAAGGTCTATGTACAACACTGTGATAATGTCACTGCTACTTTTTCAAAGTAATAAAAGTAATTGTGACTTACCTGTAAATTCCATATTTTGGAATACAGTACTGGCTGTATATTTCTAGACCCTGGGTTAGAGGCTAATACTGGACTGGACTGGGCACTGGCAAACTTTTGGACATGCACCCTTGTATATACCCCTATAACCCTACCCCACTCTGTGAGACCTTATTTTTTTAGCAAGCACAGGAATAGAGGGAATGGTGGCATGTGTTGTATCCTGTACTCCATGATATGTATTTTACAGGTAAGTGAAAATTCATTTTATTTGAATCATACAGTACAGGACACAGGCTGGATATTCACAGACCCTGGAACACCCAAGGGTGGGCAACAACAAGGCAAACATAATTATGTCAATGGGCCCCAAAAAACAGAGTGCCGCTGAAAGAACCTTGGAACCAAAAGCTACATCCACAGAGATCTGGAAAACCACCTGGTAGAACTTGGAGAAGGTATGAACTGAAGAGCAGGTGGTGGCCTTACAAAGGTACGCAACAGCTGCCTGATGGCAGAATGCTCAGGAAAACCCCACTGATC
This sequence comes from Lithobates clamitans, assembly GCA_037952925.1. NCBI lineage: Eukaryota > Metazoa > Chordata > Amphibia > Anura > Ranidae > Lithobates > Lithobates clamitans. The sequence continues at coordinate 992,774 of JBBGZY010000944.1, forward strand.
TGGTGGAATGGGCATGTAAAGGTACAGGAGGTACCATACATTTTTGAGTATAGGCTCTGACAATGAGCTGTCATATCCACCTGGCAATAGTGAACATGGAGAAGGGTGCATTTTATGAGATGTGGCAGGACAAAAAGAGTCTGTTTTTTGCATAGAGGCTGGGGCTTTCAGATAGACTCCGACAGCTTTGATTACATCCAAACAATGGAGAGCAATTTCCTTGGAATGCTTGGGAGCAGGGCACAAGGAAGGTAGGACAATATCTTCATTAAAGTGGAAGGCCGATATTGCCTTCAGGAGAAAGGAGGGTTTTGGACATAATATAACTTTGTCCCTGTAAAGGATTAGGAATGGCTCCTTAAAAGAGAGGGCCACTAACTCTGAATCACATCCGACAGACATGATAGCCCACAGAGAGGACAGACTGAGATCCCAAGGGAGCATGCAGTGCTAAAATGGGAGCCTGATCTGTGAGACACTTTGAATAAAGATATTTACACTGCTCAAAAAAATTAAAGGAACACTTTTAAATCAGAGTATAGCATCAAGGTAATTAAACTCCTGGTATATTGATCTGGTCAGTTAAGTAAAAGAGGGGGTTGTTAATCAGTTTCAGCTGTTTTGGTGTTAATGAAATTAACAACAGGTGCACTAGATGGGCAACAATGAGATGACCTCCAAAACAGAAATGGTTTTACAGGTGGAGGCCTGCATTTGACTAGGGTCAGTGTCACTACTGGTAGCATGAGGCGATACCTGGACCCTATAGAGGTTGCACAGGCAGTCCAACTCCTTCAGGATGGCACATCAATACGTGTCATTTTCTGTGTCTCCCAACACAGTCTCAAGAGCATGGAGGAGATTCCAGGAGACAGGCAGTTACTCTAGGAGAGCTGGACAGGGCTGTAGAAGGTCCTTAACCCATCAGCAGGACCAGTATATCCTCCTTTGTGCAAGGAGGAACCGGCTGAGCACTGCCAGAGCCTTACCAAATGACTTCCAGCAGGCCACTGGTGTGAATATCTCTGATCACACAATCAGAAACAGACTTCATGAGGGTGGCCTGAGGGCCCGACATCCTCTAGTGGGCCCTGTGCTCACTGCCTGGCACTGTGGAGCTTAATGGGCATTTGACATTGAACACCAGAATTGGCAGGTCCGCCACTGGCGCCCTGGGCATTTCGAAGATGAGAGTAGGTTCACCCTGAGCACATGTGACAGACGTGAAAGGGTCTGGAGAAGCTGTGGAGAACGTTATGCTGCCTGTATCATCCTTTAGCATGACCGGTTTGGTGGTGGGTCAGTGATGGTCTGGGGAGGCATATCAATGAAGGGACACACAGACCTCTACAGGCTAGACAATGGCACCCTGACTGCCATTAGGTATTGGGATGAAATCCTTGGAGCCATTATCATACCCTTATGTCATACGCTGGTGCAGTGGGTCCTGGGTTCATCCTGGTGCACGGCAATATCCGCCCTAATGTGGGGCAAGTATGCAGCCAGTTCCTGGAGGATGAAGGAATTGTTACCATCGAATAGCCCCCACGCTCGTCTGACCTAAATCCAATAGAACATCTCTGGGACATTATGTTTCGATCCATCCGATGCCGCCAGGTTGCACCTCAGTCTGTTCAGGAGCTCAGTGATGCCCTAGATCTGGGAGGAAATACCCCAGGACACCATCCGCCATCTCATTAGGAGCATGCCCCAACGTTGTCAGGCATGCATACAAGCACGTGAGGACCATACAAACTACTGATTACCATTTTGAGTTGCAATGAAATTTCAGCAAAATGGACAAGCCTGCTGCATAATTTTTTCACTTTGCTTTTCGGGGTGCCTCTGTAGGTTGATTATTTTCGTTTCCATCAAACAACGTGGCATACTTTCATTCCTTGTCATATCAGTCACCCAGTCCATATCAATATAGATATCCAGCATATTTTTTCCCATTGAGATCTGATGTGTTTTCAAAGTGTTCCTTTAATTTCTTTAAGTAGTGTATAAGAGAGGGAACCCAAAGGCTTTTGAAATGGACTGGACAAGGCCAAACCCTTGAACCAAGTTTTGATCACGTCATAACTGTTGACAAGCCAGAATACAATATACCAAGTAGTATCTAGGGCTAAAATGCCTATGTTTACACCGGGTGAAAAAAGATCTTCAGGCGTAGTAGTAGAACTTTCTTGAAGTGACTTTTCAAAATCTGGGCTTGAGCAGCCATGCCTTTAAAGCCAGACATTAAGAAGCAGGATGGTACAGTGGCCTTAGAACAGCAGGTCTGGCCTGTTTGGGAAAGGCCAGAAGTTATCTCCTAAGAGTTTGAGTATGTCTATGTACCAGGTTATTTTGGGCTAGTTTGGTGTAACGAGAATCACTTTCCTCTGTCTTGTGTAGCATGTGAGGAAGATTCTGCCTCTGAGGGAAGGCATATATTGACCTGAAGTGAGTCCATGGGATTACCAGAGCATCGGATACCAGTACTAGAGGATCCTTGATCATGGCCACAAATAGGGGCAACTTGTTGATCCTGGAGGCCAGGATGTCCACATCGGTGGTCCCCCCAATTCTGACATACTGTAGGAGAATGAAAATATACATATGGATGGACCATTCGCATGGTCTAGGAGATGATGGTTGAGGAAATCCCCTTTCCAATTGTTAACAGGAGCGATTGCTGGGCAGTGTTTTTCTGTTCAAAATAGGTTCAGACTTACTTAGGCTAGGTTCACACTAGCCCGCACTGCGCGTTCCGGTTGCGGGAATCGCAGCGATTTCTGCACCCGCAACCACCCGCAGCCAAATTGTTCTGCTCTTGCAAGACGCTCTGGGCTGCCGTTCATTCTGCATGGCACCCCCATGCATCTCAGCTCGCAGAGCGATCGCGGGTGCGGGAACCGCATGGTCGAAAAGAGTATGCAGTTTCCTTGTAGCCACGTTTTTAAAAAGGTGCATGCACCTTTTTCTACGGTTCACGCAGCACAGCAGCCCATTAAAATGGACCTTACTGAGCCTTACTTCAAGATTTCCTGACTCCTGGTTCCCCCTTTATGATTAAATTAGGCCACAGCTGTGACATTGTTTAATTTCACCCTGATTGTGTGGTCCTGAAGAAGGTGGGGGTCCTTGTTTAGGGATTTTAGGTCCAGGATAGGATGAATACCCCTGCTGGGTTTTGGTTTGAGAAACAGAAATGATGAGGGGAGTTTTGAACTCTATTTTGTTCCCCTTTGAAACCACTGATTTAAACGATTAGGTCTGGGATGTCTGTGACCCAGAGGAATGCAAACTGTGACATACAAGACATCCCCCCCACTCTTTGGAGTGAGGGTGCCCCTTTATTGTGGAGAGGGCTTTTTGTATCATGACATGCTCTAAAGTACTTTCCAATAAGTGGTTGAACCTGTCCTACCTTTCCACTTCACTGGTCCTTCCATAGGTCCAGGCTTCGCACCTCATGGTAGGCATACATCCAGATGGGTCTTCAAGCCCTGGACCTATATAGCACCCTGCGGCTAACTACACGCGTTGCAAGTGCCCAGATGAGCATTCAATCAGAATCCACTGCCCAAAACAAGATTGCAGGCTGTCTCCCAAGCATAAAGTCCAGGTAATGTTCCTAGGGTTGCACCGATACGGATGCACTGCTTCCATGTGAAAAAGTTGATTGAAGAATTTAAAGTAAATAAAAACTTCTTCATAAGGGAGAAAAGGTCCAGCACCTAGCAAAAAACTGAGGTTTTGTGGAATGGACATACTAAGGGGGAAGGAGAAGCGGTATTTACCACGTGCCAGCTCTCCAGTGTACTGTGGCTGCTTGAAATTATTTTTTTTTGTGTAGCACGGCACCATGGCCATAGCAGCCCTGATTGCTGCAAAAAAAAAAAAAAAATTGGCGGGTGGTTAAAAAAAATGATGTTCAATTGGCGATCTCCATTGACTCAGAGGAGTGGAGCAAAGCCTGGTCTTCCACTGTAAAGTGCTCCTTCACCACTGCAACCTTATAGGCTGCATACAAGGTCCTCCTAAGATAGTTTTGGGTCCCGGCTCGGATAGCAAGTTCGAACCCATCCTATAGTGACAGGTGCTTCAAGGGCTGCAGCAGAGGGGACGTCTTCCATACTTGATGGTCCTGCCCCCTTCTAATGGGAATCTGGTGCAGAGTGTTCAGGCTCCTCTATTCCTTGTTTCATATACCAATTCGCAAGAGCGCTAAGGTGGCCTTGCTGTATTGTCTGATCCAGAGCCTGTTCTCATGCCAACAAAAGTTGGCGACCAATTTGTTTATTGCTGTTAAACGTGCAATCGCCAGAGCCTGGAAGAAACCATCTGTTTCGTTTGCTGGTCAATGAAAAAATGTCTAGTATCCTACATGACGCTCATTCCAAATTCCGCAAAGTTTGGTCACCCTGGTGGTCTTATGCTCTCCCCACCCTGCATCCAAACAGCCTGGGCCTATCTTAATTACATATAGTTACATAGTCAGGTTAAAAAAAAGACACAAGTCCATCTAGTTCAACCAATAAAAAAAAAATATATATATATATATATATACACAATCCTATACCCACAGTAAAAAAAACCAGCAAAGCATGATCCAATTTGCTACAATGGGGGGAAAATTCCATCCTGATCCCCCAAGAGGCAATTGGATATTCCTTGGATTCATTTTATATAATTAACCCTGCCTGCGGGTCCCCCCCTTCTTTTTTCTTCTTTCTCTGCTCCTCTCTTCTTGTTTTCCTTTCTTCTTTCTGTTACTGATACTGGGCATACATCTGCCCTCACACTTTCCTTCCATAAGTATGCCACCAAGTCCTCGGACTCAGGGCACTTCTGCTGACATGCAGCTAGTGCCGCAAGATCATAATTTTTGGCATTTACCCCACAAAGTTGTCACACCATAAATGTACTTATTAATATCCTTAATTTTTACCTTCTCACTCTAATCCCCCTGTGTGGGTGTCCAGTTGATCTGCTTATGTAAATCTTTCAAAACAAACTAGTGCACCTGACAAATAGGCTCCCCCTCTAGACCCTTGGGCTTAGGTGACGTATGTGGAATGTACCTTTGGCTCACACTGTTAGGTCACTCGGACATTTTGCACTTCCAAAATATTTTGTTGAATGTTCCTTTGCCCATGCCTTTATGCAATTTTCTTTGTAGTGTACCCCCTGTGTGGGTGATCAGTTGTTATGTTGTTTTGATTACCACAATAAAAAAACATTGTACCAGAAAATGTTTCCCCAGGTGCCAGATATGCTAGGTACGCCATTGGGGTACACTCAATGGGGCGTGTCTAATCACCTGAAGGTAACGGCCTTTAACCCAGGGACCTATGAATATCTAATCTGTGTCCTGTACTGTGCAATTAAGATTTTATGGGTTTGCAAAAGCATTTGGTGCACACAAATACATACTGAGAAATATATTTAAAGTTTTGTGTCTTAGACCAGCCTCTTTCAAACAGAGTGCCCAGGAACCCTGGGGGTGCCTTGAGGTTTCTTCAGGGGGGCCTTAGCAAAATGCCTAAAAATTTCCCAAAAATTGTATACAAGCTGGCATGTGGATGAAGCCTACCTTTTAGTTACACAAAGTCACAGGTTTTCATTGTGCACCATTACTACCTTCTAGCTGCTGGCGTCCTAACAACCAATGGCATCATTAGTTGATATGGAGGATGTCAGTTGCCTGCACAGCATACTTGTATCCCCCTCTCCATCAGTGTTGGGGCCGCATTAGCTGAGTGATGGAGAAAAACTGAGGGAGAAGAAAAACATTGGCACACTAGTCAGTAACAGTTTGCATAAGTTTTATTTGCTTTGGAAAAATAAATCACCTCTAATGATGGGTGTCCTACATGTGTGGATGTTGCTGCATTATGTAAAACCATAGAATAGTTTTTGCATTTTAGAATGGGATGCCTCAAGACTGTCAGTAATTTTTAAAGGGTGCTTCAAGATTGTCCATAATGTGTAAAAGGGTGCCTTGACTGAAAAAAGGTTGAGAAATACTGCCTAATGCCGTGTACACATAGGCGGACTTTTCGGCATCAAAGGTCCGACGGTCTTTCCGACGGACTTTCGACCAACTTTTGACGGACTTCCGACAGACTTACGCACGAACGGACTTGGCTACACACGATCACGACGGACCGGACTAAAATAAGGAAGTTGATAGCCAGTAGCCAATAGCTGCCCTAGCGTCGGTTTTCGTCCGTCGGACTAGCATACAGACGAATGAATTTTTTTGACCGGACTCGAATCCGTCGGAAAGATATGTTTCATATCTAAAGTCCGTCTGATTTTCGACCGAAAAGGCCCGTCGGAAGTCCGATGAAGCCCACACACTGTCGGATTGTCCGACGGATTCGTTCTGGCGGACGAGTTTGGTCGAAAAGTCCGCCCGTGTGTACGCGGTTTTAGACAATAGGGGGACATCAGACCACAGGCACAATCAGATCGCCCTAAAACATTAGCATTTTTTTGGTGGCTCCCTAAACACAAACATGCTATCAGCTTTGGTCTCTATTATACCTATGATACAGACGTACGGAGGCTTAAGGTAACGTTAAAGCCTAAAATAAACAGTGTGTGTACTTGCGCGCTGCTATGGTACACTAAATTTTGGCTAGTTGTGGGGGAATTCACATTATTCAGATTGTCTGAAATTGGTTTATGCAATGTTTATGTACATTTTTATCATTTTTATATATATATATATATATATATATATATATATATATATATATATATATATATATATATATATATATATATATATATATTATATTATATTTTTTTCTGATGTAGGGTGATACACATTCTGACCACAAGGTGGAGACATCTTCACTTGTGGGGTATTCAGGTCATGTTATTGTTATTCATATGGGTTTTTTTTTTTTGCATGAACGAGCGATCATTTATGGGTTTATGTATTTTTTATATATTATTTTTTATATTTATTTATAGTGGTTAAATATTTATTCTTTTTGCAGTGTGTGTTGAACTTTATATTTTGATCTGAATTTCTGCCCTTTCCGGATGTTGGAACACAGTGCTGGCGCATTGTAGACAGCGGAAGCGCTGTTTCTCTATGTTCACATCCGGATTCGGCTGGTTCAGCTTATTAGAGTCCATTTCGGGCCGTTTGGAACGCATTCGATGTATATGGATGACTTCCGGACGTACATTTCTGGGAATTCGAGTTCCAGTTTTTGCACACATAGAGGCGTGCTTGTGCCAGTGGGCCATGCCTCTGACGATGTCCTATTGGTCAAAACGCGTTAGACGGGTCAAGTGTGAAACTGGAGTATTGCAGGAATTTATTGATGCTCGTTTTATCTAGAATTTTGTAAGTACAACTTTAATAAATTCCTTGTTTTAAAATGTGCTTCACTATGCGTTGCTTCATGTTTTTTTTTTGTTTTTTTTTGACTATGGTACATATGGTAAATTCCTTGTGATTGGGGAGCTGAGTGAAGTGGATTAAACATAGTGGAAATGTACATTTGGAGTCATGCTGCTGATTCATTTGATGTGAGCTATCCCACTGGTTGTCCTTATGCTGTGAAGCCGACCACCGTTTGCTGATTGACACAGAGATTGCCAAGTGAGTTATGACATCAGCTTGTTACATCCAACTTCTGGTAATTAGATTGATTGTAAACACAGTGGTGTGGTGCGCTGTCTTCACACTGGTGCGGGGCTCTTTCTTCTCGTCATTACATTTGTCATGGTCTATCATTTTTTAAAAATGGCCTGTTAGCCATGCATACCAATTTTATATTTGTCTCTTAATGTCGGTGCTTTCTTAAATATATGCTTTTTATAAATAAATGTGGGCTCTTTAGGTATATTATTTTTTGGATGTTTATCCATGGTTAATATTTGCCAATGTTCACGAATAATTTGCTCTACTTGTTTGAATTGCATGTGTAATTTAGCACTACTGGTACTGTCTTCTCTTTATTATTTTTTTTATGTTGTTTCTCTTCCAGCAACTTCATTCTATCAATATTATTTACCCTTTTCCTTTGTGCTTCTATAAATGTGGGTTGGTATGCTTTTTCTACAAACATATCTGCTAGTTTTTTTTTTTTGCCTGAATGTCATATTCTTCTAGCCAGGAACAGTTACGCTTAATGCGCATGAACTGTCCCCTGTTTATTAGCCATGGCTTAAAGTGACAACTATTACTTGGTATATGTGAGTTATGATCTGTGCTCTTAAAAATGTTTTTGTGTAGAGCCTGCTTCCCTCTATATTATATCCAAATCCAGGAATTGAATGTGTTCATTACTACTTTCCCATTATAACTTGATGTTCCTATCATTCTGGTTCATATTATGCTTGACATTTTGAAGATTCTCTTGGTCCCCCTCCCATATTAGGATCAAGTCATCTATGAACCTCCTGTAAAGTGTTATTTCAGGTGTATTAGTGGATATGACACTATCCTCCTCCCATTTGGCCATGTATAGGTTTGCTATACTGGGTGCAAATTTGGCACCCATGGCCACACCTACTTTTTGCAGGTAGTAGGTATTCTCATACTAAAAGTTATGTTTCAAACAAAAATCTAAAGCTTTGATAATACATTTCTTATGTTTGCTTGTTAACATGTGGCTCTTATTGAGTGCCCATCTGGCTGACTCTATGCCCCCCTCATGGTCAATGTTTGTATATAGCGATGATACATATGCTGTTGTTAGTATGGTGTCATTGGTGGTCTCTAAATTCTGTAACAATTGAATGATATGCTTAGTGTCTTTGAGATATGCTTGGGTGTCCTGTACCAGCGGCTGTAAAAAATAATCTATGTACTCCCCCAGTCTAGATGTAAGTGAATTTACAGTGCCTACAGAAATTTTCCACATTTTGTCATGTGTCAACCAAAAATTTAAATGTATTTTATTGGGATTTTATCTGATAGACCAACACAAAGTGGCACATAATTGTGAAGTGGAAGGAAAATGATAAATGGTTTTCAAAAGGTTTTACAAATAAATATGTGAAAAGTGTGGCGTGCATTTGTATTCAGCCCCCCAAGTCAATACTTTGTAGAACCACTTTTCACTGCAATTACAGCTGCAAGTCTTTTTGGGGATGTCTCTACCAGCTTTGCACATCTAGAGAGTGACATTTTTGCCCATTCTTCTTTGCAAAATAGCTCAAGCTCTGTCAGATTGGATAGAGAGCGTCTGTGAACAGCCATTTTCAAATCTTGCCACAGATTCTCAATTGGATTTAGGTCTGGACTTTGACTGGGCCATTCCAACACATGAATATGCTTTGATCTAAACCATTCCATTCTAGCTCTGGCTGTATGTTTAGGGTCGTTGTCCTGCTGGAAGGTGAACCTCTGCCCCAATCTCAAGTCTTTTGCAGACTTTAACAGGTTTTCGTCTAAGATTGCCCTGTATTTGGCTCATCCATTGCCCCATCAACTCTGACCAGCTTCCCTATCCCTGCTGAAGAAAAACATCCCCAAAACATGATGCTGCCACCACCATGTTTCACGGTGGAGATGGTGTGTTCAGGGTCATGTGCAGTGTTCGTTTTCTGCCACACATAGCATTTTGCTTTTAGGTCAAAAAGTTCAATTTTGGTCTCATCTGACCAGAGCACCTTTGTCAGAAACCATGAATTAGACCGAGACAGAAGTACAGTTAAATCACACTTGTTTAATAATAAAAGTAAATAGAACAAACGCAGTCAAAACATAGCCAAAGTTTTTTAACCAGAACGGATAGCCAAGCCAGAAAGTCAGGGATCAGTGTTGTGGAACAGCAAGAAGGATCTGGAGCCAGAAGGGATGTCAGCCAAGCAAGTCTTTAACAGGAATGCAGGAGTCTCTGTGATGTTGACCAAGGCGAAGGCAGAGATTCTCTCGGCTTGACGGCTTAAGTAGGCAGGACTGACGAGCAGAATATCATCAACAGGTGCTTAACTGTGGTGCGATAGGAGCTGGCAATTAGCCGACAGCTGAGCAGCCAGCTCAGAGAAGGAAGGGCTGAGCCCAGCCCTGACAGTACCCACTCCTCAATGACCCCTCCCCTTCGGAGGACCACCAGGCTTGAGGGGAAAATGTCTATGGAAATCACGAAGGAGAACAGACTGTACCCCTTCCAATGCACCAGGTACTGTATGCGCCCACGGAACCTACGGGAGTTAACAATGGACTGTACTTCATACTCCTCATGGTTCTAAGCCTGTATAGGGTGAGGATGTGGCACCAAGGTGGTAAAGTGGTTGCAGACCACAGGTTTTAATAAGGAGACATGAAATACAATCGAGATACGCATCTTAGAAAGAAGGTCTAACGCGTAAGCCACTGGGTTAATCCTGCGAAGAATATGGAAAGACCCAATAAACCGAGGTGCAAACTTCAGAGAGGGAACGCAAAGTCAGAGGTTGTGAGATGACAGCCAGACCCTGTCCTCAACCTGGTAGGAAGACGCAGGCAGGCAGGCTTCTGCGGTCAGCATGGAGTCTGTACCTATCATTAGCATGTCGCAAAGCGTCCTGGACTTGTGCTCAAGTGGAATGAAGACCATGGAGATGCTCCTCTAATGCAGGAATACTCTGTGGAACAAATGAGTAAGTAAACATGGAAGGTTGGAAACCATAGTTCGCCATAAATCGAGACAATCGGGAAGCAGAATTCAAGGCACTATTGTGAGCAAACTCTGCCCACAGTAACAGGTCTGACCAGTTGTTATGATGGTCAAAAATATAGCAAAGTAGGAATTGCTCCAAGGACTGATTGGCTCGTTCTGCGGCCCCATTACACTGCGGGTAATACGCAGAGGAGAAAGCAAGCTGAATTTCCAACTGTGCACAAAAGGCTCGCCAGAACCAGGACACAAACTGACTACTCCTGTCCGAGACAATCGCCTTGGGTAGCCCATGTAAGGGAAAGATCTCCCGAGCAAGAATGGAAGCCAGTTCCTTAGAAGTGGGCAACTTCTTAAGTGGAATACAATGACACATTTTAGAGAACCGGTCAACCACCATAAGGATAACTGTGTTGTTCTGGGAGTTGGGTTTCCACGATGAAATCCATAGACAGGTGGGTCCAACTCCTCTCTCCATTAGGTATAGGTTGTAGGAGGCCCACTGGAAGGTGTGGTGGAGTCTTACTCTGAGCACACACGGAACAGGCAGCTACGAAGGCAGTTACATCAGCACATAGACTAGGCCACCAGAATTGTTGGGAAATGGCCCAAAAGAGTTGATTCTTCCCAGGGTGGCCAGCAGCCTTGGGAGAATGGTAAGTCTGGAGTACCGCAGTACGGAGACTCTCTGGGACAAAGCAGTGGTCACAAGGTTTCTCAGGAGGAGCATGGACCTGAGCAGCAAGAATTTTGTCACCAAAAGGAGAAGTGAGACTGGTGCGTACCATAGCCAGAATACAATCAGGAGGAATCACAGGAACCGGAACCGACTCCATCTTGGAAGTGGAGGAAAATTGTCGTGACAAAGTGTCAGCCCTTACATTCTTAGTACCGGGTACGAATGAGACAATGTAAATAAAACTTGACAAGGAAAGAGCCCATCACACCCTTCTGGCAGAGAGGCATTTAGCCTCAGACAAGAATGTGAGATTCTTATGGTCAGTAAGAATGAAACCGGCACAGTGGTACCTTTTTGAAGAGATGTCTCCATTCTTTCACGGCTGAAATTATCGCTAACAGTTCTCTGTCACCAATCTCATAATTGCACTCCACAGGTGACAATTTCTTGGAAAAGTAGCCACAAGGATGCATAGTGCTCTCAGAGGTAGGACGTTGAGACAGAAGGGCGCAAACACCAGTCTCAGAAGCACCAACCTCAAGGATAAAAGGTAACGTAGGATCAGGATGGGCCAACACAGGAGCAGAAACAAAGGCAGCCTTGAGACTCTCAAAAGCCTTAATGGACCAACTTTGGGTTACTGTCCTTTTTGGTCATATCAGTCAGAGGCTTGACCAGAGACGAGGAGTTACGAATAAACTTCCGATAATAGTTAGCAAAGCCCAGAAAATGCTGCAGAGGACGTAAGCCCATGGGTCGGGGCCACTGTAGGACTGCTGAAAGTTTCTCTGGGTCCATCGAAAAAAACCAGCAGTGGAAATGACATAGCCCAGGAATTTAACCTGGTCACGATGGAATTCGCAATCTACAATAGAAATTGTTCTTTTAGTTTCTGAAGCACATGACAGACATCTGTGTGGTGGCTCTCCAGGGACTTGGAAAATATAAGGATATCGTCGAGATAAACCACCACACATAACTGCAACAAATCTCTGAGGACATCTTTAATAAGTTCCTGGAAAACTGCTGGGGCGTTACAAAGGTCAAAAAGGCATAACAAGGTACTTATAATGTTCTTTTATTAAACGCAGTTTTCCACTCGTTGACCCTCCTTGATCCTCTCAAATCAAGCTTCGTGAAAACCGTTGCTCCCTTGAGGCGGTCAAATAACTCTGTAATCAATGGAATCGGATAGGCATTCTTAATCATGAAACGACTGAGACCCCTATAATCAATACAAGGTCTCAGTTCACCACTCTTCTTCTTCACAAAGAAGAAACCAGCACCAGCAGGAGACGAGGATTTGCGGATGAAACCTCGAGTGCGTCTGCAACATACTCCTCCATGGCTTTCTCCTCCAAGACTGACTAAGGGTAAACCCGGCCACAAGGGGGTATGGCACCAGGTTGAAGGTCAATTGGGCAATCATACGACCGGTGTGGAGGCAAACTACCCTCTTGACCTTTGTCAAAGACATCGCTAAAATAGTGGTACTCCTCCAGCAGGGAGGAAAGTGAAGAGGTGCACAGGACCTTGGCTACCTTCTGGAAGCATGTCTTACTGCATTGTGGTGGCCAGGAGAAAACCTCAGCATGGTGCCAATCAAGAGGGGTTGTGCCTCTGTAACCAAGGATAACCAATAACCAGCAGAAACTTAGGGGAGGACATAACTTGGAATTGGATTATTTCATGGTGAAGAGCCCCTACGGCCATGGACAACGGAACAGTCTCATGAGTCACATGGGCAGGATGTAGAGGTCTCCCGTCAAGAGCCTCAATGGCAAGTGGACTCTCACGCAGCTGCAGCGGAATCGAGTGCTTCGATACAAAGGCAGCATCAATGAACAGGCCTGCAGCCCCAGAGCCTGTATCTCGACGAACGACTCAGCCCAAGAAAGCAGGGGCTTATCCTTCTGGATAACTGGGGAAGAAACAATGCTACCCAAGGTCTGTCTGTGACAGGACCTCAAGGTTCGGGCGTTCCCTGGATGGGAAGGATAAGACTTCAAAAAGTGACCTGCCTGGCCACAATAAAGGCACAATCTCTCCCTCCTCCTAAAGGTTCTCTCATCCGCAGAGAGACGCGTGAAATCCAAGTGCATGGGTTCACCTTTACTGACCGACTCAGTACCAGGAGGCATGGGGGGTGAGGGAGGCAAGGATGGGACTGCAAAGCTCGAAGACAAATGTACAGGAGACTTCCGCAAGAGCTCCTTAAAAGAGAGTCTTTCTCTGAGTCTGGAGTCAATTAGAATGGCAAACGTGATCAACTTCTCCAGCTCAGTGGATACATCTCGAGCTGCTATCTCATCCTTGATGGTATCTGAGAGACCATGAGAAAAAACAGCCATGAGGGCCTCATTGTTCCAAGCAACCTCTGCTGCCAGAGTACGGAATTCAATGGCGTAATCGGCAACAGTTCTTGTACTCAGAGGGTCTATACTCATTAGTTGTGGGATCAAAGGCCTCAGTATAATAGAATACATACACATATAAAATCGCATGAGTTAGAGTGTATAAAACGCATAGGTAAAGGTGGTATCTAGAAATTGGGGTGTTTAGTGATAGAAGTATAAATAATATATATAAAAAGGTCCAAACAAGTGGTAAAAATAAACAATAAAACATTGACTAATAATTCATTCAGTCCAGTAATGTCCAATATGTTAAAGTGCTAGTGCTCTCGTGCCTTAAGTAAACTGAAATAATGCAATGTGCTATAGACCAATCAATGAATAGAACAAAATTGCACGAGAAGAATATATCACGTGAAAAATGAAAAAGGCATAATCGCCAAAATCTTCGTGTTGCTACAAGTGCAAAAATGAAAGTTCAGTGTGGGTAATCCAGTGAGTGGACAAAATACTTGCTAGTGTCCAAAAAATTATATCAAGTGTCCAAAACAAAAAACAAAGTGCAACTCAGGGCAAATCTAATCAATGGTGCACAAAAAGAAAGTGCTCAAACTCAGCAATATGTAACAGTGAGGTAGGTGATGCTATGCAGACAAAACACTCTGTGTCTTCTTCATGCAGCATGCGCTAGTGTAGGTAATGGCCCCTTACCTAGCGGTGCTAGGTCAACCGCATGTATGTTGTATAATCGCAAGGTCCTGGGTCTCTACTGCGTCCCTGTGTTCCCACTTGCCGACTCTGCAGGATCCTAATTGCCGGCTGGATGTATCTAGTTATGGTCCTGGAATAGTGCGGTTCCTAGCTTCTCCACATCTCATCTCAAGTATATGAAACATAGGACAAGGTACCCAGATAGTGAAGTATGTATTGTAAGGGTCACTTTATTCATATATACATATGGAAAGAGTACTCACATTGAGCAGTTAGTATCACAGCATTGTATCCAACGAGTGGCGAGCTCGTAATGCATTCAGCAGAGAAAGAAACGAAACAAGCCTATTCCGTCCCTACGCGTGACGTCACCGATCACGATCACCGACACGTCATCCCCTGAAGAAGTCACGTGATCGGTGACGTCACGCGTAGGGACGGAATAGGCTTGTTTCGTTTCTTTCTCTGCTGAATGCATTACGAGCTCGCCGCTCGTTGGATACAATGCTGTGATACTAACTGCTCAATGTGAGTACTCTTTCCATATGTATATATGAATAAAGTGACCCTTACAATACATACTTCACTATCTGGGTACCTTGTCCTATGTTTCATATACTTGAGATGAGATGTGGAGAAGCTAGGAACCGCACTATTCCAGGACCATAACTAGATACATCCAGCCGGCAATTAGGATCCTGCAGAGTCGGCAAGTGGGAACACAGGGACGCAGTAGAGACCCAGGACCTTGCGATTATACAACATACATGCGGTTGACCTAGCACCGCTAGGTAAGGGGCCATTACCTACACTAGCGCATGCTGCATGAAGAAGACACAGAGTGTTTTGTCTGCATAGCATCACCTCACTGTTACATATTGCTGAGTTTGAGCACTTTCTTTTTGTGCACCATTGATTAGATTTGCCCTGAGTTGCACTTTGTTTTTTGTTTTGGACACTTGATATAATTTTTTGGACACTAGCAAGTATTTTGTCCACTCACTGGATTACCCACACTGAACTTTCATTTTTGCACTTGTAGCAACACGAAGATTTTGGCGATTATACCTTTTTCATTTTTCATGTGATATATTCTTCTCGTGCAATTTTGTTCTATTCATTGATTGGTCTATAGCACATTGCATTATTTCAGTTTACTTAAGGCACGAGAGCACTAGCACTTTAACATATTGGACATTACTGGACTGAATGAATTATTAGTCAATGTTTTATTGTTTATTTTTACCACTTGTTTGGACCTTTTTATATATTATTTATACTTCTATCACTAAACACCCCAATTTCTAGATACCACCTTTACCTATGCGTTTTATACACTCTAACTCATGCGATTTTATATGTGTATGTATTCTATTATACTGAGGCCTTTGATCCCACAACTTATGAGTATAGACCCTCTGGTTAGCGCAGCACCCCTCCCCTTCTCTTTCTAATTTTCTTTCCGGGCTTATGTTTGGGCCCTGATTTTGGTGCATGCAGCTGTCTGGGTGTAGATGGTTTATATACCTCTTGAATTGCAGTCAGAAGTCTACACGATTACTACATTTTTTTCCAAATTGGTAGCGCAGGAATAGCTCCCGTTTTTCCAGTTCTTGTACTCTGATGGACATGAGGCACTTGGCAGCAGAAGCAGAGCGTGCGGGAATGTCAAATACCCTTTTAAAGGATGCCACAAACTCAGGGTAACTCAAGGCAACAGGTTTTTGCATCTCCCATAGAGGGTTTGCCCAGGCCAAGCCTCTCTCAGAAAGCAAAGATATCACGAAACCTACTTTGTTTCTGTCCGTGGGAAACGCCTGGCACAGCATCTCAAAGTATATCTCAACCTGGTTGAGAAACCCTCTGCATTGGACTGGATCGCCCCCAAATCGCTGGGGAAGCGAAGAGGAACCAGACATACCTCTTATAGAGGTAATATTCTAGGCGGGTGCCTGCACAGAGACTGGAGCAGCAGCAAGGATGGCCTGCAACACAGGTTGTACCGGAGCAGCCACAGTGGGAGATTCCAGGTGAGCCGTGCAACTCGGGAGTGTTTGTAACGCCATGGCAAACTGATCCATGTGGTAATCCTGCTCATCCAATCTGGAAAAAATATTACCAACAAGTGGATTGACTGTATCTTCTGAATTCATGGCCTTCGCCTACTGTCAGAAACCTTGAATCAGACCAAGACAGAAGTAAAGTTAAATCACACTTGTTTAATAATAAAAGTAAATAGAACAAACATAGTCAAAACATAGCCAAAGTTCGGTAACTGGAACGGATAGTCAGCCAAGCCAGAAAGTCAGGAATCAGTGTAGTGGAACAGCAAGCAGGATCTGGAGCCAGAAGGGATGTCAGCCAAGCAAGTCTTTAACAGGAACGCAGGAGATCCTCTGTTTCTGTGATGTTGACGAAGGCAGAGATCCTCTGGGCTGGACGGCTTATTTAGGCAGGACTGACGAGCAGAATATCATCAGCAGGTGCGTAACTGTGGAGAGATAGGAGCTGGCAATTAGCCGACAGCTGAGCAGCCAGCTCAGAGAAGGAAGGGCTGAGCCCAGTCCTGACAACCTTCTTCCACATGTTTGCTGTGTCCCCACATGGCTCCTCGCAAACTGCAAACGGGACTTCCTATGACTTTCAACAATGTTTTTTTTTCCTTGCCACTCTTCCATAAATGCCAGATTTGTGGAGTGCACGACTAATAGTTTTCCTGTGGACGAATTTTCCCACCTGAGCTGTGGATCTCTGCAGTTCCTCCAGAGTTAGCATGGGCCTCTTGGCTGCTTCTCTGATTAATGCTCTCCTTGCCCGGCCTGTCAGTTTAGGTTGACGACCATGTCTTGTTAGGTTTGTAGTTGTGCCATACTCTTTCCATTTTCGGATGATGGATTGAACAGTAAGCTTGGGATATTGTTATTTTTTTATAACCTAACCCTGCTTTAAACTTCTCCACAACTTTATTCCGGACTTGTCTGGTGTGTTCCTTGGCCTTCATGATGCTGTTTGTTCACTAAGGTTCTCCAACAGGGGAGGCATGGCTTACGGCGCATTGAGTAGGACGCGCTGATCTCGCTGTCAAATCTCCTGTAATTTATCCCGATTTCCTCCATATCCGGCACCGTACCTTCCTCACACACATCTCAGAGGGTACAGTAAGCAATTGGCCTACCTCCGGTACCTGTGTCGCCCGACAGCGTTATGTCCAGAAGGGGTAAAGATCAGATGGCAGCGCTGGACCAAGCTGGCCAAGATGGTGCTCAGGTAAAGAAGCTGCACAGAGGTTGTTTGCTAAAGCAAACTTTAAAGAGCATCCTGCCACTCATGCTACACCACTTTCCAAGCTCTCTACACCGGGGTGGCTATCCCCAATGCGGAGGACCCAGGATTGGACTGGGAAGATGACCCTAAAAATTACACCATGTGGGACACTGAGTACCCCAGTCATCTTAGCTACTAATCAGGAGCCTGACAGAGGGCTCGGATGACCCTGAACCCACACTCCGGGAAATCTTTGCTGCAGTAACCTCCTGCAATCACACCTTGCATTCCCTTACATCTGAAATTAAGGGGGTGAAACTGGAAATAACTTTGGTCAGGCAAGACATGCAGAAGTTAAGAGACCACTCAGCGGTGCGTGAGCACTATTGAAGATGATGTGGCGGCATTACAGCGTGAAGTGCACCACATGCAATCACTGACTTTTGCACATGCAGCTAAACTAGAAGACATGAAGAATAGACTGAGAAGGAATAACGTCCGGGCTGTGGGAATTCCAGAGCGGGCTGAGAGGAAAAACCCTGTGGCATTCATCGAGCGCTGGCTGACGGAAACATTTGGCAGGGATTCTTTCTTGCAGATGTTTGCTGTGTAAAACCACCCCGTTGCTTTGATGTTACATACGCCATGCTCTACCCGGCCAGACTGAGTGTCAGGGACGTGCCGGTGCCCATCGGGCGAACATGCGTGCTCGCTTGCGCACGTGGGGCTTGTCCAGGGCGTTACAGTTGAATTCCCCACTGGGGGGCGCTGGCGCGCCCCCGCGCTGTTTGGCGCCAAGGACTCTTTAAAAGAATGTCAGTTGCACCCATGAGGTGCTGTTCGTCTGCAGCTCTGCACCTGTGTTCCTGTACCCTGCCTGCTGTTTTTATCTGTTATTGACCCGGCTACGTTTGACCATTCTGCTATCTCCAATCCGACCCGGCTTGCCTGACTCTGCTTAACCTCTTGTGACCCGTTACCGAACACCTGCCTGCCTGCCTGACTTCTCTGCGATTATCCTTCTGCCAATACCTGCCTGATCTCCTGCCAAACGGACTGCCTGACTCTGCTTTTGCCTGTGTCCTGTGACGCTGCTTCCCAGCCTGCTCATCCAGCTCCAGGTTCTGCTGCTGCTATACCACCTACCTGCCTGCCTACTGATCCACTTCAGCCTGCCAGCATCTGCAGCTCAGCCATTCCGTAAGGACTTCTTCTCAGCTCCTGTGCCGGCCTCCGCAAGAACCTGCACCAGGCACTCCTACCCACTGTGCTCAAGAGACCACTGTTCCATAGTTGGCAACATTGCAAAAAAAAAAACGTGGGACACTTTTTTGGTTGTAGGCGGAGCTGTATAATAATTAGGGGGCAGGGCATGTGTTTGTAGGCATGGCTTAGTAAAAAATAAACCTGCGGCGCGCAAAGCGCGTCACGGCGAAAAATGGGCGTGGTTTACGCACAATAGTACGCATGGCTTAAAGGGGGTGTGGTTAGAGTCTGAGATGAATAAGGGATGGAGAGGGAAAGGGGGAGAAAGGAATGAAGGGACAGCAGCCCCAGATCCTACACAACAATAGAAATATGTGTATTCTAGAAAGTTTAACAATCAGCAGATAAAGATACTCCAAAACCTGATGTTAGCGCTTCAATCATCCCGACACCATGATTGTTATGGTGTCAGGATGATTGAAGTGCATTATTTCTACTATTACTATTGTAATATAAAATGAAATCATTCAACTCACCATAATGCCGAATCAGTGGGATCCCTGAGCGTGTCACTAGCCACGTCGCCTGCCACCAGCAAAGTCCTTCCTTGCATCAGGGGTCCCCAGTAGAGTCTGTCCTTGCATTAGGTGCCCCCAGCAGAGTCTGTCCTCCTATCAGGTGCCCCCGGCAGAGTCCCTCCTTGCATCAGGTGCCCCCAGCAGAGTCTGTCCTCGTATCAGGTGCCCCTGGCAGAGTCCCTCCTTGCATCAGGTGCCCCCAGCAGAGTCAGTCTTTACACCAGGTGTTCCCAGCCCCGGCCCTAAATCAGTGTCCCAGGTAGAGACATAGTTACCCCCCCCTGTACATAGTTACCCCCTCCTCCTGTACATAGTTTCCCCTCTCCCCCTAGTTACCCCCCTGTATATAATTACCTTCCTGTGCATAGTTACCCCCCCTGTACATAGTATCCCCCTGTACATAGTCACCCCTCCTGTACATAGTTAACCCCCTCTCCTGTAAATAGTTAACCCCCTCCTGTAAATAGTTAACCCCCCTCCTGTATATAGTTAACCCTCCCCTCTCCTGTACATAGTTAACCCTCCCCCCTCCTGTATATAGTTACCCCCCCTGTACATTAAAGTTAAATTGCTGCAGAGACAAGAGCCAGTGGCATCACTACAGCTGGTGCCACCCGGTGCGAAAAAAAAAATTGGTGTCACCCCCCTCCACCAACTATGGTCCCCCTTCAGTACAGACCCCCCTCCCTCAGTAAAGCCCCCCCCCACTAAGTATATACCGCCCCTCCCAGCAGTATAGATCCTCCTCCCTCAGTACAGACCCCCTCCATCAGTTTAGACCCCCTCAGTATAGACCCCCCTCATCAGTATAGACCCATTCAGTACAGACCCCTCTCAGTGCGGTTCCCCCATCTATCAGTATAGACCCCCTCAGTGCAGACCCCCCCCCTCCATCAGTGCAGACCCCCTCAGTGCGGTCCCCCCTCCATCAGTGCAGACCCCCTCAGTGCAGAACCCTTCTCCATCAGTGCAGACCCCCTCAGTGCAGATCCCCCTCCATCAGTGCAGACCCCCTCAGTGCAGATCCCCCTCCATCAGTGCAGACCCCCCCTCCATCAGTGCAGACCCCCTCAGTGCAGATCCCCCTCCTTAAGTGCAGACCCTCTCAGTGCAGATCCCCCTCCATCAGTGCAGACCCCCCATAACACCCCCCAGCACATGACATGTCCATTAGAGCAGACAGTGGGACTGACTGGTAGTACTACGGCCCCTGGGAGGAACTTGTACTTACTCTCACTTTTCCTCTCTCTTGACGGGCCGTGTTTGTGCTGTGTCTGACCGCCAGCGTCGTGTGTTCAGTGGAGAGGGGAGGGGTCGATCCGTGCAGCTAAAGAAGCCGATTCATTGGCTGCACGGATCGCCCCCTTCCTCTCTCCACTGAACACTAGGGGGAAGATCTAGCGGCGGCGCCAGTGGCCATTTTGCTGGAGCCAGCTGCTCAGAAATAAAAATAAAAACCAAACATTCCCGATTTTCCCGAAAATCCAGATTCGGGACAGCCTCCGATCGGGACGAGGGTTCCAAAATCGAGACTGTCCCGGGAAAATCGGTATTGTTGCCAACTATGCTGTTCCCACTCCAGTGGCTCCTGAACCAGCGCTGTAAGAGAGGTCTTCTTCTACCAGTCGGGCTCAACTACCAGGTACCTAACACTGAGAGTAGCCGCCAACAACAAAACCCACTTTTTCAACAACCCGAATGCTGCTGCTGACAGGTTGGATTGTATGAAACCTACTCTGAGAAGGATGGCGGCAACTTAAACCTAAACCTTTCCACGTCAGGATGGGATGTTTTACTACTGAGGATGTCTTCCTTGCTTACATTGTAGGCCTTGGATCCTTTAAGGCGGTACAGATTTAATGTTATTTTGCTTAAGTTACAACCACTGTTAGTGGACGTGCAAGTTTCTTCGGATTCCTGGTTTCACCAGAGACGTTGGGGCCCCATGTATAACTGTCCTGCGAGGACTCACTGTTTTTGTTCCCTTTACCCTAGGATGTTTTTATTCTTTTTTCCCCCCCTATTTTTTTTTTATTTTTCTGTATGGGTTGTAGCTCCAAGTTAAGACAAGTTTGAGCTCCTCCAGCCCATGGCCAACCCACGGATGACTACATTGGAACTTTATGTGGTCTACTGCAGTGTGCTATCTCTACATAGTCACACAGACTGCCTATCTATGTGACACTTCTATCTGCTATATGGTATCCCTCCGGGAATCTACCTGCCATGACTTCCTCTCGCATATGAGGACAGCCATGGGCCTACTGCTACTAACTTTTGTATGGCTTTGTGTGCTTGGCTATTGCCCTGCTCTAGTTGCCTTCGGGGTGGGATTCTATCCTTCCCTATCTATGCCATTGCTGCAGACTGGATACTATGACGGTTAAATATGATTTGATATCATGGAATGTACTAATCTTCAATCTAATACTGTATCGTCGCTTCAGCACCAAGGCTTTTTGACACAGTTTCACTCCATCCATACTGCCTATTCCAGGGGGGGTCAGTATTCTAGTTTCTAATAACGTCCCATTTCACTTAAAACACTCCCAGGTTGGTACCCAAGGCAGATATATTTTATTGCTGTGTAAACTTGCGGGGGTAGTGTGTATTATAGCAAAGATAAATATTCCTCCATCCTTCTCTCCAGAGTGTCTGAGCTGCCTGACCCAATTTATGGCTTCCCACTCTAACGTGCCCACATGGGCTTTAGGAGCTTTAAACAATCTTCTGGTCAAAAGTAAAGATAAATTCATACCACAGGGGATTGGACACGCAGGTTCGGTGGGCCCTACCCCATTTGTCAGACTGGCCTCGGAATAAGGGTTGTGTGATATGTGGAGAAATAGAAACCCGGACAGGAAATGTTATTCTTGCTACTCATAGGGGTTTATCACGTATAGACCTGTGCTTGAGCAAAGCATTGTCTATGGTGCACCTGGTTGAATACTTTCCAAGAAATATCTCTGACCACTCACTAATTAGAGTAAAATCTCTATTACGGGTGCCGCCGGTGCTAAATTATGGAAGGTCTACCCCTTTTGGTTTAATCACTTTCCAGTGTTGTGTCGAGAAGTACCCGCTATCCAGAAGTGCCTGGGACAAACGGCCCATGCGCCGTACGGATCAGCTGATTTTACGATCAGCTGTTGTGATGGTGAGACGGAGCCTGCGCACAATAGCGACAGAATACATTTTCTGTCAGATTGTGCCCTGCGCTCCTGTGGCGAGATCATGTCGGCGAGGGGCAGATTTCTACATGTTGTGGGCGGATTTATAAATGATGGGCAGTTGGGGCGGAATTTTTAAAGATGCCCAGTGCTGCAAAACAAAACTTTTTATGCTAGTCTTCGTAAAATCAGCTGTTGTGCTGTTCCGTATGGCACATGCACAGTACAACCTGGGCACTTCTCGATAGCGGGCACTTCGTCAGAAAATCGGCAGCTGACCCACTGCCTGCAGAGATTCAAACCTTTCTCCACTACAATAGGGGCTCTGCTGAGCAGGGAGTAGTCTGGTACACTCTTAAGGCGCACATACGAGGCCTTATTTTTTTTTTTTTTGCCACTCAGTTTCTTGTATAGCGAGACAACAATCAACTTTTCCGTTCATATACGTCTCTATTATTCTATTCTTCACATCACTGTGGCTAATTTTCATAACAGTATAAAAAGATGAAAGGGATGGAAAGGGTGCAGTTCCCAACAAATATTGTAGTCCCCTTGTCCCTATATGACCCTTCTCCTTCCTTCTCCCTTCTAGGTTTAATATTAAAAAAAATTAAACCTTTATTATATTGTCTCAATTACCCATATCCCATAATTTTTTAATCTATTTCTTCCCTCCCTCCCCTTGTGCAATGCCCCTTCCATAAATAACTCTGCTAGATCCTGATTTTCTCTGCATAACTCCATGATTTTTTTAAACTCTCTCCAACACTTCCATTTGTCTTTCCTCCCCTCAAACATTTCTTCCTTATTACCATAAATCCTGTCCATGATATAGGTTTCTTCCACGGCATTTATCCACTCCCATATCTGTGGGCTTTCTTTTTCCCTCCAATTTTTAGGGATTAACTTTTTTGCTGCGTTAATTAAGTGTGGCACCAACGAGGCTTTATATTGTTTCTCATTCTCATCAATGCCGTGGAAGAGCACCGACCATGGATCTTTTTTCACCTCTCTCCCAGTAATCTCTTTGACAATGCTTAATACCTTTTCCCAATATTTTTGAATATACGGGCACTTCCACCATAAATGTGCCATTGTGCCTGCCTCCTTGCATCCTCTCCAGCAGTCTGCCGACATCTCTTTTTGATATTTACTGGCCCTATCTGGTGTTACATACCACCTCACTAAGCACTTGTAGTTCATCTCAGCTGTTTTTGTGTCTATTGCCGAACTATGGGTAAGGTTCAGAATCTTTTTAATCGTGTTTAACTCTGTCTGTGTCCCCAAGTCCTTTTCCCATTGTTTAATATATGTGGGTATCTCTATTTCATCCTCTACTAATAATAATTTATATAATTTTGAGATAGTGTTTTTTGTGATTTCTGAGGTGCATAATTTTTCCAACCCCGTCAGTTCTTCTCCTGATCTTATTGGCTGTGGTAACTTTTTAACAAACCTTTCTAATTGTGAATACCTCCATCCATTAATCACCCATGTTTCTGTGTTCTGTTCCAGCTCGTGAAGTGTCCTAATTTTCCCTTTGTTAACTATCTCCCTTAGTTCCACCTTGTCTTTCTTTATCCAATTCCCCCCTATACTTATTTTCCCCGGGGCTAAAAACTCGTTATCTTTTAATCTTAATAAAGGTGAGTTATAAATTTTATTTAACTGCTTATAAATTGTATCCCACATCCTTAGTACCACCCGTGTTAACAAATGTGTTTTTTCATCCATCGTTCTGTGTTGGGGGGGTTCCAAATAATTGCTCCTAACTGTGCCTTACTATAAAATTTTTCTATTTTTACCCATCTTTTTTCTTGATTATCCCCTGCCCATTCTATCGCTCGTGACAAGATTATTGCTTTGTAGTATGTTAAAATATCCGGAACCGCCAGGCCCCCTCTTTTTTTCTCTTGTCTTAGTGTCTTTAAGGATACTCTCGGCTTTTTGTTTTTCCAAATAATATTTGTTAATATTGTTTTGAGCTTTCTGAGGTAGTATGATGGTAGTCCGATAGGTAACATTTGGAATTTATATGTAATTTTTGGGAGAAGAGTCATTTTAATAGCGTTTATACGTCCTATCCAGGATATTGGTCTGATCTGTAACTTTCTTCCTTCTTTCCTAATTTCGGCCAGTAGGGGGATATAATTTCTTTTATATATTTTCTCCAGGGAGTTAGCTAATTTTATTCCTAAATATTTTATCTCATTTTTCCACATAAATTGGAACTCCTTCTTCAGCTTTTACTCTTCTATTTTTCTTAAATTTATATTTAGGATTTCAGATTTCCCCATATTAATTTTAAAATTTGCTAGCTCTCCGTATTGCTTAAGCGTTCTAATTAGCTTTGGCAATGTACTCTCAGGGTTGGTTATATAAAAGAGCACGTCGTCGGCAAATGCTGATAACTTGTGCTCTTCACTACCCACCTTAAATCCTGTAATATCGGGGTCATTGCGAATTGTTGCGAGGAGCGGCTCTAAGGATAGGATAAAAAGGAGTGGGGGACAACGGGCACCCTTGTCTTGTCCCTCTCTTCATCTCAAAAAAATCTGAGAGTACTCCATTAATCTTAATTGCTGCTCTTGGTTGTCTATATAGAATTTTTATTCTTTTCAACATCTTTGGGCCTATTCCCATTTTTTCTAGTGTTTGAAACATGAACCCCCAGTCTACTCTGTCGAACGCCTTTTCAGCGCCGCTCGACAGAAGTAGACTGGGGGTCCCGTCCTCCTTTTTCTTCTGGAGTATAAGCAAGGTTCTAACCCCGTGGTCCTTCCCTTCTCTTCTAGCTACAAACCCTACTTGGTCAGGGTGAACTATTGTATTCATTAGTCCTTTCATCCTTTTTGCTAATATTTTTGCATAGATCTTCGTATCTGCATTTAATAGCGATATTGGTCTGTAGCTAGAGCAAAGGGTCACATCCTTTCCTTCCTTTGGGATTACCGTGATCATAGCCGTTTTCGCCTCCCTACTCAACTCGAAGTCCTTTCCCAGCCCATTCATATACTGACACATCTTCGGTATCAGAATATCCTTAAATTTTTTATAATAATATGCGATAAATCCGTCTGGCCCTGGGCTTTTC
Organism: Lithobates clamitans; assembly: GCA_037952925.1. Taxonomy (NCBI): domain Eukaryota; kingdom Metazoa; phylum Chordata; class Amphibia; order Anura; family Ranidae; genus Lithobates; species Lithobates clamitans. The sequence goes on from JBBGZY010000944.1 coordinate 1,018,452, forward strand.
CCTTGTGCTGTATCTGATAATGCTTCCTTTACTTCTTCTTCCGAAATTGATTCCTCTAAGGCCTCCCTATCGTTCTCCTAAATCTTAGGTATCCCCGCGTTCTTTAAGAAGTCCCTTATCTTTTTTTTTTCCTTTTGTCTGCCCCCCGTTTTGATCCCCTGCATACAGATCTTTATAATAGTTTTTGAAAGTTTCTCCTATTTCTTTTGTCTCATAAACCATTAAGCCCTGTTTAGACTGTATCTTGCCGATAAAGTTACGAGTTTTTTTTTTCCTTAGCATTCTGGCCAAATGTTTCCCTGTTTTATCCCCCCAATGATATCTCTCTTTCGCTATTAGGAAGAATTTTTCCTTTGTTTCTTGATCTATCAAGCTTTTCAGTTCTTCCCGTTTATCTATCAACCTTTGGTATGTTTTCTTATGGAGTCCTCTCTGTTTTTTGTGTTCTTGTTCAATGTTAAATATTTCTGTCGTAAGGTTTCCCATTCTATCTTTCCTTTCTTTTTTTTTCCTAGCTCCCTCTTTTATTAGTATTCCCCTTATGTACACCTTATGGGCCTCCCAAACCACAGCCCCCGAGACATCTCCTGTTTCATTTGTCTTAAAATATTGTTTGAGTTCCTCTTCCACCCTTTGAGCCACACCCTCATCTAATAATAGGTCCTCATTTATTCTCCATAAGGGGGCTTGTCTCTGTATTTGAGAAATTCACATTTCCATTTCTACGGGGGAATGGTCTGACAGTGTAGTGATTCCTATTTTTGCGTCTACTACCCTTTCTAATAATCCATGTTCTAACAATATGTAGTCCAACCTACAGTACGTCCGGTGTACAGGGGAGTAAAACGTATAGTCTTTTGATTTACCATTTATAATCCTCCATATATCTACCAATTGGTTCTCATAGAACTTCTGTCTGACCCTTCTAAGCTGTTCGTTGTTCGTCCCCTGTACCCCGGACGTACTATCCACCGCAGGCTCTAGACATACATTAAGATCTCCCATTACAATCAGTCCCCCTTTCCTAAAGTTTAATAATTTCTCCAGTGTACCTATCAGGAATTTTGCTGTATTTTTATTAGGGGCATATATACTTGCAATAGTGCATTCTAGTTCCCCCAGTGTCCCCTTTTAAAAAAAGGAATCTCACCTCCGTGTCCTGCATTCTTCCTTCTAGTTTGAATTGTACATCTCTTGCCAATCCTATTGCCACTCCTCTTGCTCTATTAGAAATTGTATCTCCATAATACCATGTCGGGAAATCCTTAGACCACAATCTGATATTCGACTCATGTGTCAGGTGAGTTTCTTGTAATGACACTACTCCTGCCCCATATCCCTTCAATTCTTTTAGTATTTTGTATCTTTTAGAGGGTGAGTTCAGACCTTTTACATTATATGTCAAAAATTTAGGTGTTGTAATTTTTGTCAGATTTCTGTTTGTTATGCTCCTCTAGCTTATATCGAGTTATTCCCACTATTTTTTTTTCCGCTTGCACCTTGTATTCCCCCCGCCCCTTCTCCTCACCCCCTCCTCCCTCCCCTCCCCCCTCCATCCCCCCCCTACCCAAATTGGCCCCTCAGGGCCCCTAAGGTCATCAAGGGTCTCCATCCGAGCCCTTTCTGAGTCCCTATATCCTAAGGTGGAGTTCCGAGTGTTCCTCTCCACCCCATTCCTCAAGTTGGCTATTGGAGTGGGGTGGTCCAGCCGGTCCCTATATACTCTTTATTACGGCCTCGTTTTCATTTTTCTACAAAGAATCTAAATCTAACAACAATATCCCTCGGTCGTTCGGTCTTCGAGTCGCGGGCATGTCCCACTCGGTGTACCCTCTCTATCTTTAGGCAGTCCTCCCCTCCTCTATCTAAAAAGGGCCCAAATATTGTGTTAATCATTTTCTTCAGATCTTCCCCCTCTTTTTCTGGAGCTGAGCGAATCCTGATGTTCTTTCGTCTACTCCTGTTCTCCTGGTCTTCCAACCTATATAATATTATCTTTTGATTTTGTTGTGTTCTTTTAACTTGCTGTCTGGGTTTGCTGAGGGTTTCTAATTCTTGTTTTTGTTCTTCTGTAGTTTTTTCCGTGATCTCCACTCTTTCCAGTATGTGTCCCAGGTCTCCTCTCAGATTTTGAATATCTGTCTTTATCGAATTTTCCATTCTCAGAAGCAGTTCGCTCATCTCTCCCTTAGTTAGTGGGAGGGTCCCAGATGGACCCCCTTCAGCTCCACTGAGGTCCTGATCCCCCTCTGTTGACAAGTCTTTGGAATGTTCTGGGGTCTCTCCTGTTTTTTTGTCGGTCCCCTTTTTTTTTTTCTGCTTTATTTTGACCTTGTCTCTCAGAGTCCGTATTCCTTGGGCTAGCTCCTTGTATCATATATTGTTTTAACGTACTAAACGCTGGTTTGTCTTTTGGGGACTTGGGGGCATTCCCCCTTGTTACTTTAGTTGTACTTTTACTCATTTTATCTCTCTTTCTTGTCCCTCTTTATTCGCTTACCCAGCCTTGATTTCCTATCCTCCCTCCACTTCAGTGGGGGGTTCTGGATCTTTAGTCCAGGTAAGGAAAGGAAATATTTATAGAGTATGGGGAGGGAAGCGGGGGGGGGGGGGGGGGGGGGGTAGGGCTTGGGGAGAATGGGTACCACAACCTGATTAAATGTCCTTCTCCTATCTGGATTTCTCCCCCAACCGATTGCCAAACTTTTTAATTCTAGGTTCAGATGCTCTTTTCTTTGTTACGGCTTTAGCCCAGTATTATATCCCCACTTTGAAATCCTCCAAACTTTTACCCAACCTCTCCGTTTCTCCTACCTATTTTTGGGGATCCGTGTGTTGTTCCCTTTTTGCCTTAGATGTGACTTCTTTGTTATCACTATTGCTTGGCTATTCCTCTATTTTTACACATTTGCTTAACACGATTACTAAGCAGGCCTGCCAGGCTACCATTCCTTCCAGACCAGTCCTGTGTATTTTTTATACAGTTCCACGCCCATTTGGACACATGCTGTTTTTTAACCGTCCTTTCACTTAATGGATTACTCTGTTACCGCTCTTGCTTGGTCTCTTCTTCCAAATTTATGTATATTAATGCTCAAATCCATGCACCAATCAATCACACCTTAACTCCAGTCTATTCAAATAGAGTCTCTAGAATTCCTTTAGGTTGACTGAACCTCCCCCTTAGTGCTGTTCAAACCTCCTTTTTATATCCATACTGTTTTAAGCATAAACACACACATGCTACTGACACCGTCTTTGTTCACTATTTATGGCTTCTTTGTTTTTACATTAACTTAACTGCTCCTCCAGGCTTATATTTCTGTTCAGTACCGTATGTTTAAAAGCTCATACCTTAGTAGCCAGGTGTATGGCTGTTTTTCAGAGAAGTCCCGTCCGTTACAAGTACATGCATGTCATCACTGTATAAGTAGACCTGTATTGTTTACCTTTGATTTCTGCCCTTCTTTGTTGTGTTCCTTCCCCTCTCGTGGGGCAGGGGTACTTACAGCCTTTGGGGGGTTTTTATTCAGCCGGTTGGGGGGGACGTGCAGGGGTTCCGGGAAGGCGGGGGGGTTCAGTATTCCGCCGTGTCTGTTGTCAATCCTCGGCGCTCTGTTTCAGCCACTTTCTAATTGCTCTACCGATCCCCTTTCAGTGTTCCGTCTAGCAGAGCCTTGGACCGGGGGCCGCTATCATTCCTCCTGCGTGGGGGACAGTACCCTCTCCGCTTCGGCGGCCCACATACGAGGCCTTATAATCCAACAGATTTCTAGCATTAGGACAACTACCAGGGAGTGATGGAAACCTCAGTGAGGCACAAAGAGCAGAACACTATATTATGAATCTCTCACCTGCTTCTGAGAGAAACTGGCTTGCGGCACAGGCATTGCACCAACAGGTCACCCTTACCACAGCTGAGAATAAGTGATTTTTCCTACAGCAGAAATAGTTTGAGGAAGGGGAAAACACTGGGCACTTGCTGACGGTGATCTCTCGGGCACAGCAGGGAACAGCGCATGTAGACGCCATTCGGAACCCAGCAGGGGCTGCGGTACAGGATGTAAATCAAATCTTACAGGTTTTCAGTACTTATTTTAGGGAACTATATAAATCCATTGAAGAACTAACTGAGGCCATTGCTACTACCCTGTTTCGCCGAAAATAAGACCTAGCATGATTGTCAGTGATGGCTGCAAAATAAGCCCTACCCCCCCAAATAAGCCCTAGTTAAAGTCCTTGTAGGTCTTATTTTCAGGGTAGGGCTTATTTTTGGGGAAACAGGGCTTATTTGAGGGGTAGGGCTTATATTGCAGCCATCACCGACAATCACGCTAGGTCTTATTTCCGGGGAAACAGGGCATGGCCAACAGTTAGTTATATTGTTGTATAAACGCTATAGTGAATCTCTTTTGCCCACGCTTTTGGCAACTCTGAATGATGCAGTTCGCAGGGGAGCACTACCAGCTTCTATGAGAGAGGCCATCATTGTAGTGTTGCCCAAGCCAGGTAAAGACCCCTTGCTTCCTGATTCTTACAGACCAATCTCATTAATAAACACGAACATCAAACTCTTGGCCAGAGTCCTAGCCACACATTTGGCAAAGGTGGTGCCTGGGCCGATACACCTTGATCAGTCGGGCGTCATTCCTGCTCGGTCAACGGCATTGAATGTTAGAAGGCTATTTCTAAACATACAGCTACCGGTAGATAATCCTGGCAATAGGGCAGTGTTCTCACTCAATGCTGCCAAAGCATTTGACAGCGTTGAATGGAGATATCTATGGGCCGTCCTGCGTAAATTTAAAAGTTGGGAAATCCTTTCTTACCTGGATTCAATTGCTATTCATGGCTCCTAGTGCACGAATTTGCATTAATGGGGTTCTATCCAAGGCTTTCCTATTGCACAGAGGACTAGACAGGGATACCCAGGCTGTCCCCTTTGCTCTTCACCCTGGCGCTGAAACCTCTGGTGGCCATGGTGAGGGCATCCCCCAAGGTGGTGGGCTTCTATAGAGGGGAGAAGGTAGACAAATTCTCCGTCTATCCTGACGACACCGTGATATACATTGGAGATACCATGGGGTCCCTTGAAGCTGTCATGCGACTTATTGAACAATTTGGGCGGTATTTAGGTTTTGCCATTAATTGGCATAAGTCCTCGCTATTGCCATTCAGTCCTTACCTGGCCCTCTCCCTCAAATGGCTTCACAGGTGGATGTGGTTACTTCAAGACTAGGGAGCACTGGCGGTTTCTCATTCTCTCACATACTTTTTGGCCACCCAGTTGCAGCATTTGACTTGCTGGGACCTCCCTATGGTGACGGACCCCTCAAGAACCTTACTGATTCGATCCTTAGTGGAGTTCTCGGCCTTGTCTCAGTTGGAAATGGGCCTGCCAGACATGGCTTCCCACTGCCCCACAATACAGCTGTTATTAAAACTTTGGATGGAACTGAAGCGCAGGTTGGGTCTTACTGGCTTTCCTCCATGTACCCCTATTTGGTGCAATAGGTCCTACAGGGAGCTGGCTAAACTTGTAATTTGTTCAACCTGTATAGCTGCCTGAGTTAAATATTTATCACAACTTTTTGTGGGGCAAGACGTGAAATCCTTTGACCAACTGTGTATAGAATTCCCTTTGCTCCGAAATAGATACTACCTGTACACGCAACAGCGTCATGCCCTCAGGGTGCAGAGTAGGGCATCTAAGTTGCAGGTCGAAGAATCTACATTACTTCAGGCTATTTTTTCTGCTTCTGGTAAGAAAGGGATTATCTCTAGGATATATTCTCTTTTGTTGTCATATATTCAAGCCCCAGATTTGTTACCTTGTAGAGCGAAGTGGGAGATGGTTGTGGGTCCTTTAGATGGAGATACCTGGGAACAAATCTTGGTGAATGGCCCCCTAGTATCAGGGTCAGCAGCACATATTCTCCCACATGCCTGAAGTGCCAAGCACATCAGGGAACTCTAATTCATATGCTATGGCGATGCCCCAAATTGGTGAGATACTGGCAAGATGTGATTCAAATGATAAATAACATATATCAGGTCCAACTTGACTTCAACCCAGTTATGCGTCTTTTAGGTGGACTGATGGAAGACCTCTACCTCCCGTCCACTTTTGTAGTGCTTCTCAGACTACTGTACTTAGCTAGGAAGCTGATAGCGAGATACTGGTAGTCTCCACACATGCCTACCTGTAGGCAATGGATAAACTGATATACTCAGAAATTTCTAAATATATGGCAAGAGTGCCTGGATAAACCTGGGGTAGCTCCCTCTCAGCTCATACTTACCAGGTTACTTCAAACTTGAGAAGGCCCTATACGGCTATGCAGAGTGAGGAGAAGACAAAGGGCAGACTTAAAATGAACACCTTTATAGGGATGAGATGTGTGCACTGCAAGAGTTTTGACTTTGAGTAAAACCCTTTTTATTTTCTTTAATGTCATGTGTTCTGTTACACACAGGTGAACTCTATTTACTAATTAGGTGACTAATGAAGGCAATTGGCTCCACTAGATTTTAGTTAGGGGTAGCAGAGTAAAAGGGGGCTGAATACAAATGCACGCCACAATTTTCAGATATTTGTAAAAAAAAGTAATGAAAACCATTTATTATTTTCCTTCCACTTCACAATTATGTGCCACTTTGTGTTGGTCTATCACATAAAATACATTTACGTTTTTGGTTGTAACATGACAAAATGTGGAAAATGTTAAGGGGTGTGAATACTTTTTCAAGACACTGTATTCCATTATTAATGGGCATACCTGGGGGGTGCTCTTTGTTCTTATGTATTTTTGGAACACAGTAAATAATAGGTAATTTGCAAGTTGATGGTATTAGATATTTTTCCTTTTTTGTTGAGAATGCCCTTTTTTGCCCCATATTTATAATTTTTTTCCCAGATCTTTCTTATACTCCTGTTGTTTTTTTGAAAACTGTTTTTTATACAGTCTTAAAGGGATACTATATAAAAGAGGTAGTGCAGCGCTAGAAACTAAAACTGTAATAAATGTCCATAAATGAACAATCAATATCAATGATGGTGCAGGGTGCTTCATGCAGATCCAAAGTGCTCTTAAATCCGTGCTCCCCCTCTTGCCAGTCAAACCGCTCACCTTGTTACAAGGACCCCTGAACAAACAGGAAGGTCAAATAAGCGTTCACCACTCAAATGGTGGTCAGGATATTATCTTGGCTGAAAGGCAGGAACCTCTTTACTTCATAAGGATCAACACTTTTCTTGTCGATATGCATGGGATAAAACAAAGGAGATACATAGTGCTCTCTGTATGACTTTAAAAATAATTCCTTTATTAAAAGACAGGTACTCACATAATAAGCACTATGACCAGTGCTAGGCTAAAAAGCGTATAAAAGTAACAGATGACAGTGTAAGATGGCTGCAGGGGCGTCTAAACCAGGATAAAACCAATCCGAATTGGTTTTATCCTGGTTTAGACGCCCCTGCAGCCATCTTACACTGTCATCTGTTACTTTTATACGCTTTTTAGCCTAGCACTGGTCATAGTGCTTATTATGTGAGTACCTGTCTTTTAATAAAGGAATTATTTTTAAAGTCATACAGAGAGCACTATGTATCTCCTTTGTTTTATCCCATGCATATCGACAAGAAAAGTGTTGATCCTTATGAAGTAAAGAGGTTCCTGCCTTTCAGCCAAGATAATATCCTGACCACCATTTGAGTGGTGAACGCTTATTTGACCTTCCTGTTTGTTCAGGGGTCCTTGTAACAAGGTGAGCGGTTTGACTGGCAAGAGGGGGAGCACGGATTTAAGAGCACTTTGGATCTGCATGAAGCACCCTGCACCATCATTGATATTGATTGTTCATTTATGGACATTTATTACAGTTTTAGTTTCTAGCGCTGCACTACCTCTTTTATATTTTACCACGTGAAAGGATTTGTATATTTGCCTTTAGTGTTCAGCAGCTTTGTTTTGGTTCTGAGGGTTTTTGCGCTGACTGTGTTGCTGATAATTTACTTAAAGGGATACTAACATTATTTTTTAGGAGCCCAGCACCACTTATGATTATAACATTAAAGTCTATTTTTTTTTTTTCATAAAGCAGATAATAGTAATATAACGGACATGTGAAAAGTGTCCCCTGACTACACAGAGCCACTGTCAAATCACCACTGTGGAGGGGGAGAGGTGTAGCTTTTGCAGTGCCTGTGTGTGCGACGCTCGGAACCATGCATGTACATTTGTAAAGTGGAGTGCACACATATAGCGCACTCCTACAGGACTCCATAGTTCCCAGTGTTACAGGGGAAATGTATAGAATGGGCAGTGTGTCAGCTGGGAACACTTTAAAAGGTAAAACGCAGAGAAACTTTTAAGCCACCAAGAACTGGAATTACTGCCATCTCCAATCAGAATATCCCAAACTGCCCTGAAAGCTTGAATCTGATTGGGGATTTTGGGGAATTATTCCAGTAATTATTATATATTTTTATAACCAATTTGTTCAATAGGTCTCCTTGGTATCACAGACAGTACTAGATCACTCTTTAACCATTTACCGACCGGCGCACGCCGATATACGTTGGCACAATAGCAGCGGTGGGCAAATGGGCGTCCCCTTTAATTGGCGGGGCTAGCGGGCGTGCACACCCGCTGCGTACAGCGTGACCGTGCCCGCGAGACTTGATGTCCGCTGGTCTCCCGGCGATCGTGTCACGGAGCCGCAGAACAGGGAAGTACTTATGTAAACAAGGCATTTCCCCGTTCTGCCGTCATCGGGAGCGGTGATCGCTGTCATGTGAGTTGTAGCCCATCCCCCCCACAGTTAGAATCACTCCCTAGGACACACAACCCCTTGATCGCCTCCTAGTGTTTAACCCCTTCCCTGCCAGTGTCATTTACACAGTAATCAGTGCATTTTTATAGCACTGATCGCTGTATAAATGAAAATGGTCCTAAAATAGTGTCAAAAGTGTCCGATGTGTCCGCCATAATGTCGCAGTCCCGATAAAAATCGCAGATTGCTGCCATTACTAATAAAAAAAAATAATAATAAAAATGCCATAAAACTATCCCCTATTGTAGACGTTATAACTTTTGCGCAAACCAAAATCAAAATAAATTATAAAAAATAAGCTTATTGTGATTTTTTTTTTTACCAAAAATATGTAGAAGAATACATATCGGCCTAAACTGAGGGAAAAAAATTGTTTATAGATTTTTGGGGGATATTTATTAAAGCAAAAAATATTGCTTTTTTTCAAAAATGTCGCTTTATTTTTGTTTATAGTGCAAAGAATAAAAACCGCTGAGGTGATCAAATATCACCAAAAGAAAGCTCTATTTGTTACCTTTGTACAAGAAAAGAAAGCTCTATTTGTTACCTTTGTACAAGAAAAGGAAGCTCTATTTGTGGGAAAAAAAGGACGTCAATTTTGTTTGGGTGCAACGTCGCATGACCGCGCAATTATCAGTTAAAGCGACGCAGTGCCGAATCATGCTCTGGTCAGGAATGGGGTAAAATCTTCCGGGGCTGAAGTGGTTAATGTCTGTAATCTAGCTTTACTCTTCCTTTGATCGCTTGGTACAAGCACTTTATTGAGTATTATGGTTTCCGTCCATAAGTGCTTTCATGCTGCTTTCCCAGCACACCTCCCTTAAATGATATTGGTATGCTGTCAGCATTTGATTGGCTACAGCTTGTTCTTCCTACATCATATCTTGCATAGATTATACAGAAGATAAATGGGAAATATAACAAGCATACTATTGTGAAGCAAAAGAAAAAGTGACTTTTGTGGAAGTGAAAACTGGCCTTTATAAACACTGCACACCATTCATATTGTGCTTACTGTTCTGCTGATTACTCCAGTATAATTTACACATAATTGATGTCATCCCAGCAAACAATACTGAGCAGGTACAGTGGAAATTTTCTGTGCACAGACAGGATCTGCAAGTTCCAGATTTCCAATGGCTCTTTTGCTTTCCTTCATCTTTTTATCTTGAAAAACATTTACAGTGTATAACTGGAATAATGTAGGAACATTAAACTGCTACAGTAAAATTGTTAAAGGCGATTTCATACTAGGGTTTCCTAAAATCGACTTTAGCATTTTATTAGTTCAACCTAATTAGTTCTAGTTCAACCTTTTATTGGTTGAACTGAATGGACTTGTGTCTTTTTTTTCAACCAGACAAATTATGTAACTATAAGTGTAGGAAGTATAAACAAGAATCACTTTTTTACTAGACTGGGGATGCAATATAATTAAAGGCCAGCTCTGACCCTGTATTTGCATATCTAAAGTGGTTTGGTCACATGACTGAAGCAACCTTTTAAAGTTAGGCCATTAAGACAACCAAAACTGATAGTACTTAAAGAGGAACTTCACTTGGGTTGTAAAGAATTCAAAGTCAGCAGATACAAATACTGTAGCTGCTGACTTAAAAAAAAAAAAAAAAAAAAAAAAGATTTTTACCAGTCTATGCAATCCATTGCAGTCTTCCCTGCAGCCTATTCTTCTGATCTCTGATGCCGCCATTATGGATTTCGGAGCTGGCTGTGACCTCCTGATGTCTCACAACTGGCTCTACACTGCGCATGCAGGAGGCACGTTAGTGCGGTCTCTTGGGACATGTGATGTGTCCCTGAAGGTGTGGGTCACAGACCAAATGTACGTCATTGTCAGCTAGGCCAAAATTGGGGGGGGGGGGTGGGACGTGCCCCCTCCGAAAAAAAAGCTGCAAATGTGTTAGAGGTTGAAGGGAGGGAGTGTGTGAGCTTCACTTTCCTTTTTTTGGGTGAGGGTTCACTTTTAGCTTTTTTTCCCCCAATCCCCCCCTGCACATTTCTAGCCAGTGAGGCAGACTAATCTAGTCATAAGCTAGTAAGAAAGTGTGGGACAGGAGGTAGAGACAGGTTCCAACACTACCCTATTTTGCTGTAACAGTTACATTTTGGAGGTCTTTGCAAGACCATATATATATGTTACCTGCTTACCTGGAGCTCAAATCTAGGTGGAACGTATCAGGGCAGAAATATGAGAGCTGCATTGCTGCCCTGATTGTTAAATAGTGCAGCTACATCCCTAATTTACAGTGACAAACTAATCCTGTACAAGTATGCATATTAGGAGGATGACATCCCTTTAACTTGTGTAATTCTACAAAGAGGTGTTGCACACGCTTTTTTTTTTTTTTTTAGTTGGGTTTGGTTTTACTGAGGATATTTTGTGGGTTTAGCTGGCAGCTTCCCGTCTTTACAGGGGCCTTACAGGTGGTCGAACTCACAAGTAAGTTACATAGTCAGGTTGAAAAAAAAAAAAACACAAGTCCATCTAGTTCAACTAAAAAAAAAAAAAAAAAAAAATACAATCCCATATACACAAGCCTTCACCCACAGTTGATCCAGAGAAAAAATTCCTTCCTGATCCCCTGAGAGGCAATCTGATTTTCACAGGATCAACTTTACCTATAAAAGGTTAGTACCCAGTTATATTATGCACATTTAGGAAAGTGTCCAGAAAGTCTTTTTTAAAAGCACATATTTACATAAAAAAATAAAAAAAAGTGTATGTGTGTATATGTATATATATATATATATATATACACACACATACATTTGGCCAGCCAAAGTCCCCCTTCTTCAGAGATGAGTAGTAGTAGCTCTGGATTCTAGACTGACGTAAGTGAGATTAGTGAGAGGAGATCTTCTTTGAAGCAAAGTTCTAGTGTTCTGAGAAAAGAAGACCCACATAAGTTTTCATAAAAGTTAAACTGATGAACACTACATCATAGGTGAGCTTTCCTCAAAGAAGACTTCCCTTCACTAATATTACTTAACGTCCACTTCTCAGGCCTGGCGCATTTCCACAATGAGAATTCCAAGGTTTCTATTCTTACAGGTTCTCTCTAACAAAGACCACATCAAAAGGAAAGGCAACCAAAACGACAAAGTGTGTTAACCAAAGAAAACTTTATTTTGCCCAAATCTCTCCCGAAGACCTCTGATAATAACAATTGGAATCAGAATGGCCATTACAATGTAGGAATTGAAACAGGCGAGATGGAGGAAACAATGAAATGTCTCAAGCTTATTTTAAACTCCAGAGAATTAAAATATAGAAGCAGAATCCTTTTTATTTAAACATTTTGCCTTATGAAAACTATACACTTCACAATGCTGATGGCTTCTGCAGTATGTGCACCTTTGGACCAATCCTCTTGCAAAAATAGCTTTTTATATGTTGTATATATATCTCTCCATATACTTTATAAAGTAGAAAACTTTTTTTATGGGAACTTAATTCAATTTAGTAATAAGCAGCACAAAAATAGTGGTATTTAAATCTAATTTTAAAGAACCGCCCAGGCACAGTTTAGGCCAAGCCAAAATTTGCACAAGAGATTTTTTTACTTTTCTTGGAGAAAGGAGGGCAGTTACAGAAGTGCTCAAATGTCAGTTATATCATTTATAGGAAATATATTTATATATGTAAACGTAGTGTAAAAATTCAGTTTATCACTTTAAGAAAATATAAGTTATTTTGTGCAATAATGTGCATAAAATCTGTGTGACTCAAAATACATCTTAAGTTTTGGAGTGAGTTCCTTTTTGGACAGTTTAAACAGAGGCTCCATTTGCTACAGCGGTGTACAAGAAGTAAAACGTTATAGGAATACATTAGACTTCATTAATTTCTAATAATCATCATCTGCCATAACCAAATGTTATTTTCAGCAATGATAACCAATGAGAGCTGAAAGTAAGTCTCATGGTGGAAAATAACAATGGTTATGGCCAATAACAAATTTTAAAGTGGTTGTAAAACTAAATTTTTTTCCCCTAAAATAATCAACATGTTACACTTACCTGCTCTTTGCACTGGGTATTGCACAGAGTGGCTCCGGGTCTATTATTCTGGGGTCCCCCGCTGGCAATCTTGGCTTCTCCTCTTCTGTCTCTGCCCTCATAGTAAGCCGCTTGCTGTGGGGCAGACGTATGGGCTCGTTCCTGAGATGGGCTGTGTGCGTCCACAGACACACACACACAGCATGACTCAGCCCCACCCCCTGCTTACAGGATTTGACTGACAGGAGTCAATGGCTCCTCTGCTTTCAGTGAAGTGTACTGAGAGCAGAGAGAGGGAGGAGCGGGCCGGTAGCCAGGCACAGTGCTGGACCAATACAGAACTCAGGTAAGTATTTAGTGAGTGGAGGGGGAGATAGAATTACTGGGACATTTGTTTACCTTAATACAGGGAAATAGATGAATTGAGCTGAATGCCTCTGTGTATGTTATACACTAAAGAGACCCCCGTACTAGATTCTTCCCCAGAAAAAACGGTCACGGTTTTCCCTGCTTGAATATACTTTGCATATCTGCACTTTTGCAGATTTTTGGTGCTTCCTGTAGCAGGAGGATTTTATCCCTTGTTGACTAACCTTTCTATGCTGCAGCTGACACAAATTCTCTCCTCATACTATGTTGTCATTGTCTTTCTTAGGAGCAAACCGGACAACATTAAGGAGTTGTGCACCAGGGTACAAATGTGGAAGGTAGATCTTCAAGTTTACATTTTAGCTACCCACAGACATGAGATGACTGTCAGCCAGATCGATGACAGTGCCATGTCTATAGGCAATGCCATCCTATCCTGGCCATTGGATCTAGGGAAAAACAATCACTAGCCTATCTCTAGAGATGTCCAACATTACCTCCCATGCACACAAGTGATCCACTGATATACACATTTAGCGGCCTGCGTGCTCAGGTTTGCATGTCCATCTGTCCCTCTAACATCATTGGTCTGCCTTAAAGAGGACATATAGCCAGTTTTTTTGCCCATTCTCTCGCAGTTCGTTCTGCACTCCTGTGACCCGTTTTTAGCAGACAGTGGGCTAAAGACTGTTGTCGGTTGACATCACTCAGCCAGTCCCGGCTCGGGAAAGATCCCGACCATATGGTTCTACCGAGAGCCTGAGCCAGACCCTCCCGTCCCCTCCACAGCCCAGAGCTCCAGTGTGCCCTGGAGGGGCACAGAAGAGAGCCGCAGACTGACAGTCACGGCTCTCTGCTTAGAGTGGAGGGGAGAACTGAACGATCAACGGTGTTTAATCACTCAGTTCTTACTGTAGACCCAGCAGGGGCTGCATCCACCTAGGTGAGTATAAATGTTTTTCTTTTTTTTTAATCCTGAACTTCTATTTTAAGGTTGTGATAGAGGTTAAATGGGTTTCCCAATCTGGCTAGTTTTAAAAAACAATGTAATATCTGTAAGTTGACTTCAGACACCACTGGCTGAAGGGTAACACTGTTTGGACGGATTCGAAAATCTTTTTTGACTGCTGTCTCCTCCCCCGATCAGCTGATAGTAGTAGTGTCAGCAGTGCACCTCTCCTGTCCTGCTTCACAGGCCATGACAATGGTCATGATATGGAATCCAGAACAGATGCTGGAGGGTGGTCAGACTGTGCCAGCACTGCTCACCACCCTCAGGCATACATATTTTAACTTTCTAAACCTTGGACAGGTCACAGAGCTGGATCTACATATAACAGAGGCTCATTCTGTCTGAATCAAGGTAACAAAAATGATAAATAATGTTTCTGAGGGCTCAAACAAGGGGACAGAGGGAAAAGTGGCAGGTTCTCTTAAAGAGAAAGCATTTTTCTAAAGCAAGGGAAGGAAAAAAAAATCCTTGTACAGTTAATGTTCTATACCCCTGTATGTATTGTTCTAGAACGTTGTACAGTACACCTCTTTACTGTATAAATTCTGAAGCATCCACTTTGTGCAAATTTTGGTTCTGGCTTAAACACTTGTGATCTGGTTGGAAAGTCCTGAGACTATTACAGCCACAACAGCACTAATCTGAGAGGTTGTAACGCGGGCCTGTCACCTTCAAAAAGGTGGCAACTTTATGTTCTGAATGCATATTCCTCCCCAGCCTACAAAAGTGCTGGGAAAAACTGACACCACTGAGGTCTTAAAACACATTTCCCTTCATACCTCAGTGATGCCTCCATGTTAAAAAGCAGTTTAGTTGCACTGCCTGAAGCTCTTGTTACAAGCGCCCACAACAAATAAATACAGAAAACCTTTGGCACCTCAGCTGCTGCTGACCTACATCTCCAGCCAAAGTGTGCTGACAATTGTAGCACAATACCCATAAGGATGGGCCTGAAGAGCTCAAAACCACACCCTCTCCAAAGAGCATGCTGGGAAATGTAGTCCAATAGCAGCAAAATCTATTTGTAAAGCCATAAACTGGCTATCCCAAAGATTAGCTATTGTGCAACCTCTCTGTCACTAAGAAAACAGCCAGAATGCAGTAACTTCTCATTAAACACACCCAGGTAATTATGCTATTTTTAACGCCAATGAGTTTGACTAATTGCTTGTACTTCAGTACATAATCCAAAATGAAATCTGAACTCTTGTCAAACACAAAGGACTTTAGTAGTATGGAAAATGATGGTTAGTCAATTCACCCCTCAAGTGCTTAGGATTCAGATAACAGAGGTATTGCAAATTGTTAGGAAAACAGAAGATACGTATTACATGCTTCTTAAATTGACATAGAATTATTTTGTAAAGTTATTTTGAAGAATTTCGATGCTCTGAAGAAAAAAAAAAACAAACAAAAAAAAACAACTTTAACAATACAAACATTTAAATTCCCTGCACCAACTCCATCGATCATTAAAGTGCCCCAAAAGAAAAGTGGTCATTTATTCGGAACTGGAACAGCAGTACAGTGGCTGTGCAAAGTTCCTTTTCTATTATATTAGGAAGAGAGAACTCATTCACAAGTAAGCAGGTAGTGGTATAGGTGGCTGGTTTGGAGGGATATTCCAAAGACAAATGTGATTACTTCAGAGGCGATAGGTGACACCTCCTATGTTGAGTCGATAAAGCTTTGTGTACAACAGTTTTTGCAGTTTGCGGTACATCCATGCTGGCCATACACAGGAAGGTGGATCAATTTAATCTATGACATTAAACGCTGTATTTAAACATCAAGGCCATCAGAGCTGTCTAGTGACCCTAATTCTTACTTTTCCTTCTATTCGAAGTTTCACGGAAATGATTACCACAGACAAGACAGAGAGCCTGGCAATATACATGGCGGGAGAGTCACCCATCCGCACTGTGCAGTATGGATGGAAGAATCTGTCCAACCTGCAGGCTCAAAAAAATGTGTATGGCTAGTTTAAAGCGGAGTTCCACACAAAGATGGAACTTCCGCTTTTCGGAACCCTCCCCCTCTCCGGTGTCACATTTGGCACCTTTCAGGGGGGAGGGGGGTGCAGATACCTGTGTAAGACAGGTATTTACACCCACTTCCGGCATAGACTCCCATGGGAGTCTATGCCTCTTCCCGTCCTGACCGCGCTGTCTCCTGGGAATCACACAGCTCCCAGGAGAGAGCGGGGACCACTTGGGACGCGCAGCGCGACTCGCGCATGCGCAGTAGGGAACCGGGAAGTGAAGCCGCAACGCTTCACTCCCTGATTCCCTCACCTAGGATGGCGGCGGCAGCTGCCGAGAACCGAGCGGGTTATCGGCGTCGCCTGCCGACATCGCTGGACCCTGGGACAGGTAAGTGGCCATGTATTAAAAGTCAGCAGCTGCAGTATTTGTAGCTGCTGGCTTTTAATATTTTTTTTTTTGGCGGTTTAGGTGGACCCCCTCTTTAAGTTCCAGTTGGAATCACTTGGTGACTAGTCTGTGGTAGTCATT
This sequence comes from Lithobates clamitans, assembly GCA_037952925.1. Classification (NCBI taxonomy): domain Eukaryota; kingdom Metazoa; phylum Chordata; class Amphibia; order Anura; family Ranidae; genus Lithobates; species Lithobates clamitans. The sequence goes on from JBBGZY010000944.1 coordinate 1,035,201, forward strand.
TCTGTGAAACCTCTAATAGAAGGAAAAGTGAGAATCAAGGTTCACTAGACAGCTCTGATGGCCTTGATGTTTAAATACATAACATATAAAGATTATTTTAAAAGATGATCAAATCTACAAAAGCAGTCCTGTGTATGGCCAGCTAAAGTATGGGGTATGTACAGCATGTAGTGAACGCAGCTCATACCATATTATACAAAAGGGAAGATTTACTTCTTCTTGTATACTCACAAGTTAGATTAAAGACCAAATCCTGCCACAATCTTTTCAGTTTTGTTAAATGAGAAAATGGTTAAAAGTACTCTATGGCTTTTTTTCATTGCTGCCTGACACCATTATGAAGATTTCCTTCATTTCCTATCCCTGTGACACTGGAACGCCTAATAAAAGGGAACTGGTGTAACTAGGCAACAAAGACAAAAAAAAAAAAAGCATTTTTCTTACATCTCAACTGTGAGAGAATTTCCATCCCTCCCTGCACTTGTGACACTGTGTCACGGGGACACAGGAATGAGGGGAACCTGTATATGGTGACACAGACAGCAATAATAAAAAAAAAAAAGAAAACTTGACATTGACAGTGGCTCTTCCTTATCTACCCAAAACAACAAAAAAGGTTTTGGCTGGAGTTGGGCCTTAAGCATGAATATACAGTAATATAGCAATGTAACTGCTGCTGAAAAGTCCACCATGATGGGTACCTATTATTCCTTAAGGTTACAGTATTAGCGGAGTACAGCTGAGTACAGCTGTTGGACACACAACCACCATGAAAGCAAGAACTGTTGTGTACACAGCCTGCACCAGAAGAGCCCCTGCAGCTCTCCATATACAAAAAAATAAAATAAAACAAACAGCCCTGAGCACCAGGTGACTCCACCAAAAAAAAAAAGGAATTCACATTGACAATCTAGATTAGACACAGGAATGAAATGAAAACACCAGCCTGCTGGCTTTCTGAAATTGTTGTGCAGACTTTGCCGTGCGACAGTGAGTGCGTTTGGAGCCGGGACTGAACAGGGCTGGATCCAGGCGCAGAGACAGGAGCTGTGGCCAGCACAGCTAACCCCTGGTGACAACCGTCTCTTGGGCTTCTCGTGTTATGGAATGTCTTAAAGAAAGACTCCAGTACAGACAAAAAAGTGGACCCTCACTATCTGACCAGACATCTGAGGGCCACGCTTCTGGGACGCACCATCCAGCTGTGCCTCCCATGAGGTGCTTCCCTAAAACATTATGTCACAGTCCTGCTGTGTAACATGTACTTCCTTAAGGATATTCACAGCTCAGCTGTGCTTTGTGACTCCTACCTGCGGAGTCCTTAAGGGTTCAATACAGACCTGCTGTGTGACATGACCCCTTCCAGCGGGTGTCTACAGTCCTGCTGCATCTTATGGCCCCAGCCAGGGGGCACTTTTGGAACAGTCCAGCTGCTTTCATGACTCTGTATAGGGACAAGCCTCTGTTCTGCACTGACTTCTTCCTTTAGGGAAGCTTGGAGAATAACCCAAAAGTCACGTATCTTTTACATTACAGGAATCAAGAATGGTACCGTGTGAGAAGGAGGAACAAATCGAGGAAAAAAGGCAAGTTATCCATTAATATACTAGGCAAACTACATCTTCTATCAGGCTGCAATTCAGCATATCATAATTGGTGTCAACAGCTGCAGATTTATCTGCCTTCCAGTTTGATTAACTCTTACAACATGTGTAAGTCATCCAGCGACAAAATGTGTTCATGGTTGCAGTGACAGAATTTATATTTTTATAGTGTTGTGATTGGTTACATCAGATGCCTGTTAGGTGTTTTAAATCATCTAAAGCCCCCATTCACATCAGAGCGATTTGACATGTCAAATCGCAGCCTATTGCAACGGCACTGTCCCAATCGGTGCAACACCGACTTTGCGGCGCCACTCCGATTTCCAAAAATAGTTCCTGTACTAATTTTGGCAACTTCAGGGGCTATTTTATAGACGTGTGTGCATGCAACCGCACAGATGTCTTTCAAATTGTCCCCAAACTTGCACTGAAATGCGGGTTTGAAATCGTGCGCGTTCAGCTGAACTCGCAAAATTTCAAAACCTACCTTGAGTGTGAATGAGGGCAAAAACTGAAAGAACCAATTATAAAACCACACAGGTATAGTTTATGCGGATTGCACTGTGGAAAGGGTTGTCGATAGGTGACCTGTACAAGTTGCAACAGTCGACTTTACTAGAAAAACAAAGTATCTGCATGGAGTCATCAATACCCCTCCCTCATTAATGTGCAGCATTTCTTTCTAAATAGCTGCAGCAACATCAGTTAGTATACACGTGTTGCAGTCTGTAGCAACCAATCATAAGACAGCTTCCATAAGTTTAAGATGTGAGGGATCTGAAAATGACACAAATGTTAGCCATCACAGTGATGTTATATTTGGGCATTTACTGTACTTTGCTGAACTGCAACCTCATGTCAGATGTAGAGAGCCAAACTGCTCAAGGTGAGAGCCTAACAGAGCCAAGATGGCGTACTGAGCATGCAAAGGCTGGAAAAGACAGGTAATGAGGGAACAGAAGAAAAATGGCTGCAGTTGTCACTCAGTAAGACAATGCTTTGTCTCTGCCTTTCTCCTACTGGAACAAATGGTCTGTTCTACCAAAGAGCTGTGAGCAGAAGCTGGAATTGTCGAGAGTCTGGGCTCTTCTGGCCAAATGCCTTGTTCGATCCTCTCTGATTAGAAGCAGACGAAAACACCGTCACACATTGAGGAGCTCAAACACGCTGGATATGTGCACACGACAACTGGACAAGTGCCAGGATGGAACAGAAATAGAAGAGGGGGGCCAGGAGAGAGTCCGATGAGGGCTTCCAGCCCTAAGTGTCTCACCCACCCCTCGTAAGGGGAAGGTCCCAGCTTTTCAACTTGGAATGCAGAGCTTGGCTTGGAGCCTGGGAGATCCGACTGGACATGCAGCCTCTCTTGGATTTAATGAATCTCAATCACAACGGGCTCAAACACCCCAGCAGAGACTCTGGAAAAAAGAAAAAGAAAATCGTTAGTGAGAATTATGTAATGTCATAACATGCACAGGCTTGTAAACTGTAGACTTGTATTTCCAGAATGGAGTTCATTTAAAGCTTTACTTAAAATCCATCAACCAATTTAAAGTCTCCCCAGCTGCTGCGGAGCTAGAGGCCCTGCGGGTCAACACACTGCCTGCTGGGACTTGTAGTTCCAAAACTGCTGGCTCAAAGCTCAACTGAACCTTCAGTTTAAATAAGCTAAATACATTCCAGGTGCATCAAAACAAATGTGTGCAAAGACTTATGGTTCACTTTAATTCTAAAGTACCCACAGCCTGTGCAGAATATCCTGCCCTCTGCCAGCTTGCTAAGGCCTGGTTCACACCTATGTGTTTTTTCATGCTTTTTGCAGAAACGCACTACAGTCCATTTAACATAGTTTCCAATGGAACACGTTCACATCTATGTTTTTTTTCAGCCGCTGCGTTTTTGGAAAGGGTCAGGGACTTTTTTTTAAATGCAAAATTGTGCTTTATTTGGTTCAATAGACTTCAATGGAGAAGCTGCAGAAAAGCATGTAGTGTGTTTTTGCTGCAATTTGCGGGTTTTAATCTGTCAAACAACAAAAAACAAAAACAAAAAAAAGCATACAAAATGCAAAACGCATTAAAAAAGTGTCAAAATTGCGTGCGCAAAAACACACCACAAAAAGCACTGCAGAAACCGATCAAAATCAAGCTGCATAGGTGTGAACCAAGCCTTACACTCTGTGGAGAAGCAGTGATATCTTTGCAGAGGTCTAACACATCCCCTACTGAGACAGAGCTCTCCAATTAGTGAGGAGCATGCTTGCAGAGCTTTAGGTCTGACCCAGTTGAAGGCATTTTGAACATCTTCAGAGAGACCACTGCTTCCACACAAAGAGCAAGGGCTCTACACTACAGCTTCTGGCAGGGGGAAGACTTTTCTTCTCAAGCTGTGACCTTTTTGTTTTGATGTGGATAAAAAATGTGTAGTGCTAATGAAGCATATAAGCCCCAGGTATAAACCTAGTAAACAGTGAACATACACCCCTAAGGTTGTGCAAACATTAACAGGGTGATAAAGCCAAAAAGTAGAATTACACATGAAAAAAGAAAAATTTGAACAAACTCAATTAGAAAATACGTTCAAATCCAAAAAAACAACATAAATCAGATGTTACCATAATAGCCAACTGAACACAGACATATAAGATAATATATAAAGTGCACATGTATATCTGTAAATATTTAAGTAAACAAATATAATGTGACAAAGTGATAAGTCCATTAAAAATGGATTTCAAGATGTACTCAACAGAGGGAATTTTTAGTAAGAGAAAGGTGTTGGTATATTCCAAAGAATACAGATGATGGTATTCCAATATTCAAAATCAGAAGACTCCCAGGACTGTGTTTCCGCCTCCCTGGTGAGGGGTAGGTACTCTTACCATGAAGTGTGGACCCACAAGCCAGCGTCATACAGGCATGGATAGAAACTTGGATTGCAGGTTACGATCTCCTTGAATGGGCAAGATGAAAGCATACACCAGCAACTATGCAGCAGCCAGAAGGGTGCAGGAAACAAGAACTCAACCGAGATCTCCTAGTATTGTGCAATGTCCACAAATATCTCATCCATAAATGATGGGACTGATGATCATAGAAAGAAAACAGTGAGAAGGCTTCCACATAGCACAGATCAAAAATGTAGGAAATTATTGTAAAAAAAGTACAAACATCATATCAGATGCGTACAATAAAATAGTGATCACGTAAAATAAGCGCAGTGTGTAGATCTTTAGCAAGCATTAATCAATGCGTTTCGTCCTGTAGTACGAAATGCGTCGAATTAATGCTTGCTAAAGCTCTACACACTGAGCCTAATTTACATATTTTATGTGAGCACTATTTTATTGTACGCATCTGATATGAAGTTTGTACTTGTTTACAATAAATTCCTACAGTTATGATCTGTACTATGTGGAAGCCTTCTCTCTTTTTATGATCACCATTCCCATCATTGATGGGTGAAAGATTTGTGGACATTGCACAATACTAGGAGATCTCGGTTGAGTTCCTGTTTCCTGCACCCTTCTGGCTGCTGCATAGTTGCTGGTGTGTGCTTTCATCTTGTTCATTCAAGGACATTGTAACCTGCAATCCAAGTTTCTATCCATGCCTGTATGACTCACCGCTGCTGGCATGTGGGTCCACAACTCATGGTAAGAGTACCTACCCCTCACCTGGGTGGCGGAAACACAGTCCTAGGTGTCTTCTGATTTTGCATACCATCATCTGTATTCTTTGGAATATACCAACACCTTTCTCTTACTAACAATTCCCTCTGTGGAGTATATCTTGAAATCCATTTTTAATGGACTTTGTCACATTATATTTCTGTTTATTTGAATATTTATGGATATACACGTGCACTTTATATATATAATACTTTATATATAATCTTATATATTCAGTTCAGTTGGCTATTATGGCAACATCTGATTTACCGTATGTTGTTTTTTTGGATTTGAACTTATTTTCTGATTGAGTTTGTTCACATTTTTCTTTTTTCACATGTATTTCTACTTTTTGGCTTTTTTCACCCTGTTAATGTTTGTACAACCTTAGGGGTGTATGTTGACTGTTCCCTAGGTTTATACCTGGGGCTTCTATGCTTCATTAGCATTACACATTTTTATTTACATCTTTATACAATTAGTCTCATTGTTGTGTTAGCAGCTTTTTCTCACATTGGTAGCGCAGTAATTTATTTACATATTACTTTCCTTTTGTTGCACCCGGAATTTATGTAGCTGATTTAAACTGAAAGTTTTGGAACCACGTACATTTGTAGCATTCCTGGAAGGTTTCTATTTGGCATAATATTGCTCAGAGAAAAATTGCCTGCAATAGAAAAACGGTTCTTCAAAATCTTCTTTTTAATAGTGTGTTTTCAGAGAATGTGGAGACTGTAATCTGCAAATGCCTGTGTAATCCTGAGCTTCACATAGGACAACATGTCTGGAACCATGTTACTAAATACACATTTTTTGTTCTTGTCAGGTATTTATTGCTTTCTGTGACCCCATTAGTGGGAAAATCACCAGAACAGAATCAGAGTTGACATTTTCCAGTGGGGGCACTGGTGCCGGGGACTACGAGGAATTTCCTCTCACTCCCTGTTGTGGCTTTAGGTTGAGAAGTGAAGGAAAACATCCCTAATGGGACAGAGATGACAAAAAAAGAAATACTACTGACAAGGATTAGAACCCTCCCTTATTCTGTCAAAAAAACGTTGCTTCTACTTTAAGCTTTCTGAATTTAGGTTGTCATACTACCCAGGATAACAGGTCACCACAGGATAGCATCAGATGGAAAGGCAGCTACACTCTGCAGTTCTTCAAAACTTAGTATATGCGTATTTGTCTCTTCATTTTGTGTATAACACTTCAACATACTAAAAGTGTTGCTTGTCGGCATTGAGATCTGAGGGAAGTAACACAAAGCAGAGTGTTCCCATGTTATGCAGAGCGCTCAGAGGAATGTAAGAGGTGATACAATGCAGATCTCTGGAAAGCACACAAGGGTGGAGGTGAACTGTATGCTGTGGCCACAATGGGTCAAAATGTGTTTCAGAGAAAAACTTTCACAATATATCAGAAGCCTCTTCGCTTTGCTTCTTCGGTTACACAGGGGATCATATTCCTGCACAGCTAGTTTGGGTTACAAGACACCGGAGAATGGTGTGCCTGTATATACTATGTACTGGTACATATCCCATTCATTTTGGAACCTTGTGTTCAGATCTAACAACCAGCTTATTACAGCCGTTATTGTTTATGGTGTTCAAAGAGCAAGGACATTCAATAAGGGTGTGTTTTCCTGCAATTAAAAAGCATGTGGTTAACTGCATGAAAATGCCTTTTAAAGGTGCGCTGCCACTAAACACAGAGTGAAGGGGTAATAAATGTTGTGAGAGAAAGAAAAGTGTAAGAATGTACACCTCCTTCTGTCCCAAAAAATACAGAGCTGTGCAGGACACACTTATGCTATCAGCGCTCATCAGCCATTCAGAATTGGTCACCGGCAAATTTCAAAGGGGATTTATGTGCCAACTGGTCAGCTACAAAAATGAGTGCAATGGAAAGCCAGAACCAGAGCTTTTAGCTGAAGGCCTCTGGATCTGGGGCACATCACTATACTATACTCAACCCAGTCCCAAAATTTTGCAATCCTGTATATTTTTAATCTGTTGATCAGTAATGGGGGTTGGTATTGTTACATTTGCCTTTATTACAGCATTTCCCTATTTGGTCCTCACAAGTTCATAAAACCATGGGAAGACTCTTCATATAAGGACAACACAAGTAAATCTCTATTGTAGGTCTCATACATATAGAACATTTACAGATTTGTCCAGCTTTATCGCCTTTGTGTGCATTCTGCTTGACTTTTTACAGGGTCTCTGATGTGTCATCAATTTCTCCCATAGAGGGAAAAGAAATGCTAGCAGGTTCTTGGTCTTCTAACCAAAAACATGGCAGCTTGTGTTTTTGAATGAACATTTGTGCACTCTAACACGTGTAGGGAAGCCCATTCTTTATGTATTCTACCAATTTACACAGTGCTAACATATTCTCTAGAGCTTTACACTAGTGGTGCACCGAAATTTCAGCCGCCGAAACTTATCGGCCGAAAATAGTGTTTTCGGCAGGCGGCCGAAAAAAAAAGTGCCAATAATGGGGCCGAAAAAGGGGCAGGGCCGTCCCACCGGGTGCCGCACGTGTATTATCCCCGCACGCCCTTGTCAGTCTCCCCTCCCTCCTGCTGTTCTCACAAGTCTCATGAGATGCAGCCTCCCCAGTGCCTAATAGCACAATCTCACGCTGTGTCTCAGAGATCTGAATCTCTGTGCAGCCACTGTAACGATGTCCCGCCTCCTAGACTGCCTCTTGTGATAGATGGCACACTGATCCAATGCTAGGAATTATTGTGCCGTGTGTCATAGGAGGCGGGACATCGTTACAGCGGCTGCACAGAGATTCAGATCCAGCTCTGACACACAGCGTGACATTGCATTACCAGGCACTGGCAGGCTGTATTTCATGGGCACTGGTATGCTGTACATGATGGGCACTGGCATGTGGCATTTCATGGGCACTGGTAGAATGTACATGATGGGCACTGGCGGGCTGCTGCATCTGATGGGCGCAGGCAGGCTGCTGCATCTGATGGGCGCAGGCAGGCTGCTGCATCTGATGGGCACAGGCACTGGTGAGGCTGCATGAAGGGCACAGGCAGGCTGCTGCATCTGACTGGTAGGCTGCATCTGACAGGCACTGGTGAAGCTGCATTGGTCTTTTGTATCATGTTTGCAGTCTCTGACTGTCTCCTGTATCATGTTCTGTTAGAGGTGCACCGAATAGAAATTTTGCTAATACTATTAGCAATGTGTTTAAGTAGGAGATTGCAGACACGATACAAGAGATGGTAAGAGGCTGTGGACATGATACAAGAGATGGTCAGAGACTGCATTTTTCTTGACCTTTCTTGCACTAAAGGTGCCAATAATGGCCAACAATAAATTCATAATAATTAAAATTGATGATATTAATTAAAAAGTTGAATATAATACAATTGTATATAAAAATATAAATATTTTTTAAAAACTGTCATTTTTGGTATCGGTTTTCGGCCTCGTGCATCCTTCATTTTCGGTACCAAAATTTCCATTCGGTGCACCCCTACTTTACACAGAACCAGCAGATCAGAGCCTACTCTAGAAAAGCTGTTAATGTCCCTACTATGGTCATACAGACACACAATACAGCCTAGTTTTGACGCTATGTAAAAGAAAATATATTTTCCCTTTCCCGACTAAAAGCAAAAAAATATATACACTATATAACCACTACACATTTCCTATGAACTGCTGGTACGCCTTTGATTTTTCTGGAAAAAAAATATATCACAAACAATACACAGGAAGTCAGTTCTGCAAGGTCCCAGTGATAACTACAGCATGGAACAGGATATTAATGACAAGGCAGGAGATACAAATTATAGAATAGAAGGAACGTTCCACTTACCGGTTAGCCATTTGGATTCCACTGAGTGTGGTTGATCCGTCTCTGCTGACAAACAGCCTCAGGTGACTGTCTGAATAAGGAGACAGGGGAGAGAGTGAGCCGAGGTGACGTCTATGCACCATCGTCATCGCTAACAGCTCATAATAATGAGAAAAATGCACAATGTGTGCGTCTGTGAACAACCTGGGGAATGTTCAGGAAATTAGGTGTGGAAAATGGCAATGCAGGCCTTCTTTTCACTCCTCATACATTATCTACAAATATTTGCTCTGCCAATTTCTGTTGTGACAGGTTACATGCATTTAAAAGGAGAACAAATGTCAGGATAAAAATCCTCAGTAGATTTACAATATCAGGTGGTGTGCACATGCTTCTTTTCTCTTTCAGCCCTCGGTCACACTGAACACGGCTTTGAAATCGTGCGAGTATATCTGAACTTGCACGATTTCAAAGACGCATTTCAGTGCGACTTCCGGGGTGAGTTGAAAGATATCTGTGTGGGTTCATGCACAGATGTCTATTGAAATCACCAAAAGTAGTGCAGGAACTACTTTTGGAAATTAGTGCGGCGTCACCCCGATTGGGACGCGTCTATTACCGGCAATAGGCTCTGATTTGATATGTGATTTGACCTGTCAAATCACGCTGATGTGAACGGGGGCTGACAGTGTCCTATAGTAGTGCAGTTTTAACCCACTTTACCGCAATTAAAAAAAGTCCTCTAATAAAGAGGTGGGCGATTAATCAGTGTTGGACCAAACAGCATATGTGTCATCTGCTGAGGAAGTCCCCGCCCACTGGGACGCAACGCGTCTAGAACGTGACGTCGTGACGTCATCCGCGGCTACTGCGCATGCTCCACCGCTCACACACTTCACTGTGTGTCCATGTTCGTTTCCTGGCACTTGAGAAGTGCTTGTTATGTAAGTTTGATTTTATTCGTTTTACAATAAACAGTTGCATACGGAGAGCACTATGTCTGTCCCTTTTGTGATTTCATGCTAATGATACCCACCTACCACCTGATCACCCGGAGGAGTCCCTTGCTATGTAGATCTCCTGCCACCTGCTGATCTTGTATGATTGCCTGATTATCTTTGGGACCAGGTGAGAGGCCACTCGATTTATGGTGAAGGGTTCCAGTATCAGTCACTATTGTTTGCTGTTATCATCACACCCCCGGTGGATTTATGTCAGCTTTTTTGGACATTTACCGTTGGACATTTCTTTTTGCTCCCTGTGTTTAATATATTTCTCTCTATGGTCATTTATTGAGTTAGCGCTGCACCTTTTTCATTTATTAGCATATGTGTTATGGTTTAATAGTCCAAAGCCAACAGCATAGCACAAAATGAGCCCCCCCCCAAACAGTTCACAAGTAAACTGTTTTTCCACTATAAAGAGGACTCATTTTTTTGTTTTGCATGGAGTTCTCCTTTAAATAAAAGCACTATTCTGCAGCCACAGTCCCTTCTAGTAAAGCTTTTGCCTGTAGCTGAAAAAAAGATGGGCTGAGCTATTACTGATCCTATTTTATCTAATGTGTAACCAATGCCTCCACAGTCAGCAGCTTCCTATGGGGGCACCCGAGCCAAGTCATAGCTCCCTGTGTCCATTCAGACATGAAGCCCCAACCCGGCCCCACCCCCTCTCTCTCTCTGATTGGCTGACTAAATTTTATTGACAACTGCGGGAGCCAATGGAGCTGATGCTGTGCCTCAGTCAATCAGGAGGAGTGTCCTGGACGGCTTATACATTTGTGGACATGGCTGGAGAGAGAGTGGGCTCAGGTAAGTAATTTGGGGGTGCTGTGGGAGACTGCTACACACAAAAGGTTTTTTATCTTAATGTATAGCCTTTACAACCCCTTTAACAAGTCCGATGTCCATAGCTGCTACAGACATAACCACCTGGAGGAGAGGTGGATAAAAAAAAATAAATAAATAATACGCACGAAGTATATCCAAACAAGCGCTTTATAATAAAAACTCATTTTTGAAAGGATAAGTTCACCTTTACAAAAACAAACAATAAATGCACTTTTTTTGCCAGTACCTGTAAACCATTGCACCCACGATCAGCAGATCATGGGTGTAATGCCACAGTCCTGCAGACTGTCTGTGTATCTGTCTGGCTGTACCTTCGATACGGCCAGGCAGTTACACTGTGACAGGAAGACCTAATGAACTACCACAGCGCTCAACAGCGACATGGTAGCTAATTGAGAACTACAAGCTGACAGCCACAAAGGCTGCCAGACCTTTTAGTTTTCCCATTCACAGAACACAATAAATGGATGACATGGATGGAGCCTCACACGGCTTTTGCAGATTGTAACAGCTAGCGGGGGGAGAAGATCCAAACAGGGGAATCGGGGGCTGGTGTATCTGAAACATGGTAAACCCTAAATATGGGTGTAAAGGCGTACTTTATCCTTTAACATCTCTCAAGCTGCTTTTATCTTGCATACAACCTCAATAAGGTTTACTATAAGTGAGAGACACTTAACTAATTACAGCCAATCCTAAGCAATGGTTTGGATATACTTTGTGTGTATGCTATACCACAATGCAAACTGAAGCATTCAATAAGAAGCCAAATTCCAGAGATCCCATCAGTGAAAGTTCATATTACTGGTGATCTCATGTAAAACTAAACACATCTATTGATTATACTGCATGCAGCCATCCCCAGCAAGGGGGAACAAGCAGGTGGAGGCAGAGAATGGCGGTGGGAGTAGAGTCTTATAAGCTACATTCCTGGAGTTCACAGACTAGTGCACACTTGTACAACTCCCTAATATACATTCCTCACACTTACCTTCATTGTTACTGACGTCTGTGAAGTCCTGACTCTGCATGATCTTCTCCACAATGGCATCAGCATCAATTCTGGTATCATCCACCCACGTGGGATGACTCTCCACAGAGTCCTTCTTTCTCCTGTGTGGGGAACACAACACAAGTAAGCCCGAGAATTATACTCAGCAGGCATTAGTACAAGCTTCCATATACAGCAAGGAATGCTGAAATCAGACCATCACTTCAAATGATTGGGTCATGTGTTGGTTCACCTCCAAAGGAAGGACCTTTACATGCTGAAGGACATTTGTTTGCATTAGAACTGCTTCTCTTATGTTAAAAGACAACGTCTAATGCAACACTTACAAAGCACTTTGAAGCATATCAAATGTGGGTCAAATGCACCCACCAATTATTCTAAATTATCTCAAACTGGTGTCATAAGAAATCTGCATTTGCCCATCGACAGAGGCCCTAAAAACATTTACATAACATGCTGGAACCTGTTTTGGACTGCCAATTTGTTCCCCTTTCTACAACAGAGGTGTACAAATCTTCTAACATTCTTCAGTTGCACTTTAACTACATCTAAACTGCAGATAAAACTGTGGCTGGTGCTAGAAGAGTTTGAGTGAGAATTATATATCTGACTGTCCCCCTAAGAGCTCTACTACACAGAAATTCTAGATCATGCTGCGGCTTGACCCTACAGGATCAATGTCACTTCTGAGATCAGCTTTGGGCATCGCAATAAGTGGAAGTGAGGCAAGTCAGGCAAGTTGGGGTTCTGGATCATTGCAGAAACCTACAAACATTGTTCCAAGTTACAGTCACCTCCAGTGTGGCGCAGCATGCAGGAGTACACTAAATATTACATGTGTGGTTTTATGCATAGGGAAGGGGTCATGGTGGATGTGATCACCGGACATTCCAAAAGACTGTAGGAAGCTGGAAAGTGTTGTCATCCCCATTACACTTTGCAGCAACATAGCACACACAACCCTTTTTTGGCAGGTAAAGCTGTTTCTATTTGTGCTCCAGCTTTGAATTCTATCTATATGGATAGAATAGTGAGGGGTTAGAACCTCTGTCAAGTTTTATTACGGTCTCCCTCTACACTAGGAAACTTCACCCTCTTAATTTGTCCTTGTGACAACTGTCACTCACAGTGATGGCCAATCTTTCAATGGGAACACCTGTTCTGATAACAACTGCCTAATGCTGGCCATACAACGATCAAAATGCAACCGGTGCAGCAGGGACCGGATGAAGGGTGTGGGCTCCCCTGTTTAGTAGAAGTCAATCATTTAATAGACTTCTGCCGAAGGGACAAATTGGAAAACTTTTGTTGGACAGCTGTTGCAGCTGCTGATCAGTGTATTCTGATAACGGAGGGTCCTGCTGTCAGGATACAATGTCCTGGTGGGTGGAATTTCTTCAAACACCTTACTTGTGTGGATAGAGGAATCTGCCGGTGGCTGAATAAAAAAAAAAAAAAAATAGCAGTGTATGGTCAGCCTAACAGAGGATTACCCCTCACTTTCTGTTATCTTTCCAGAACAGGAAATGGGAAACAGACAGAAAAAAAAAAACTTGACCAATCTCTACTCAAGCTAAAGCTAAACTTAAGTTTCACTTTAGATACACTAACTTTTCAGCTGGTGTTCTCCCTAAATTTATAACAAAAAATAAAAATAAGGAAGCTTTTATGACAACTTTGTTCCATTCCCTGGATGAGCCAAATGGAATAAAGAGGCCCCTCAACAGGGAGCAGTACAGTCAAAACAATTAGGAAAAAGGGGAATCTCGGCACAAGAGTAGATTAACAATAAAATCCATGGCAGAAGCCAAGTGGGAAGATCACGAGCAGAGTGTGTCACAGGCGCTGGCTACAGAATGCACAGACACCAGAGCCAACACTCCACACTGACTAAGTCCCAGCTGAGTCACATCACATATTCCATGCTCAGACTGCAGACAAACTCACGGCCCCGTCACTAACTTGACATTTCTAAACAGACGACTTTTTGTTTCTGCTGGTATTGAATAGGACCATCTGTAAAGACTATCTTAACATGGAAAACAACAGAAAACTAGTAAGACGCATCAAACCATAAATTAGCTTCTTGTTATACTGTATGATCATTACCTGGACTGTCTGTCTAGGAGGGGTGGTCTGATTGGCCTTAGAGGCTTTTCTGGTTTGGTTTCCTTGTCTCCTTCAGGTAAGTCTGCCGTAATAAAGATTCCCCCGGAGGCACTGCTGCTGGTGGATGTGTTGCGTCTGTGAGTCAGGTCTGACATACTGGAGCAGCGGGAGTGTTCAGAGCTTTGACCTGTACAGGTAAAAGATACTGGTCATTTGAGAGCAGACTGGGTTATTCACAGTGCTATAATACTGCTATCTAGACTGGAGCCTAAAAGCATAAAGCCTTTGGTGCCCTATTCTTTGTCTTTAAAGAACTTGTTCAAACGATTTCTGCATCTTGCAGACGCAAGTTCAACGTCCTGCATTTTTGCTGCATCAGACAATCTGTGTGCCAGGATGAGTAGAGGGCAGGCATTGGTGTTCTCATGAACAGGGCTTCTGTTAGAAATCATGCACCCCCCCCCAACCCAGTCCTGCCAGCTACCAAGGTTTTCTTGGGACTAAGAGCTGTTTTTAGTAGCTCAGTCTTTATGCTAGGAGCGCACATGTGGTGCTCTCCTAGCACATTACCAAGGCCAAGCGCTGCATATGTGCAGCATGTGGGCATTCAAGCCCAGCTTTTTGCCCCTGCACATATGGGTTACTGGGGTGTAAAGGGGAGTGGTTGGCGATAATCACACAGCATAGCTGGTGCTGTGTGGCTGTCACAGTGTCACATGGCTGTTGTGTGCTGACTCTGTTATGGCTGTACTGTGTTACAGTCTGTAACACAGTACAGCTATAAGTTATCAAAGCCAGCACCCAACAGCCATGTGACATTACACACACACACAGTATATATAGATATTAGTATGTTCAGGAAAAAGAACATGAAATCTTTAGAGTTTTTTTTTTTTTTTTTACCCAAAAAAAAATAAATAAAAAGTATTGTTTACCAGAGACTTTGGACTGCTGACTGGCCTGGCTGGAGTTCCGAGAGTGACCTGAATGGGACGTCTCCTCAGGGCTTGAGAGATTCTGGTCAGCTTCTTCAAAGACCCCTATGATATAAAGGAAGAAGAGAGACCTTGCTGAGGATTGGGTATAGTTTATCCTTGTAGTTAGAACACAACTGTTGGATTTGGCTTCCATCCACTCGCTGCCTGTTCTCATGGGAAACAATGCAGATCCCCACATTCTCTGCTGCTAGTAAAACTACCTTCTGGCTGATGATAGCGCTCCTTTATAGTAGCCATGTGCATGTTCCCAAGGGGTGTCTGGTAAAACACACTTATACACACTTATACCCCCATGATTGTTTTGTTGGTTACAAGCACCAAACGATAAAACAGCAGATCTGAAATACTTAATCTTCTAGTGGGTATATTTTTCTTTAGTGCCAATAAAGTGATCAGGTCTGCCAGAGCAGGGGAACGTGATCCTGGTGAAGCCGATATTCCCTTCCCCTAAAGCCCCTTCAGCACTGGTCACAAAAGGGTCCAGAATTAGAAAAACTTTGGACAAAGGTTATAAAACTTTTTTTCTTTTTTTTATTACTAAGGACAATGCTTGTTTTACAGACATAAAACACAAAGCTTCCTGGCACTTGGAACCTTGAAGCCAGCAAAATAAACCAAATTAAAAAGTTTACTAATATTTCAGGAAAAAAAAAAAAAAGAAGAGGTCTCCGCTTGCAAAATCATTTTGTGGAAGGTACAGGTAAGCTTTTATTATTATTATTATTATTATTATTATTATTATACGAGATTTATATAGCGCCAACAGTTTACTCAGCGCTTTACAATGTATAAGGGGGACAACACAATTACAGTACAGTTCAATACAAAAGGTACAGGAGGGCCCTGCTCGTAGAGCTTACATTCTAAAGGGAGGGGGTGGTGGTACAAAAGGTAATAGCTGCAAAGAATGATTTGATGGGGGTGGCTCAGGGACAGTTATGTGGGTGTGGGATAGGCTTCCCTGAATAAATGAGTTTTCAAGGATCTCCTAAAGGTGGACAGGGTAGGGTAGCTTTAACCTAAAGCAGAATTCAAGCTAGGTATAATAACTCTATTTATTCCATTTATAAATGAAATGTATTTTACAGTAGTAAACTAGTATGAATACACGAGTTTACCAGAATAAGTCCATGAATGTGCTTTCATTTGGTTCTCTTTGTAGCAGCAGCTGGAAGTGAAAAGGGAAGTAGTCTGAGCCAATCAGGACCTAACTGCTTTATACGGGGTTTATTCAAATATTGTAACAGGAGGGGAGAGCACAGGAAGTACTTTATCAATGTGCTGCAGTTCCTCCATTGTCCAAACACAAGCTGAGGTGGACTTAGATCAGGCTGTATAAGGGTGGCCCTCAGTTTTCAATATGTGGCCCCTGAAGAAAGATTTCATCCAATGAGGCATAAAGCATCATTTGTGCTTGACATGCCTACTTTAATCCAAATGTTTTGACAAAATGGCTACTGTGCTATTGTACCTGAACTGAGCAAAGCTTGCCGGCTCTTGTTCTGACGCATTGTGCCGCTTGCAGAACGCACTGTCCCCTCACCCTTACAGGTCATCTGCAGTGAGGAATCCTGCCCAGGAGCAGAGACAGATTTGGCGGTGGATGGAGGTCTACAAGAAGAAAGACAAAAACGTTATGTACACTGGATGATATACTGCAGAAATAGTTTATTCCAATTATCTCTCTGAAATGTTGCACCAATTATCACTAAATAATAACTGAATTTAGTGCAGGTCATTTTTGAGCAGGGCTAGCAGAGGAGAGATTAACAATTGGATGGCAGTTTTCTAGGCCGCCAGACGGTTTCTACATGTCCACTTCAGAGTATTAGAAACACCTGTTCCTAATACTCTAATACACAACTGAGTCCACCATTGTGACGTGACTGGCTTTAAAAAACAGAAGTGATTCAGTAAACAATCAATTGAAAAAGATTAAGGCCCATTTCACAAAGCAGTCCGATCGGGTCCTGTCCGTTTTTCAGGCAGACCCTCTATTCTTCCCTATGGAGCGGCAGGTGTAAACAGACATGTGTCCAATTACACCTGCTTACATCCAATCCGATAAAAACAGATAGCAGTCTGTTTACGTCCGACCGCCCATAGAGGAGAACGGGCTGTGTCTAGTCTGCATAGGCGGACCCAACATGGACCAGTCATCCACCCACTCAGCAGGGATTAGCAGTCAGATCCCATGCTGAACAAGCGAACCCCGTCCCGTGTGAAATGGGCCTTATATTACAGTAGTTCTAGCGATGAAAGACAACTATTGATTTATTACTGCAGCTGTCACTGTGACCCAACTTACGTTTTGAAGCAGGGGTCTCCAGACAAGAGGGACATTCCAATGGTTACCTGTATAGGATAAAAGGATAGTAATTACATAATTGATTACACTAACAGCAATATTTGACAAATATAATCAGACTGGAATCACAACATTCCAGGGACATGCCATTAAGAGACCCTGTAATACTATTTATTTCAATAAAAATCTTGTCATAAGATTATATGTGAATTTATTGTATTTATGCATATAGCTTACCTGTAAAAGCCTTTATTTTGTAAACATCCAAAAGCTCTGAGTCGTTTGTTGGGTGCTGCTATCTTGTTTGTGATGTCAGCAGCTCCAGCAGACTCAGAACTGTCACTCAAGAATATTCTAGTGTATTCCCCTTAATTCTCCCATGGCAGCTACATTAAAGGTTATGCAGGGTGATGGAGGAGGGGCAGAGGAACTTGGCCAGGACACTCCCAGAATAAGAGAAGGCTATGACATGGAAGAAGGGAAGAGGTCATGCTAGGGAACAGATTCTTCGTGGTGTAGTAACATTTTATAGCAAGTTTAAAAGCTCATTGCAGGAGAGACCATGTCTCTGGAATGCCTTCTGTCTCTTCTAGCTTAGACATGCCTTGCTTGCCTTGGCTGACCCCAAATTTAAACAAATGGTCCTGGTGAACCAAAATCCCACAGGTAATAGATAACCTTTCAGATGCAGTATCTAATCAGCTAACAAACCGGGTGTGAACATCAATCGACTTCTTGATGAGTGATGATAGAATAAATAGTTAAATATGTAATATTTTTGGTCATCGGTATTCTGTGCATTTGGAGAGTTCTATGTCGGTTACAGATTGGGTTCAAATTGGTAGGGTTCCTCTACCCTGTTCCTGCTGGGAGAGGGGTTATGTGTACTGGAACCGATTGTCCGGGACATAGGTGAACCTTCATAGGCTTTGTAGTGCTGACATAGCTCATGATCATTATTGACATTTTCTTGAATTGTAAATGATGACAGTTTTTTCTGTTCTAATTTTTTCTTTTTACAAGTTATACTGTCTAAAATACTAAAATGTTAAATTAAAGATTATACAAAAAAAAAAAAAAAAAAGCTCATTGCAAGTAAATAAAAATGTGTTTCAAGGAAAAACACAGCAAGTAACCATTTAAAATATTTGAATCTTCTGGACTTTTACCTGCAATTTGTTAAGTTGGTGACAAGGTCTCTTTACTATAGCAAAAGTCTCTGTTAGTAAATGCATCGATTTTGAAAAAATTTAAAACACGTGTAGCAGTAGCACAGGCAGGTACAGATAATAATAAGTTCAAAAATCTATAACTAAGGGCTGGTTCACACCAGATGCTTTCCAGGGCGCTTTTAAAATGGCAACCAGTGCTTTCGACCTGCTGCACTTTTTACATCCAGGAGAAAATGTGTGTAAATACACCAGAATGCACATTGTCCTAATAAAAATAAAGATTTTCTTAAAACGTGTGTAAATGTGTATGCAAAAATGTATCTGGAAGGCTGAAATTGTGGTGTAAACAAGCCAGAAAATAGATAGCTTAGTTGGATTACTAAAATGGATATCACTTAAAGTGGTTGTATACCTTTTTTTTAAACTTTTACTTACAGGTAAGCCTATAATAAGGCTTACCTGTAGGTAAAAAAATTATCTCCTAAACCTGTACGGTTAAGGAGATATTCCCCTCGCAATGAGCCGCTTACTGCAGCGGCGCATGCGCACAGGGGATTCTCGGCTGAAAGCCCGGCAGTCGCCGGACTTTGCCGGAAAAAAAAGTCTCCCGCGCAAGCGCGGGAGTGACCACATCGCGGCTCCGGCCACTCACAGCGCCGGAGCCGCAATACCCGGAAGGCACGCCGAGGGGAGATGTCAGCTCCCTCGGCGTGGACAGAGTGAGATGCCAGGGCCTCGTTCTAAGGTAAGTATCTCATAATGAGCTAGTATGCGTGCATACTAGTTCATTATGCCTTTTCCCTTACAGGTGTAGGGAAAAAAAAAAAAAAAGTCAGCGGGTTTACTACGGCTTTAACCACTAAGAGCAGCAATTGCTTGATAAAACAGGTGGACAAATGGCTCCCTATGAATTACACAACACACGTATCATGTAGTAGTGATCAATTGAAGCACAGAGCAATCATCATTAAGTATTATTGTCAGTTCCTGCTACCTGAGTAGTTCACAAGATAGAGAGTCATTTCTTCCATCTGTTTAGTGACCAATTGCTATTCTTAAAGTGTTTGTTACCCCCCAAAAAATAAAAAAAAAATAAATAAAAAAGGATTCTGTTCCCTTAAAGCATGTTATACAGCACAGTGCTTGTGCTGTGTAATTTGCTCGCTGTATCACCTGAAATACCTGTCTGACCCTGCCTGGTTCTGCCCTCCCCTTTGTAAACTGACCACGGTTTATCATGGCTGCTGTGCCCTGACATCATGGTCAGTTTATGTGCCTTCGTCATCCGCAACTCTCCTGTCCTCCTCTCCCCTATCCCTGCCATCTTGTGACAATGCCACTCCTGCTGCTATAAAACTATCGTACGATCATGCCAGAGAGCCGAGGAGTCACGTGTCAGAAGATGCTCTGAAAGAAGGTAGATATAAGCATCTTTTTTTAAAGAACACATACTGTGCGACACGTGTCCTTATTTAACAGAGGGGATGGCATGATAGTACAATAGTTGCTTTACAACCACTTTAAGGTGGTCATGCACTTTGTGAATTTGCTCCATGAGTGGCCTTGTCACCACTGCCTGACATCCTTAGATTAAAAAAATTTATGGAAAATTGTAGGCCAAACGATCCAATCAGATGCAGCCGCTCTTCAGGTATTGTGACAGGCGCTTGTGCCAACTGTCAAAATACAATAGCTGCAGCAGATGATTTGTCCATCTGCACTGCATAGTGTGGATGTAGGAATTTGTTAAGATTTTTTTTTATTCAGCCTGTGGGCTGAATGGAAAAAAAATCTAACAGGATATCACCAACTTTATTGGCTAACCAGTAGCAATTTATGGTGGCACGACTGGGCTAATAATTCAACTTTAGCCTAACTAGCTCTGTGTCCACCAATACCTAGTAAACACTCATTAGAAAATAATAAGGTCCAAGAACTGGTTCTGCCAACTAACTGCTAAAAACAGAGAATTAAAAAAAGCCTAAGGGCCCATTCACACCAGGAACTGCATTGGAAGAGGAATGGCACAGGAACGCGGTGTGGTTCCTGTATAATTTACATACAGTTCTGTGCAGTGCGATTTCTGTCCCATTAATTTTGAGTAGTGCATGTACTTTTGTACCATGTAATTCAGTGTGGGCAAGCACACAGCAATTGGGGCATTGTTAACTTTGCACTGACACCCGCTTCAGATCGCAAGGTCAGTGCGATTGGAATGTGGTGTGGGAAACTGCAGAGGAACGTGGTTTCCCGCACTGCATTCTAGTGTGAATGGGCCCTAAGGGTTAAGTTCAGCTTTCATTAAAAAAAAAAAGAATACAGTAATATGAGCCTCCAAAGCATTGCACCTGTGATCAGTGGATCATGAGTGCAATGTTAGGCTCCTGCAGAAACTTCCTCTGTACTGAACTACGAGGGCACTGGTTACCGCACTTGTGGTCCCTTGATAACTACATGTCTGTCTGCTGCGGTGGAAGATGAGACTTGTAGTTTATTCATTCACAGATCTCTGTGAATGAATGATGCTGCTGTGCAGGCAGAGCCACACACAGCTGCACCCATTTTAAATGTGACAGTGGCTGCAGGGGAGAGGACTCCTGCATGCTGTCAAAAAGAGAGGGCTGTGGGGGGTGGGAAGTGGGTGCTTAGGAACACGTTACATCCTAGATACGGGTGTAAAATGCAACCTGTTTCTAAAGGTGAACTTAACCTTTAAGAAAATACCATAACCTACAAAATTGTTGTCTCTAATATAATTTGACAGAAGCTGGATAAAAGTGAAGATCAGTAGGTAAGTAAAACAGGAAGAAGGCTAGAGTGAATGATAATGACTCAAAAGTAGCATACGATACCTTTAGGATAGAGTTGTCCTGTCTGGTATTTCGTGTGTCATATCCTTCCAGAAGGCAGCAGCGTACTGTGGATCCAGAACCCGCAAACTCAGCCAGGTTCAGGTCAGCAAAGCCCAGCTGCAAAGGAAACAATAATGATGAGATAGAGAGAGAGACAAGATGGAGGCATACAAGCAAAGAGTAAGGAATCATGGGAAAATGATTGCAATGTATGCACACTACGTATTGTTATAAAGATAGGAAAAGGACAGCGCCACAACTATTTCCCCCTGTTCGCTCCCTGCCAGTGCCACAAGTTACGCATCTTAATAGAAAGGAAACAAATAAGTACTTTTATCGCAGTGTTTGCCTGCGTCACATGGTGGTGTTGGCAGGGGGTCTCTACATCCCATCACAGTGTCAGGAAACCCAGGGAGGAAGGGGCCTAAAATGGGAGGATGCTCAGCCCACAGTGTCCTTATGGCGGCTTCCTCCGCAGTGTGCTGACCAGGCTCTCCTCACACTCTCCCAATGATAGTGTGATAATACTGGACTGATGTCCGGTCTGTCTGTCATGTGATGCATAGTAGATTCTTTACGGCTCTTCTGCCATTTGTAAACGCAAGTCACATTTCCAAAAAAGCTCTGACTCCCTACCTGAAAATCTGTAACCTAATACACAGGTATGAATCAATACCTTCCTGAGTTTCCAGGCCGCTGTGTTTATATGCAAAGCATCTCCTGAACTGGACCCATAACATTCCGCAGGATTCAGCGAACACTTCCAAATCACATTATTATGAGTATAAACATTAAAAAAAACAACACAAAAATAACCCTGTTTACCCATAAATATAATGCCTGACATCCCCAAGTTCACTCTTGTGATCTAAAGCCTAGGTATTGGAGATCACATGATCTCTGCTGACCAGGGGCATTGTGGGTGCATTCATGTCACTGAAGTAATATGTAGTTTACACAGGGCTTCCTCAATTCTGGTGGATGAATGGAGTTGAGGTGGGGTAAAGGAAAAGTGAGTATGGCTAATGACACACGAGCTAGTGACAAATCGCCATCCATGGGACACACAGGCTGCCTGTGTGTCCCATGGAATCGCTCCCTTTATAGTCACACACAGTGAGATGCCGCTCTGTCGCAGACTAAAACGCTGCTGAATTTGATGGGAGCGATTACATAGGGACAAACTGGCAACCTCTTAGCAATCCTGCCATTGCGGTTTCTGACAAACTATCAGCAGCAGGATTCCTAGCGGCAGAGTCACCCGTGTGTCCTCAGCCTATAGGGTGCTGGGGAGGGAGCATTAAATTGAACCCATTGGCTTGACCTGGATAAGTTTTGCATAAAGCCCAAAATGTTTGCGTACTGTCAGGATGAAGGGAAAAAAACACTAGAGTCTAATGAAAGATTTATTTCTCCTGTCTTACCTTTGAAAACGCTTTTCCACCCTTCAGTTCCTGTAACAGGAAAAGATTATTATTTCCATTCTGACGCCATCGAGCAAACAAGCAGGAACCATTAGTGACAGAGATCTGTTCAGTCAGCTCCCCCCCCTATAATCTCTTCATCCCCAACAATTATCAGAGATCACTGTGGTGATTAAAGGGTTAAGACGACGTGTAGTATTATGTGTGCGCACTGCGGCCCACATCTCACATCCTGCATCACACAGGCTCAGCCTACATCTCACACGCACAGCATCTTCTACAATGCCTCCTACACATTAATCTCACCCACATCACAGAACACACAGCAAGCCCCACATATAGTCTGCAGACACAATACTCCATTAATAGTCCTCACTCAATTATCAGAGTATGGCACGACTTCTATGATACAAAGGTGTCAATTCTGCTCTTAACCTCACCAGGGGAAACAATATGGCCAGACTCCTGATAGTGGAAAAATTAAAGTGTATGACTAAACATCTCTTATTTGTCCTATTTCAATTTGTTAAAATATACCTTTTAGTGTGATATGTTAATAAAAAAAAAAATACCTGTTGGTCTTCCTATGTTCTCTACCTCTGCTGTTAGCATTGTTCCCAGTCCTCTGTGCAGACTACAGAACACCTCTCCCAGTGCTATGGAGATAGGAAGATTCCTTTTCTCAAACATGATTACATAAAAGGTTCACTTTAAAGAAAACCTGTAGTGAGAGATGTTAGGTAGCAGCCATTGCAGACTTTCTTTAGTGAGCTGCTTGTCATGCTGATCCAACGGCTTCAGTATTTTCTGAATCACTTACTTGGAACAAACATGCAACCCAGAAATGTCAGAGTGAAGTCTGAGCTCCTGATCTGCATACTTGTTCTGTCAGTAAGTATTATTGAAGTGATCAGTGTGACAGCCAGATGTCAGCCTACATATTTTCTTAGTACAGGTTTAATGAGGGAAAGAGTAACCTGGAAACCAGCACAAACACTATCCATTTAAGCGGTATTATATTATATGTACATATTAATTGTTGAGATGTAAATATAATCTGCCAAGCAGGCAGAAAGATTGTAGATATTTACATTACATTTCAAATAATGCTGCCCTATGTGATGCTTCAAACTCATTCTGAAGTGTGTATTTGTATATGTTGATCCTGTTAAAAGAAAATCTGTTTAATAAAAACGACCGGATTTAAAAAAACAAAACAAAACATGCTACCACCACTAAGTAATCAGGAGCCGACTGCTGTTGATTTAAAGTGTTTGTAAAGACAAATATTTTTTTTAAAATTAAAATAAACATGGTATACTCACCTGCTCTGTGCAATGAGTGCAATGTTATTGCACAGAGCAGCCCTGAACCTCCTCCTCTGGGGTCCCCCACCAGTGATCTTGGCTTTTCCTCTTCTGTGTCTGCCCAATAACAAGCTGCATAGTATGTGGACAGAATTGTGGGTTGGATCTCAAGCAGGACTATGTGTCTGGTGCCACACACAGTGCAACTCAACCCACATGCTCACAGGATTTGACTGATGGCAGTGGGAGCCAATGGTTCCTAATGCTCTCAGCCAAGCTTGTAAGAGCGGGGAGAGAGGAGAGAAGATCAGCAGATTGGCACAGTGCTGAATCAATACAGGACTCAGGTAAGTATTTGGGGGGGGGGAGCATGGCAAAGAGCAAAACATTTTTTACCATAAAGTGTTACTAAACGTAGAGATGTTTTTTACCTTTTTGCATTAAGGTGAAAAATGTTTTCAATTCCCCTGTACCACCCTTGCCCTGTGTGAAGAGTTAGAGAGGGGAGAAGAGATCAGCGCTGTGCATGGCTGCATCTATTCTCCCCTTACTTCCGCTTCACACAGCATTCAAGAAGCAGCAGGAGCCATTGGTTCTTGCTGCTGTCAATCAAATGCAGTGTAGAGGAAGTGGGGGGCGGGCCTAAGTCCCGCTGTGTAAGTCTATAGAGCGCGGCTCCATAGACACGCAGGTTGGGAGCGTGCAGACAACATTTCTCCCCATAGCAAGCGGCTGGCTATGGTGGTCATAAAAAGTAGAGGAGGAGCCAAGATCGCCATCGGGGACCTGAGAAGAGGAGGATCAGGGCCACTCTGTGCAATACCACTGCAACAAACAGGTAAGTATAACATGTTCGTTAAATTTAATAATAAAAAAAAAACAAAAAACTGACTTTAGTAACACTTTAGTAAACGGCAATGCATTAAGGTAAAAACATTTTATCTTTAGAACCACTTTTAAAGTGAATGTATAGTCAAAACTTTTTTTTTTCCTTTTTCCCCCATTTTTTTGGGCTGTGGAAAAAACAGGAAGGGGATGAAACCCATTAGGTTATTTTCTCCTGTCTGTGTACCACTATTTCCCTGCTCTGGAGAATCAACTGGAAAGGAAGAAATTTCCCCAAAGTCAGAAGAACTCCCTTATTAGACAATTATCACTGTAACAATTGTCCTCTATGAAAAATTTCCTCTCACCTCTTCTTCTGGTGACAACTCTAAGGCCTCATGCACACTGGACGTTTTTACAGCTGCTGTTTTTCGCCTCAGTAGGATATCCTAGGTGTCCATGCACACATAGGCTGTTATCAACTGTTTTTGGCTGGTGCATTTTTTGGCTGTAAAAAACCCCCAAAACTAGTGGGTTCTGAGAGGAGTTTTTCCAGCTGTAAAAACACTCCAATGTCAATAAACGCCGATAAACGCTCAAAAACGCGGCTCACCAGCGTTTAACGTTTTTTGATACATTAAAAAAAAAAACGCTAAAAAAATGCTATTGCAAAAACGTTGAAGAACTCAATGCAATACTACTGGCGTTTTTATAACGTTATTTTAACGTCCAGTGTGCATGAGGCCTAAAAGTTTGGATTTTCCCATCCGCTTCTGTATTGGTGACAATAATCAGGATAAACAGAAAGGGGGGGGGGGTTCGGAGAGGACACACACACAGCAATAAAAACCCGCTAGTAGTTCTAACCCTACTCTTCTCTATCCAAACCAAAAATAAATAAATTAAGGTTTGCCTGCACAGAAACGTTAAAGAGGGAGTCCACCTGAAAAAAAATTATTAAAAGCCAGCAGCTACAAATACTGCAGATGCTGACTTTTAATAAACGGACACTTACCTGTCCAGGAGTCCAGCGATGTCGGCAGCCGAAGCTGAGCAATGGCTTGGCTGTCAGCTGCTGCTGCAGCCGCCATTCTCGGTGAGGGAATAAGGAAGTGAAGCGTTGCGGCTTCACTTCCCGGTTCCCTACTGCGCATGCGCAAGTCGTGCTGCGGGTCCTAAGTGGTCCCGCTATCTCCTGGGACCTGTGCGTTTCCCAGGAGACAGCGGGGCGTCGCAGGAGGGGGCGTGACTCCCGCAGGAGTCTATTCCCGGAAGTGGGTGCAGATACCTGTCTAATACAGGTATCTGCACCCCCCTCCCCCCTGAAAGGTGCCAACTGTGGCACCTGAGGGGGGGGGGGAATCAGATGAGCGGAAGTTCCACTTTTGGGTGGAACTCCGCTTTAAAGTAGGACTGAGGGCAAAACTTTTTTTTTTGTATAGAGTAAGGGAGGGTTATAACCTCTGCTAGGTTTTTTGTCATCTGCATCCCAATTGGGAGATTTTCTTGTCCAATAGCCACCAAAGGAAGCGAGAGGTGTACCCCCAAAATGTCTGCCTGGCCTCAGTACAGGAGACAGGCGCACAATAAACTGCACTTTCTATTAATCCACCAAGTGCCAGTGAGGGGCTGAACCAGCACTTTGCAGTCCGTGTTCCCAAGGAACAAGTGACAACACGGCCACACTCTGAACCAGGGATATAATACAATTAAAGTGAGATCCCACAGACTTGCTGGCACAGCCCCCTCCCTGTCCATGATGTCATCTTGTCATTTTAGTTGTATAACCCCTCAGTGAACAATTACTTGGTCTCAGCATCATATTAAATCCTTGGACCATACGCTGAGATTATACGGCTTAGCAGACATAATGGCCTCTTCTGGCATGCCGCCCCCCCCCCCCCCCAGCAGTGTGTCACAGTTGTCATCTGCTCACCTTCCGGACGGAGACTCTACAGATGCAGGGGTCCAGCACACCAGTGGCAGGGTTGGCACTCATTTTACAGACAAAGTTCAGTTTCTTCGCCCAGCGAACACAGTTTTCCTGTACTTCCTCCCTGATTGTGAGGAAACAATGGGACAGGTTTAGTCTCATCAACCCTGAAAATTGCTTATACTTATCAAATAACAAATGTTAATACAGCAGGGAATAAACATTTTTTACATAGACAATTTCAGAAGTCCTGCTTCTACACATAAAGGGGCAGAATAGAGGGGCAATTTTAAAGCTTTTCTAAAGGCAGAAGGTTTTTTTACCCTAATGCATTCCTGGCATTAGGGTAAAAAAAAAAAAAAAAAAAAACTTCTGCGTGCAGCTCCTCCTCCTCCCCCCCACCCAAGGCCCTCACTTATACTTACCTGAGCCCAATCTCAATCTAGTGATGTGCATGAGAGCAGTGGCTCCCTCCTTCCTCACTGGCTCATGCTGCTGTCAATCACTGGTAGTGAGCAGGGAGAGGGGGTGGGGCCAAGCCACACTGTGTGTCAATTTAGAGCGGGGCATGGGAGCAAGGCTGCGTGCATGCCCCCATAGCAAGCGGCTTGCTATGGGTGCACTTGGCAGGGGGGAGGAACTAGAAGCGCCAGCAGAGGACTCAAGAAGAGAAGGATTAGGGTCGCTCTGTACAAAACTATTGCACAGAGCAGGCAAATATAACATTTTGTTATTTTAATAATAATAAAAAAAATAGAATTTACAATCACTTTAACAAACAGAATGTTCCTTTTTTATTGAAACAATGGCATTGTACAAATCCAGTAGCATGTACATAATTAAAAAATACATCACGCACGGACATTATTAAGGACTCAAAGTCCAGCTTATGGAAAAAGTAATATAGAGAACTAAAGGCACCAACTCATAAGGGAAACTGTACCCTGTACCCAGGTCATTGCACCAACTAGAGCAGACAAGAGAGGTGTCGCAGCCAACCAGCAGTGGGATCAAGGATTCGATGAGAGAAGCCCCTCCGTCTAAGCCGTCCATGGCTGCCACACCTTGTCAAACTATCTAGGGCAATGCCTATTAATGTAAGTCAATTTGTACATAGGAAGAACAGCATTAACAGATTTTTTCCCCAAGAATCTACGGAGGGAGAGGAACGGGCATTCCACTTGAGAATGATTTCCCTCTTGGCAAAGTATAACAAATCAGCTATCAACAGTTTAGTGTATCTAGGCCTCTGCTGATCATCCTGAATTCCCAACAATGCAAGTTCCGGAGATATTGGGAGCGTCAGATGGTTAATAGATTCAACCACTTCTCTCCAAAACCGAGCTAGCCTCGGACAACTCCAAAACATATGTACTGTAAATACATGCCAAGACTTTCACCACATCTAGAGCATTCCTGTGACCTCTGAGGGTAGATTCTGCGCAGTCTTTGGGGGGTATAGTAAACCTTGTGTCAAAGCTTTACCTGAATCAACATTACTTTTTGAGGAAATTTACAATTTGGTACCATCTTCCAAACAGTCCTCCCTATCCAGGTCGGGAAAGTCAGCTTTCCATAGATCTCATAGACTTTCCAGCTTAAGGGAGTCTACATCAGCAAGGCCAGGTAAAGAGCAGACAGTGGATTAGATAATGATTTCTGAGCTAGAAGTTCTTCAATGGGATCCATAGCAAGATTCGGGGAGACAGGGGAACTGGGCTCGGGCCGCATGACGCAGTTGTAAGTACCAGAAGTAAATATAACCCGGCAATTTGAATGTAACTCTGAGTGCTGAGAAGGGAAGCAACGCTCCTGCTGAGAAAATAGCTCTCAGAGATTTGACTCCGCTCACTAATATGCTAATGGATGCTCTGGATCCCTTAGAGTATTGGTTATTTGTAACATTGGTGTCATCTGTATGTTCACATATATTGGATTGGTTAAACATGTGCTTTTACTAAAATATTCAAACAAGGAAACTGCGCTTAGGACACGTCTGTGGGGTCAGAAGCCAAAGGTTGCTGCCTCCCTCACACAAAGTCCCTAAAAGGATACTTTGCAAAGCATAATAAATTATAGAGAATGGGTATGACGGCGCTACCTCTAAGTTTTAAACTGGGACAACCTAAAGTTAAGCGACTCAGTAAATGTGGTTTATGAGATGTTACACATATAGAGAGAAGTTTTTCCCCTTATATTAAGGATGTCACTTCAGCAGATGAATGTGTGCAGCTGGGTTGATGCTGCCGGTATATGACAAACGCTCAAGTGTCGCACAAAAATGATGTGGTCCTACAGCGTCTGGTAGTGAGGCCAGAGGCTGTATTCCCTAACGTGCGTTTATTAGACCATATATTGTGTGCTATATTCCTGTATTGGATCCGTGGCCATATCAAGCGTTAGAGAACACCCGGAAGAAGTGTGTTGCAAATATAAATACCATACAGCGCATACAGGTTAAATCACCTTAATCAAATACCATAAGTAAGGCCTGAAGCTTGCATATATATACACAACTAGAAATAATAACACAGCTAGAAATAATAGCACAAAAATCACAGCAGTTATATCTCGGGCATATTATAACAGTCCCATATGCTGACACTATATTAGATAAATCCCCAATGGTGACTATGGTGCTGCAACAATTTGCCTGGTGACTCTCGTGCTCCCCCTCTTGGTGGCCTACTCACCAGCTCCCAGAACCCCAACAGGGGTATTACGCCTGTGATATAATATGCTGGGTTGTTTCCCTTGTTGCTTCCTCCGGTGGATGGTTGTGATGTAATCAGCTCATCACGTTTCACATCAGGGTAATGCGATTATGCTGGAAAACGGGTCGCTTGCCGCTATATTTTATGTTGGATGTTTCCTGGGCTTCTTACTCTGTAAGGATGTTGCTTCCCCTCGTAAATTGACAAAAAAGAGCTTCCATGGTGTGATAAAGTTTAAAACTTTATTTAAAGCTTAAGTGCTCATACAGCGACTTAGCACGTGGACAAAAGTAGGTTCAAATAAGCAAACAGAAAAAAGTATTTTTATATAAAAAAATTATAAAAAATAATAAACAAAAAATAAAAAATAAAAAAGTCCAGGCACCAGATGTAAACTCTGTCCAGATGTACAGCATAAGTTGCCAGACGTTAAATCAGGGTAAAAATGTCCCTCCTAGAAGGCATAAGCAGTGAGGTGGGGGGTAGGTTGTTCCCCAGCCGCTGATAGCGCCCTCCTCTCTCGTATGCCTAGGAGCTGACTAGCAGAGCCGTTGTGCGCGCTTCGTCTCATGACGTCCTCAGACCGTTGCTGAGGACGTCATTAGACGAAGCGCGCACAACGGCATCACGCTCTGCTAGTCAGCTCCTAGGCATACGAGAGAGGAGGACGCTATCAGCGGCTGGGGAACAACCTACCCCCCACCTCACTGCTTATGCCTTCTAGGAGGGACATTTTTACCCTGATTTAACGTCTGGCAACTTATGCTGTCCATCTGGACAGAGTTTACATCTGGTGCCTGGACTTTTTCATTTTTTGTTTATTATTTTTTATAATTTTTTTATATAAAAATACTTTTTTCTGTTTGCTTATTTGAACCTACTTTTGTCCACGTGCTAAGTCGCTGTATGAGCACTTAAGCTTTAAATAAAGTTTTAAACTTTATCACACCATGGAAGCTCTTTTTTGTCAATTTACGAGGGGAAGCAACATCCTTACAGAGTAAGAAGCCCAGGAAACATCCAAAATAAAATATAGCGGCAAGCGACCCGTTTTCCAGCATAATCGCATTACCCTGATGTGAAACGTGATGAGCTGATTACATCACAACCATCCACCGGAGGAAGCAACAAGGGAAACAACCCAGCATATTATATCACAGGCGTAATACCCCTGTTGGGGTTCTGGGAGCTGGTGAGTAGGCCACCAAGAGGGGGAGCACGAGAGTCACCAGGCAAATTGTTGCAGCACCATAGTCACCATTGGGGATTTATCTAATATAGTGTCAGCATATGGGACTGTTATAATATGCCCGAGATATAACTGCTGTGATTTTTGTGCTATTATTTCTAGCTGTGTTATTATTTCTAGTTGTGTATATATATGCAAGCTTCAGGCCTTACTTATGGTATTTGATTAAGGTGATTTAACCTGTATGCGCTGTATGGTATTTATATTTGCAACACACTACTTCCGGGTGTTCTCTAACGCTTGATATGGCCACGGATCCAATACAGGAATATAGCACACAATATATGGTCTAATAAATGCACGTTAGGGAATACAGCCTCTGGCCTCACTACCAGACGCTGTAGGACCACATCATTTTTGTGCGACACTTGAGCGTTTGTCATATACCGGCAGCATCAACCCAGCTGCACACATTCATCTGCTGAAGTGACATCCTTAATATAAGGGGAAAAACTTCTCTCTATATGTGTAACATCTCATAAACCACATTTTCTGAGTCGCTTAACTTTAGGTTGTCCCAGTTTAAAACTTAGAGGTAGCGCCGTCATACCCATTCTCTATAATTTATTAATGTGCTTTTACTACTTTGCTTGCGAGTGCTGTTAACCCTTATTGTTGAATAAAGCATACAGAAAGCACTATGAGAGTTTTTTTTTCTCTATTATATGGATGTATATGTGGTGATGAGTATTATGTAGACGAATCTTTGTTCTGGACTACCTAAAAGCAACTCCTGATCTGGATGACTGAGGAGTATTTTTTCCCTGTTGGGATACAAGCGTTATAGACCTCATATCATTGTAGAGGTCATATTATGAAGGTGAGCAGTTTGGATTGACACTGGTGATTAGGCTGCACTTCACAGTGTGCAATTTAAAGTGGTAGTAAAACACTGCATGATTACTTGTAACTACAGGTAAACCTATAAGAAAAGCCTACTTGTAGGTACAAGGAATATCTCCTAAATGTGCACAGTTTAGGAGATATTCTCTATTTCTACAGCGCACAGAAATGGCATAGACATGCTTGTCCCTTCAGAGCCCTGTGCTCTTGTCGTGACTCCCATTTGCACGCGTTGGAGCAACGTCATTGCGACACAGCCATTTAAATGGCAGGACCCCACAAACTCGGAAGAAAGACCAGGTGAAGATGGAAGCCCTATCAGTGACAGCGCACCGCTGGAGGGTTTCGTTTTAAGGGAAGTCTCTCATAACTTGCTTGTATATGTAGCGCACTACCCCTGAAGGAGCTGCTGTTTGTTTGTTCTATCCGTAAATCACATTCACCACCTAGCACATTGCAGCCCATAGAAATAGAAACAGTCCATGTCATACTTTTCTCTTCCTTTTTTTGCATAAAACTTGAATTGGGACAGGGTAAAAGTTTTCTGAGATGCTCTTTTCACCGATTCATAATCTTTCCTTTGACTTTCCATGCAAATACTTAGAGCAATGTGGATAATGAAAAGTAACTATGAATAACTTCTCATGGGAAAACTGGAATAGTATGGTCTTTGAGAATAATTAAAGTGAATAGCAAAGAGCCACTCTGAATAACTCTTTGCATACAGGCTTTGGTAGATTTACTTTAGAGAATACATAGGCTGTTGTAGCAAAGAGTCACTCTGAATAACTTCTTCACCCGTAGACCTTTTAGAAACAATCTGTACCTCTATTTATGCTCAGAGCTCTACCTCCACCTTTTGACCACTACTTCCCATTTGTACAGTACTTCCAAGTTGAGCAAAAAAGGACATTACTCGAAATAATTCCTCCCGCCTGACTGATTGGAATCCCTGGGCATGTTGAACCTTGAAGTCACAGACCATTAGTGCCTGCATCACTGACTTGCGTACCAACATCCTCAGCCTCTGAAAATACCGCTCCCCTGGGCTTCCACTCACTTGATCAACAGTCCATGTGCCACTCACAAACAGTCGGTCACTTCTTCTTCTTCCGCTTAGTTCCTACTTCTTCCTGATGGCTCCTCCATCCCTCCTCTCTGGTCTGGCACGCTCCCCTCCCTGCAGGGGGCGTCCAGCGACACCAGTGACTACATGCTATGCCGTGTCTACTACTCCTCTGTGTGGCCTGGTCCCCCCTCCCCGAAGGGGGGGCTCACCTTCTCTCCCTCCCTGAAGGGGGGCTTTGTCTCTCTCCCTCTCATGTGTCCCCAGCTTATATGGGAGTCCCGCCCCCTGCCAAACAAATTAATGATTGGCCAGAACTCTACACATGAGCTGCCTGCCACTCAGATCCCAAGTCCAACCTCTCTTCCAGAACCATTTCCACTGAAAGCAAGAGGAGGCATCTCTGGGTCCAAGCACAGGTGGCCACACCCTCCACTACACTGACACTCCCAGAATAAACAACCAGGCCTGAAATAGGAATACAGACCTGACTAAATTTACCTGAAACTGTACCCTGTCATTTAAACACAGAAAGATCACCTACCTTAAGGTAGTGCCCGCTACACATACAATGCATTTCCACCATTATTTTTATATCACCTGATTATTGAAAGCTTTTTATGTGAATTGAGTTTAGTCAGGGTAGCACTGCACTACATATTTTGGTTGGCCTAAAGAGAATCTGTGCAGAAAGGAACATGATATTACAGTCAATATTATGATGCAATTGGAGGCACTGTAATGTCACAAATATTGCTGTAAATTCTCTGTCACTAATATTATGACATTATAAGTATCCTTGCAATGTTTTTTTGAAACTCAGAGATCCTGTGCTTTACTAAATAAGCCTGATTTTTTTTTTTAATCGCTATTCATCGATTTATCTTATTATCAAAAGGTCGATGTTCAAAATATGCAATAGCCCTGCTGACAATGCATGCCGCAGTCCTGCAGTAGCTGAGGCTTGGTGTAGCGTGCAGCTCATTTGGAAAGGAAACGACTTAAGCCACAGATCTGTGACAATATCCTGGGGAGGTACAGCTTCCTCTAGCTACCAGGGGCCCTACTCAACACCTTATGTGGTTTTCCTTTTAGAAACTATTCTGTACAAATTCTGTCGAAAATGAACAATCATGCACTGTGATATATGTTCCAGTAAATCAAACCAAATACATTTTTTATTTTTTTGAGACTTATTATATTGAAGAATATGTAAACCCAAGAACAAGAGTAATGTATTTCAGCTTACTATCCCTTGCCTGTGTGGTGGCTGCATTCGGTTTGTTTCTGGGTTTAGATTATTATCATTATACAGGATGACAACAGTTTGTGCAGCACTTTACAAAATACAGAGACAGTACTGTCACAATTCAAGGCAAGAGGTTATGAAAACTGCTGGTGAGAGCTTACGTTAAAGAAGAAATATGGCCCAAGTTTTCTTGGCTCAACTTCTATGGATCCCAGGAGTGCAGTTTGTTCTGCACTCCTGTGACCTGTTTTCAGCTGATAGCAGGCACTAAGCCGGTCCAAACTGGGAAAAGATCCCGACTTTATAGTCGGGATCCACCCAGATGCCTGGACTGGCAGCTGGCTCAGCCTCTCAGAGCCACGTTCTTACACCTCTCCCCAGCCCAGCATTCCAGTAAGCGCTGGAGGGGCAGAACTGAGGGCCGGTGACAGTCACAGACCTCTGCTCAGAGGGGAGGGGAGAAGGGAGCGATCAGCAGTCATTGCTCGCTCAGTTCTCAGTGCAGAGCTGGCTGGGGACAGATGCAGTATCAGATCCATTTCACAGGTGTAATAAGATTTGAAAAAAATAGGTATATATGTAAAGACATGCTGTATGTGTAGCTTAGCAGTGCACCTGCTATAGGTGAATTGTGTTACCGGCAAGAATACAAATCAGCACACCCGTGTCTATCCAAAACAAAAAATACAGCAGATACAGCATCCCTTTTTCTACTAGCTGTCAGTTAAAACACAGTTGATATAAGTCGTTGCATATGTGGATCTGATGAATTAGCAGTGTTTCTGGACTGCGATCTTAGCAGGAAATCGCATAGAGACCGGGTAAAACATTTGCAGCAATTATTCTGATGGACACAGTGGCAGTGCAGCAATTCAGTGAAGTGTGATTGCAGCTGACAGGAACCCGAACTGTCACATGCAGCCAGGACTTCCTATGGTTCACAGCTGAATGCACAGAGCTGAGATAAAACTAATGTGTGCCATCTGAATGAGCCCAGAAGCTAAGATCAGACAGAAAGGGAGGGGGGGTGAAATGATGAAGCCCTCTGTATGTCACAATGCTTTCGGTTCCTCAGTAATTGCCTTTACCCCTATCATGGAACTGTAACCCTCACTGAAATCCTCAAGTGATTTGCAATTTCAGGTAAAATATAGGCCTGCTATGTAATTGGCAGCACTGAAAACAGAGAGGTCATTATGATTAGTTCTTAAAGCCAGTGCTGTGAGTGCATGGAGTATAGAAGAGTATAGACTTCAGAGAGGCGACCACGGAGTCCTGGATCTTCTGGGTAGAGCAGGACAGGTGCAGACCTCCCCACCCATACTTTAAGTATCAGCAAGTCAATGGCTGCATAGTCTTAAAGCCCAACTAGCATCATTTTATTTGAGTCCTTTATTGAAGTTTGCCTTCCTTTAGGTTATTTCAAAGTTTTCTTTTATGAAACTTGTTACATAGGTTGGACTTGATGGACTTGTGTCTTTTTTCAACCTCACCTACTATGTAACCTATCTCATTTCTTGTTGGCCTCATCAGAGAGAGGCTGCAATGAATGACACCCACTCTGCGTGCATTGCCATTGATATGGCACATCCTGCAATGATGCTGTGGTCTGCTGTACAGGAGCCCAGCCATCGAGCAGGCAGTGATCTCCTAATTTACCTCTCTGGATTATTCCATCTCCATTAACCCAGAACACAGGATGATTACCCCCTCTCCCCAGCCTATGATTGGACAGTGAAGGAGCACCAAGAGACCGATGAGGTCATCCCTCTGCTCTCTCCTCTCAGCACATGTGAATGCAGAACATCTCTCAACTTGGGAATAGCTTTACATAAGATTACAAAACACTGAAATCAAGCCAAATTTAGATATTTGTGCAAAATGCTTTTAAATATATTTAATACATAACAATTCTTTTCAAATTCTTAAACATTTCTGTCATTATAATTGGTCAGATTTACAGTAAATGCAGAGCTTGATTTACCAAAGACAAATAGACTGTTCACTTTGCAAAGGAAGTTGCACTTTGCAAGGGGATTTTCCCCAGAGCATAGTAAATAAAAGGGGGGCTCTGCTGATTTCTATCATCCACACTTGTACAAGCAAAAATGCAGATTTTACCCCCGCTAGTGGCCCGAAGAAAGGGTTAAATGCGCCTGAAAGGCGTTGCTGTCGAATCGCTTTGCAGGCGCTTCCGCAGCGGTGCCCATTGATTTCAATGGGCAGGGACGGTGGAGGAGCGGTGTATACAGCGCTCCTAAACCGCTCCAAAGATGCTGCTTGCAGAAATTTTTCTAACGTCCCGCAAGCGCACCACCCCAGTATGAAAGCACTCGGGCTCGCAAACTGGGGCTGCAGGGGGGGGGGTTCAGGTGCTTTACAGGCACTATTTTTAGTCCTTTAGCGCCTGAAAAATGCCTCCAGTGTAAAAGGGGTCTAAGCTCTGAGGAAAATTTCCTTGCAAAGTGAACAGCCTATTTGTCTTTAGTAAATCAACCCCATAAAGTCAAGTCATGTTGTACCAGGTACTGTTCATAATGGATACCCCTCTGTCTATTGCATGCTATGATCTATACTTTATACAAAGGTGTATAGTCACATGTTTGGTGGAATTGTGCATGGCCATCTTAAGAGATGGGTGGAAAAGGGCGAGGGAGGGGGATACAAAGGGGGAGATAAAAGACAGAATAGATAGAGGAGAAGAGTAAGGAGAAAGAAATGTGATTGCCACCTCCAGGGTCATATGCAATAAAGTGAACACAACAGAACCATGTCTGTGTATGTTCCTCAGTCTTGTGGGCAGAAGTGATGTTACCTCACCTTACCTTAAAACCTTTTCTTAACCCTCTAAACACTCAACTGATATGCCCTGTACACACGGTCGGATTTTCCGATGGAAAATGTGTGATAGGACCTTGTTGTCGGAAATTCCGACCGTGTGTGGGCTCCATCACACATTTTTCCATCGGATTTTCTGACACACAAAGTTTGAGAGCAGGCTATAAAATTTTCCAACAACAAAATCCGTTGTCGGAAATTCCGATCGTGTGTACACAAATCCGACGCACAAAGTGCCACGCATGCTCAGAATAAATAAAGAGATGAAAGCTATTGGCCACTGCCCCGTTTAGAGTCCCGACGTACGTGTTTTACGTCACCGCGTTCAGAACGATCGGATTTTCCGGCAACTTTGTGTGACCGTGTGTATGCAAGACAAGTTTGAGCCAACATCCGTCGGAAAAAATCCTAGGATTTTGTTGTCGGAATGTCCGATCA
Source organism: Lithobates clamitans (assembly GCA_037952925.1). Lineage (NCBI taxonomy): Eukaryota > Metazoa > Chordata > Amphibia > Anura > Ranidae > Lithobates > Lithobates clamitans. The sequence continues at coordinate 1,072,493 of JBBGZY010000944.1, forward strand.
ATGTCCGACTGTGTGTACGGGGCATAACCCTTGACTATACCCCATCATCAAACTATGGGGGTTATTTACGAAAGGTAAATCCACTTTGCACTACAAGTGCACTTGGAAGTGCAGTCGCTGTAAATCTGAGAGGAAGATCTGAAATGAGGGGAAGCTCTGCCGATTTTATCATCCAATCACGTGCAAGCTAAAATGCTGTTTTTTATTTTCCTTGCATGTCCCCCTCAGATCTACAGTGACTGCACTTCCAAGTGCACTTGTGGTGCAAAGTGGATTTCCCTTTCGTAAATAACCCCCACTACGTCTCTAATTCAACAGATTCCCTTTAATAGCTGATGTTTCTTCACAGCCGGAGAGTGAAAAAGTGGAAAGGTGGATTCTACCACACTATGACATGGAATATAGTGTACCATACACAACACCAGCTCATTAATAGTGATGGAAACAATGGAAATACAGGAACTGTCCATGGCTCTTTCCATATCTGGCAAATTACTAACAGCCAAAACATAACTAGTAAAGATCTGGTTCCTCTTGTCGATCGGACTGCCTTATCAGACACTGGGGAGAACGCATCTGGCCCAGATCATGAGAGAAGATAACAAACTGATGTAAGCGGCAGCTGGGAACACGCTGAACTGTAAACACACGTTTACATTAGGCACACAGACTCCTTCACTAGCCTGGGGACTCGCAAGCACAATTATCAGCTTCAATTACTGCAGTGTGTGTTCCTATTCAGTACAACTGTGCAATGCTGAGCACTGACCAACAAGAGGCAACGGGGAAGGAGTAGAGAGGTGCAATACTGACCAATATGGGGTAACAGAGAGGAGTGAGGCTGTGCAATACTGGTTGCACAACAGGGGAACTGGGGTATTAAGATGTGCAATACTGAGGTTCAATGGCAGGCAACAGAGATGGAGGGAGGATCTGCAGCACTGATCAAGTCTTGATAAATAGGAAAAAACAGGGGGGAGGGCTGAGCATATATCAATAATGGGCAACAAGAGAAGTGTGGATTTTGCAATGTGGACCACAGCTCAATAGACAGTGAAGTAAGGTTTTGCATAATACTGTCTGGAACTCAATGGGCAGGGGGAGAAGAGTAACTGACAGCATCTGCACAGCAAAAAACAAGAGAAAACAAAAAACGCCTCTAGACTGCCCAATATGCATGGACACATAGGAGAACATTAGCTGCTTCTAGAGGCATTAAAACAAACCTGCTAAACTCCTCAAGGAACAGCATTTTTCCAAGCCATAAGTTCACCTTTACAGAAAATCTGTAAGGGGATCATACAAAATACAATAGTACAGCAGGAGAGATCCCAGCATCCCCATCATTTGTGTTGCTGTGGAGATCTGTCAGTTTTTTCTATTTTCACGCAACCCGCTGGATGAATGAAAAAACAAAAACTGTGTGGGTATATCAGACATTACACAACTATGACCGATGTCATGACTGTCACTCACTTTGAACTGTCCATGTGTGCTGGCACTTGAGGGGTTTATCCAAACAATGTACTCCGCTGTCATTTATGCTGCAAAGCCCCTGCCACATTTACTACATCCTTAAAGGAGTTGTAAAGGCAGAAGGTTTTTTCTTATCTAAATGCATTCAGATAAAAAGCCTTCTGTGTGCAGCAGCCACCCCAGCACCCCCTAATACTTACCTGAGCCCATCTCTGTCCAGCATGCCCACGAGTGTCTCAGCCGTCCAAGACTCTCCCTCCTGATTGGCTAAGACACAGCAGCAGCGCCATTGGCTCCCGCTGCTGCCAAAGTCAGTCAGCCAATCAGGAGAGAGAGGGGGCGGGCCACAGCTCTGTGTCTAAATGGATGCAGGGAGCTGTGACTAGGCTCAGGTGCCCCCATAGCAAGCTGCTTGCTGTGGGGGCTCTCAACAGGAGGGAGGGGAGGTGGGGCTGTTCTGTGCAAATCCACTACACAGGGCAGGTAAGTATAACAACATGTTGTTTTTTTATATATATTTAAAAAAAAAAAAACAGACTTTACACTTTAAAATGTAATGACATACCTATAAAAAAACTAATAATGGCACAAAACACACATACGGTATCTAATTAACAGAAAAAGGACAAGTAGTAATAGGTTTCTATTTCTGTCAGCAAAGCCAGATTCCACTGTCAATGTCACTGAGCGACTACTGACTAGACTGGCATCTACATTCTCATCATATTACTCTTTAGATTTAGTGATGAATACAATATTATTTGCTTACAGACAGTTTCCTAGACTTTCTCAGCCCATCAGCTGTATTATTTTTAACGACTTAGGCTGTATTGCTACATATGGAACCAGGGCTGCCCAGTATCCTGCACCCCTTCTACTTCAAAGCAATGCCAATGTGCCATGCCTGGTGGATAGATGCCTATGGCACAGCATAAGGACATGGCAGAACAAGGCAGGAAAGCCTGAGGGGGACTCAATAAACCCATTAGCTTCTACGGGAGGCAGGGGACTACATGATATCACCACTGACATGATCCTAAAAAATAGTTAAAAAAAAAATATTAAGGATTTTCTATTTTAATCCAAATAATTTGGCCAGGCAACATAAACACCTGAGAAAGTCTGATCTAAAAACATCAAGCAAGGTTCTTATTAAAGTGGAACTACACTGCGTCTGAGCACCACAAAACAAACATGCTATTCAATTTAGTTTTAATATTCAAAGCAAACTCCCCCACCCATCCAATGTCCCCATGCTTTATTTTGCTGAGAGATCACTTTGCAAAACACTTCCTAGCATCTCTGGCCATGGCCATCTTGACTAAGGGCAGATGATGCATGAAGCATTTACATCCTGAAATCTATTTGCCCTTAGCTCAGGCATGTAGGCAGGGGGATGTGCTTAGCAGAGAAAGCCCCTCCTCCTCTATGACATCATTTGCCTAGGCCTAAAAACCAGAAAGTAACTGAAGAAATGTCTCCAAGTAAGGCCAGAAGACTGCACTTAGAACTTTATGAAGCTTGGTGGATTGCCTTGGACAAAAACAAATTGTTTGTAGTAGGGTTGTCCCGATACCGATACTAGTATCGGTATCGGCACCGATACCGAGCATTTGCCCAAGTACTTGTACTCGGGCAAATGCTCCCGATGCTTCCACCGATACCTGTACAGTCAGCGGTGATCGGCGCGTGGGGGAGTTACAAGCTTCTCCCCCCGCGGCTTTCAGCTGCTTTGTGACATACAGCAGTGATCGGTGCTTGTAACTCCCCCACACGCGATCACCGCTGACTTTCACCTCATCCTCCTCCATGCCCCCTCCGCTGTCCCCCTCCCCTCCTCTGTCCCCCTCCCCTCCTCTGTCCCTCGCCGCTGTCCCCCTCCGCTGTGTGAATGGAGAGAGTCAACTGACTCTGTCAATTCACATAACTGAAACATTGTAATCTCCTGTGATTACGATGTCTCAGTTTATGAATGGAGAGGAGCCGCTGTCTTCTCTTCATTCATTCTCAGTGCAGCTGAGGCTGCATAGAAAGGGACTGAGGAATCTCTATCCTCGGTCTCTTTCTCTGTCTCAAGGGGGAGATAGCAGGGGTCTGTTAAGACCCCTGATATCTCACCAAAGCCCCCCAACAGGGCTGATTAAAAAAAAAAACAAACACATATTGCAATAAAGAATAAAAAATATTATTATTGTAAAAAATAATAAATGTAAATAAGAAAATTAAAAAAAAAACAAAACAGACACCGTTCACCCCCCCCCCCTAAAAAAAAAAAAAAAAAACACTGTCACGTGACATTAAAAAAAAAAAAAAAAAAAGTATCGGTAATCGGTATCGACGAGTACTTGAAAAAAAGTATCAGTACTTGTACTCGGTCCTAAAAAAGTGGTATCGGGACAACCCTAGTTTGTAGAGATTATTGCTATGCTGCTCTATCAGCCAGGAGAAAATATCTGGAGTGGTATTGTACCTTGGCAACTAAACAATACCAATAATATTTCTAATACATGTACAGACAAATACATCTTCTGGCAGCCTCACCACTCATGTAGCAACTCTGGTGGCAATGAGATATAAAGAGAGATATTACACAAACAGCAAAATGTAAAAACAAGTTAGGCAGTTTCTGGCATCTGTTTTTCTTTTAGTTCTCCAAGCAGCTGAATTCAGCATTTTATTAATAAAAGCCCCCCGTACAGATGGATGACTTCAATTGATTTTGCCTCATGAAGCTTGAAGGTCGATGTGAAATAATTGTGGACCAGAATAGTGTGATAATGTATTCCACTACTGAGCTTGCATACTTTCATTTTCAGTGCCAATTTGTAGACAAATGACTTAAGTCAAGGTCCATGTACTTATAGGGTGGGTAAGAGATAAGGAACACTGTCAATGGAAGAGCTTTACAAGGGTACACATCTACGGACAGATAACCGGACTGGTTGCTTAAGGGAGTGATAATAGACACAGAGGCAGCTCCTGGGATATAACCTTCGAGGTGGACTAACCAGATTCCTGGGCCTGCTGGTAGCAACAAGTTTCCCATGAGCACATTCCTAAAATTCTTCAGGGATCAGAAAAGGTCAAAGTCCAAACTCGAAAGGACAGGATATGTTAGAACAAGTCACTATTCTCACTTACACTGGAGTCTTCTCACAGCAGAAGTGGGCATATTCCAGCAGATATCCTCCATAACCGCCAGGTCATGTGCTACTGGGACCTGCTGCTATCTTCTTCCCAAAGCAGCTAATGGATGACAGGGAACATGCAATGAAGGCTTCATTCCTTTTTCTCCACTGAAAATGAAACTTATGCCAATTGCAAAAAAATGTTTTAAACACTTCTACGTGTCTTTACCTGGTATTATACACTATTATACTGGTATTATACACTATTATAACCTCATCTGCAGATATCGCCCAAATCGCCCCCTCCGCTCCTCCCAGGACCTCCTGCTCTCTAGCTCCCTTGTTACCTCCTCCCATGCTCGCCTTCAGGACTTCTCCAGAGCCTCTCCCATCCTCTGGAATTCCCTGCCCCAGTATGTCCGATCAGCCCCTACCCTGTCCACCTTTAGGAGATCCTTGAAAACTCATTTATTTAGGGAAGCCTATCCCACACCCACATAACTGTCCCTGAGCCACCCCCATCAAATCATTCTTTGCAGCTATTACCTTTTGTACCACCACCCCCTCCCTTTTAGAATGTAAGCTCTACGAGCAGGGCCCTCCTGTACCTTTTGTATTGTACTGTAATTGTGTTGTCCCCCTTATACATTGTAAAGCGCTGAGTAAACTGTTGGCGCTATATAAATCTCGTATAATAATAATAATAATAATAATAATAATAATAATAATACTGTAGCTTACCAATTCTTAGATGTGATGGTTGCATTATCTTGTAGGATTTCCTTTATTTTCACCTGGTGATCTAGCCAGCAAGTCTATTATTTTACCATAGACCAAGGTGTCCTGCAGATGCAGCAATTAGGCTTAATGTACACAGGACGTTTTACAACCTCTCCTGACCGATTTAATTTGACAGATAATAACTGACGCTTAAAAACGTCTGTTTTGCCGCGTTTAAAAGCGTTTTGTTTTTTTTAAATAGTCAAAAATTTAAAAAACGCCTGTAAACGAAACGCGGCTAAACGCAAGATATCGCTTTTACACTCGTTTACAAGCTGTTACAGGCGTTTGAAATGCCTCTGAACATCAATCCTGAACGCATTTTTTTGCTTTAAAAAAAAAATGCTTCTAAACTAAACTGCCTAGAAAGGACTATAAACGACCCTGTGTACATGTACTGATAAGATAACAGAGGAGAGATCAGGGGCAGCTGAAAAAAATGTCCAACTGCTCCTAAACATCTGTTTTACCAGCAGCAGTGTACATGAGGCCTAAAAAACCTTTATACCAAAAAAAAAAAAAAAATATTCTGTAACTGCTTTAAACGGGTTAGCTGGAGTCACAGCATCTAAAGACTGGTAAGCTGCAATATATTCAGCTTTTGGTATTGGCGTTAGAACCACTTTAACTGCCACAAATGATGCTTGAAATAGCTGTATCTTTTACTTTTAGCAGGCTAAATTTATAGAGTAAACATACCTAATTTCCATGCATTTTTCAGCTGGTCACATGACTAGTGTCCGAGGTGGGAGGTCCTGTCCGCTGCAGAGAACAGTGCTCAAGTTGTGACAACCCCAGGTTGAGTGATGAGGCCCCTCCCCCCTGGGGGCGTGTCCATGACAGCCTGGGCTCACAGAAAGAGGTTGCATGACGCATTGTATCCTCAACCAGGAAGAAGACCATTGGCGTAGGATGGAGCAGATTGTCAGTGAAACTATACTGAAGACGAATATTGCAGAGAACATTGCACATTTTTACTTACACAGATATTAAAGTGTAAGTAAACCCTCCTATCGTTTTCTGCCAAGGAAGCTGCCATCTTTGCCTCCGTTTAATCTACAACTGCCATGATGCTGCACATGTGATCAGTTATGACACCAGCCATTGGATGGCTTGACAGTTTGGTTGAGGACACATCCAATGGGAGTGTTACATTTCCGGCACGTGCCGGAAATGAAGCAGTTTTATGGATGGATTTACTTCCGCTTTAAGCCAATTTTATATTTAAATTTTACTATTCTGAATTTGGACTTCAAGGCAAATGTTCTTATACTGGATAAGGGTTTCCTACTGCCTAAAATGATGATACGGCATGTAAATGACTTGTATGCTACCGGGAACCTACAGGTATAGAATATTTCAATCAGGCATTGGTAACTGATAAAAGGCCATAATCATGGAATGTTCTTACCTACAAACACTGCATCCAGAAACAAAAAAAAGCATAGAGCAAAGAGCTTACGGTTGTATTATGGCTGACATTTGTGTTTTACCAAAAAATATTGTTTAATTTCCAATTTTAGTGATAATCACTAGTTACTTGTGCACTCCCTGGATGTCTATTCACAACTGAGCTGCAGGTACTTGTTATTCAATGAAATGGAAAATGTGCGCCCACTGCCTACAAGGGATTAGAAATGACACTTTCCACAACAATAGCAGTTTTCAGTAGAAATCTCTGCAACTGAACAGCCTGTGTTGGAGGTTTCATCTCCTCCCCTGCCCACACAGGGGTTACCACTTGGCCTGTTTGTGAAAACAAAGACACATTATGGAGAGGCAGGGATGGAATTTCTCCAAACTCTGCCATAACAATAGCCGCAATCTCCTCCCCCTGCCTGGGGCCTGAGGACACAAAAGGACAATAACAAGGATGCCACAGTTCCTTCTGTGTAATGCAATGGACCTGCGGGGCAGCTGCCTGGGATTGGATCAGAACACCTGCACGCAGAACAAGGCAGATGGCCATGGGAAAGCACGCAGCAGGTGCCCGTTCTGTCACAGATAATAGGCTTATAGGATGGATCCTATGTATACTTTACAGTTATCGTACATCTAATCTTGTGACATGCTGTCTCCGTGGTTTGAAGCTGTGATGCCCCAAGTTCAGTCCTCAGCCAGTGCATTATCGTATCTACGCTGTGCTCATGCAAGTTTCCTCAGAGAGTTCAGGTTACATCCCATGATCCAAAAGCATACTGATAAGCCCAATGGATTCTGCTCAAACTTGCCCTAGTGATTGTAAAATTGCTGTAGAGGGAGCCAGCTGGGAAAAGTGACAGTGTCCCTGCAAAGGATCACTCCCAACCCCTCATAATGACCTTGACTGGGCTTCCTCACCAACCCTTCTTCTGCTGGATCCGTCACTAAGGTCAATGGTGACAGTGATTCAAGGGAGCAATAACGCCACTCCCCCAGTGATGTCACTGTATGGGCAATGCAATTGGTGGCCCCAGCACGGTCACAGTGAAGGAGATACCATGTTGCTCTATTCCTAGAACTGCTGGGCAATGATCAGCGGGGGAGTACTGGTATGGCAAATACAAGAAGGTTGGCAGCAGGCTAGTCCATGCAAGGCAAGTATGAAGAGGTTTGGGGCAAGCGACAGAGTCTATTAGGAGGGCACCTATTGCAGAAATATGGACATTGACTTTTTTAAAATAAAGCTGTCATTTGTGAAATATGGGGCCTACCACTGCTGACCTAAACTGCCAACTGCCTAGCCCTCTTTGGCTTCAATTAATACCATATAACAGACCAAGAATAAGCATGAACGTACCAAACACCCTGATATTATGGCATCTATTAGGCCATTGCTTGTTCCAAGCTGGTTATTCACCAAGCAGCGAAGAATGGAGAAGGATGACAGTGCTGCCACCATCAATGGCATGCTTTTATCCTGACAACTGAAAGCCTCTGGGATGCCATTCCTATCCTTGATTGTCTACTTAGATAGTCACTGAGTTGGAATGAGTATGCAGGTCAGGTGCCCTGACACCTGACTGCATGTATGCCAATGGTGCACCAATGACTTACTAAGTGGAGAATAAAGGAAAACAAAGGATGGGTATGACAGTCCTAGAGCTTGCACAAGTCAGCAATGGCCTATCACGGATTTTATTTCAGGTTCCTTTACAAACTGTAAGTTCCATAGAGAACGATGAGAGTGGTTCAGTATCTACATCTTGGTAACTGTGCTCAGTCACATACACAACACACAAAATGCCTACAGCAAAGGCAAAGGCAGCCATTCCATTCCTCAATGTTGTCACCAACGCCTGGTCCTGGAAAACTAGCAGGTGGCATCTAATAAGTACTCCGACATCATCGATGGAGTGGACAAATAAACAAACATACAGTTTTGATGACTTTTAATTTGATCCTAGGAACCAGCAGATATTGCTAAAGCGCAATTCCAGCCAAAGCTCTTTTTTTTTGTTTATAAAGAATAGGAACCTCCATCGATTATGTATGCTTTGCAAAGTGATTTTTCACTTAGGCTCACCTCATTCACTAAGTTAAAGTAAACATTCACTTTGCAAAGTGAACATGATCTAACTCCTTTAGTAAACCACCCCTATGGCCCCCATCAGAGTGATATCCCATCACTTCCTGTTCATGTGATGTCCTGTCACTGGGAACAGGAAGTGATGATACATTTTTTCCATGAGTGACAGACAGCACTAAGAACAATTGATCCTTCCCTCCTCTAAAAAAACAAAAACAAAAGTTTTTGGCTGCAGTGGAGAACACATCAGTGCGGGTTGTATGTCCACAGACAATGTAGTAGTGTTGCTCAGTCAGACTAATTACAGTAGAGTCAGAAAACCCCTGGGTGTCTTTAGCACTCTGATTTGTGCCAAACCCCCTCACTGACCAGTCTTGGGTGGGGAACAATTGATTTCTTGGATATGTTCTTGGTTGATTGCAATTTTCTTTCCCAAAGGACATAAAAACAATCCATATTGGGCCCATACTATAGACTGCATTTGTGATCATATCTCCCACTAAGTTTCATATCCTCTGGTACCTTTTGGCACAGCTGTAATATTTTGGCATGTTGATAAAGTGAGACTGACGACACACAGCTACACTCTGAAATCAGAGATTGGGAAAAGATCTTTTTCTTTTAGCCAAGAATAAAAACACCCTTAAAAAAAAAACTTAGGGGAACCCTCAACACCAGTCGCTGCCTTTCGGTAGGTTCTTGTAAACAGTTTTGATAACAGATAACAGTACATGACGACCTCCTCCATCACTTTCAGAGGTCAGGAAAGGCAGCCTCCAGTGGTGGTGGGGACTTAACCTCTAACATGTTCTAATTATGTACATGGACCAATGTTAATCCCGATAGGATGTTGTTCTTGGCCAACAGATAGTATATTTATAATTGGCAGCAAGAGTTTTGGAGCGACAAAAAAAGTCAGCACTGAGCGGCATCTGCAAATAGATCCTGAACAATGTAATTTGCAATCAGCTAGGCATTCTAGGGTTAAAAATACCTCCTTGGAAGCCAAGCGCAATTCAGGATGCGCAGTATTCGGATGTCGAATGAATATTAGATACTCTGTAGAATTTAAAAAAGGCTCTGCCTGCAGTAACACAACAGAATTGTCCCTTTCTAATTCTCATACAAGGGTCAGCCTAAGGCAGCAATATAATCAAAGGACTTAAAGAAGCATTAAGTCAAGTAGTAACACCATCATTTTCCATTGTCACACAGCCCCAAGGAGACAACGTGAGGGGAATACAGCAGCAGGTGACTAATGGCAAAAGGCATGGACAGAATGACAGGTTATTATACCACGCCAAAAAGACCAGGTCAGGGCTGGGATTACTAAGGCCAAGGTAATGTTGACACAGCGGGAGGAATTGTCACTTAACCTGTTGCCTGAAAACTGGCGTTTGCCTGTGTTTACCTGAGACCCTGGGGCCTTTCCAGCTCCATCTGAGTAAGTTCAATGCCCGGTGTGTTTCACAATAAGATCCGAACATTCGACATGTCTATTGCATTAAGAAAATTGTACTTGCGCTGCATGTCACCATAGCAGGAGCTTGTCACCACAGTACACGTTCTATACTTTGCATCAGGACTCAAGCCCGAGGGGGCACGGCTGTAATCACTAAGAGGTGACAGATGGGCACAGAGGAATGCTGAATGTTCTTACATTTCAAGAACTAGGGATTAGCGAGCTGTAATACAATAGCAAAAGCACAGGATTGGACCAGCTTAACCTATTCCAGCATGCTGCTTCTCGAGTATGGGCTACTGCGCCATGCTACTATGCCCTGTGACGGCTTCGGAATGGGTTAAAGCAGCAATGGTTTCTGGTTTCCATGGCGATACGATGTTGGGGTTGCACTGTGATTTAACCTTTTTTGAGCGACTGGAACCAAAATAGCTGTAAATAACAATGTATAAGTCCCACGCTCTATAAAGGGAGGGTTTGAGGGATTTTCACATGTGGACTTGTTTAATTAAAGATCTCTGGTCTAATTAAAACACGTGCAGATATAAAAATAAGGAGCAGATTACATCACTACACTGCTTTACCTAACGGGGGGGAGGTAGCTATTTTACAGTCCAGTACATGATACAGTCACAAAATCTGTGAAATTACTGGAAATCAGGAGAGCAGATAAAGAGTTCCTATCGTATCAGGGGAAGCAGATTTTTCTTTCCTGGTCTGATAAGCGATGTCATGCTGAGGAGTGACCATACACAGGGACAACTGTGCAATTCTACTCAGGTGCTCAGATGGTACAACCTAGAACACCATAGGCCCTTTTCACACAACCATTCCAATGAGGTCCATCTGTCAGTACAGATGGGGATCTGTCCTCCTCCTCTGTGTAGGCGGATCGGAGGTAGTCGGGTGTAAAACGGACAACGGAGTCAGTTTACACCAGATAGCCCACAAAACAGAGCAGGCTGTATCCGTGTCCGCTCTGCATAAACTGAGCAGACACGGGCCTGTCACACATGACCACTCTGCCCTGATCAGCGGGGGATCAGCGGACAGATGCCCTGCTGATCAAAACAGAAGGTACCCGTGTGAAATGGCCTTATGCAATTTGTTATTCTTTTACAGAATAGCACGGCTATACATTGTGTCCGTTTATAAAACCAAGATGAGCTGATGATCGCAGCTCATCTCAGATCATTATCGGTTTAAAAAACAGAGATAATCAGCGGAGAACATGTTCTCCACTGATCATCTCCACACACAGAGAATCTGTCATTGACTGATACAGAAAGGGGCAGTTTATGAAGCTGCGAACTCAGCGCTTCACTGGCAATCTGTGTCAGAATTCTCCCTCCCAGATTCTCCAGCCCAGAGGTAAAGAATCTGGGAGAGAAGACAGAATCCCTGGAGAACGGAGGAGGGAAGAAGGAAGATTATTGACTTCCTTCTTCCTCCATCAGACCCCCCAAGACAGTAAACATGTCCCCCTGCCATGTGTGTGTGCGTGTATTATATATATATATATATATATATATGGGCGGCACAGTGGTACAGTGGGTAGCACTCTCGCCTAGCAGTAAGAAGGGTCGCTGGTTCGAATCCCGACCACGACACTACCTGCCTGGAGTTTGCATGTTCTCCCTGTGCCTGCGTGGGTTTCCTCCGGGTACTCCGGTTTCCTCCCACACTCCAAAGACATGCTGGTAGGTTAATTGGATCCTGTCTAAATTGTCCCTAGTATGTATGAATGTGAGTTAGGGACCTTAGATTGTAAGCTCCTTGAGGGTGTAGTGACTGATGTGAATGTATAATATATATGTAAAGCGCTGCTTAAATTGACGGCGCTATATAAGTACCTGAAATAAATAAATATATATATATATATATCTCACAAAAGTGAGTACACACCTCACATTTTTGTAAATATTTTATTATATCTTTTCATGTGACAACACTGAAGCAATTACACTTTGCTACAATGTAGTAGTGAGTGTACAGCTTGTATAACAGTGTAAATTTGCTGTCCCCTCAAAATAACTCAACACACAGCCATTAATGTCTAAACCGCTGGCAACAAAAGTGAGTACACCCCTAAGTGAAAATGTCCAAATTGGGCCCAAAGTGTCATTATCTTGGGTGGCCACTATTATTTTCCAGCACTGTCTTAACCCTCTTGGGCATGGAGTTCACCAGAGCTTCACAGGTTGCCACTGGAGTTCTCTTCCACACCTCTAAAATGACATCACTGAGCTGGTGGATGTTAGAGACCTTGTGCTCCTCCACCTTCCAATTGAGGATGCCCCACAGATGCTCAATAGGGTTTAGATCTGGAGACATGCTTGGCCAGTCCATCACCTTTACCCTCAGCTTCTTTAGCAAGGCAGTGGACATCTTGGAGGTGTGTTTGGGGTCCTTATGTTGGAATACTGCCCTGCGGGCCCAGTCTCCGAGGGGAGGGGATCATGCTCTGCTTCAGTATGTCACAGTACATGTTGTCATTCATGGTTCCCTCAATGAACTGTAGCTCCCCAGTGCCGGCAGCACTCATGCAGCCCCAGACCATGACACTCCCACCCCCATGCTTGACTGTAGGCAAGACACACTTGTCTTTGTACGCCTCACCTGGTTGCCGCCACACACGCTTGACACCATCTGAACCAGATAAGTTTATCTTGGTCTCATCAGACCACAGGACATGGTTCCAGTAATCCATGTCCTTAGTCTGCTTGTCTTCAGCAAACTGTTTGCAGGCTTTCTTGTGCATCATCTTTAGAAGAGGCTTCCTTCTGGGATGACAGCCATGCAGACCAATTTGATGCAGTGGGCAGTGTATGGTCTGAGCACTGACAGGCTGACCTCCACCCCTTCAACCTCTGCAGCAATGCTGGCAGCACTCATACGTCTATTTCCCAAAGACAACCTCTGGATATGACGCTGAGCATGTGCACTCAACTTCTTTAGTCAACCATGGAGAAGCCTGTTCTGAGTGGAACCTGTCCTGTTAAACCGCTGTATGGTCTTGGCCACCGTGCTGCAGCTTAGTTTCAGGGTCTTGGCAATCGTCTTATAGTCTAGGACATCTTTATGTAGAGCAGCAATTCTTTTTTCCAGATCCTCAGAGACTTCTTTGTAATAAAGGGGCCATGTTGAACCTCCACTGACCAGTATGAGAGAGTGAGAGCGATAACACCAAATTGAACACACCTGCTCCCCATTCACACCTGAGACCTTATAAAACTAACGACTCACGTGACACCGGGGAGGGAAAATGGCTAATTGAGCTCAATTTGGACATTTTCACTTAGGGGGTGTACTCACTTGTGTTGCCAGTGGCTTAGACATCAATGGCTGTGTGTCAAGTTATTTTGAGGGGACAGCAAATTTACACTGTTATACAAGCTGTACACTCACTACTTTACATTGTAGCAAAGTGTCATTTCTTCAGTGTTGTCACATGAAAAGATATAATTAAATATTTACAAAAATGTGAGGGGTGCACTCACTTTTGTGAGATACTGTATACATACACACATGGACATCGAGTGTTTCAGTGAATTTTTGGTACTGTAAACTTGCTATGTCTCACGAGATTACAGTAACAGGAGAAGCAATCTACATTGCTTCATAAACAGGCACTCAGAGGAGAAAGATCTCCGCTGAGAATGCCAAAGAACTCAGCAGTGGATATTTTCCACTGCTTGATAAACAGACACCTATATTTAATGGAGATCTGTGCAGGAAGAGATTGAGCTGGAATAAGCATGCAGCAAATGAAGTCAGCACACCTGAATGGTGTACTTGTTCCAGGCCAGTGACTTGAAAAAATTATTCCAATAGATTGCGAAGACAGTCAAAGGACATTTTAGAAGAAAAAAAAAAAAAAAAATAAGCAAATGTCCGCCTCCAGGTTTCCCTAATATATACCTACAGTATATGGTCTTACTAAAAGGGAACCCGTAATACCTTTCTTAGTTTATTAGCATACCAATTTGGAAGGTACCTGTGAGTTCCCCCTTTTATCCATTCCATTCAAATTCATCTCTGTGAGCCTGAAGCGCACTCCCATTATTGGGGTGCTGTAAGGCTTCATAAACACATAGCCTATTATGACTGCCGGCCGCCGTTCAAAAAGTTCCTATCCTAAACGCGATTCTTTCACCTTGGACCTCCCCTAACAACAGCAGCTCCTAAATGATCCTAAAAGTCTATATGTACATGGACACACAGGCTTTTATGGAGTTGAGCTTGCGAGGCAAAAAAAAAAAATGCCAAAAGCTCCTAAAAACCCAAGTTTAGGAGCTGTAGTACCCAACTGTGGCATCAACTTCAGCTTTGCCACCCTAGCTGTAACCAATATAAAAAAAAAAGAAAAAAGGCTCTAGTGGGAAACGGATCCTAAAAATCATCATACTCCCTTCACCAGACTGTTGAAATCGTTATGTTGAAATCTTTTACCAATTACCATGTGACTTTAAGGCTTCATTTAGATGTGCAGTTGAGCATGCCAACCATACAATAGGCAGCAGATGGGAGTGTTTACACACTAGGTGTTCACAACAAAGTTTATCTGACATGCATGTAGCCATCAGCAGGCAGCCATCCCACTGAACGCTCCACATTCAAGCAAATGGGGAAGTGCCGAAAGCTCCCTCAAAATGCGGATCAGACTTCAGAGAAAAGGAAGATTTAGATACACATCTAAATCTACAATAAAATACGTCAATAGCTTGGTTCTTCTTTACACCAGGCATGCTCAACCCTTCGCCCAAAGAGCTGTCTGGTGTGGCCCGCGACCTCGAACCTATGGCAAACCACACAGGCTCCTTCGGGTGCACACCACTCTACTGAATGGTTGCAGATTCTCCATAGTCCCACCAGCTGTCATACACAAGTGGCTATTGTGGCCGGCTCACCTCTCTTCTTATTCTTTCCTAACACACAGAAAAGGGTAAAGGACTCTCTAGCTGAGTGGATCTTGTGGCGTCCATACAGGGGTTCTGAAGATGGGATTCTCACGGTTGCTTAATAAAGAAGTTTCTTGCACTATTAGGGCACGCACTTCCTGATCTGTTTTTTGTTTAGATTGCCCACAGTCCTTGTTTTGGCAATTCAAGGGATGGCTTCAAAGACCCTGATATAGTGAAGGCTGCAGCACTGGTTTTGAGCTTTTTTTGCTGGTCATACCTGAGCATGAGAGTGGGATTAATGGTGATCTGATTAATAAAAAATTTAATTTTTGTGCTTGTGATTAAACAGTTGGTAAACATCCAACAGGTATTGGTCCCATGGAAAATGATGATCCTGACTGCTGTTTAAAATCTGCATTGTGCCATTAAAAAAAAAAAATGTAATTCTGAACAAATAATTTCATTGTGGCCCACATCCGGTTACCAAATCACTTAAAGAGGTTGTAAATCTTTGTGTTTTTTCACCTTAATGCATCCTATGCATTAAAATGGAAAAACACCTGGCAGTGACCGGCCCCCCAGCCCCCCTTTTTACTTACCTGAGCCCTGTATTTGTCGGCGGAGACGCGCTCTCCCTCTGGGTCCCGGCTCTTGATTGGCTAGATTGATAGCAGCGCAGCCATTGGCTCCCGCTACTGTCAATCAAATCCAATGACGCAGGCGCCGGGGGCAGGGCAGAGTCCGGCATTCGTGTCTATGGATGCAAATTCTGGACTCGGGAACGCGCCCGCAAGATACCCCTCCGGGAGAGCGCTAGGGGGTTATCGGATGCAGGGAGGAGCCGCGAGAGCCGCCGGGGGACCCCATCAGACGAGTTTCGTAGCCACTCTGCAAAACGAGCTGCACAGTGGAGGTAAGTATGATAGGTTTGTTATTTAAAAAAAAATAAAAAACGAGCCTTTACAATCACTTTAAAGGACTTGTAAAGTCTCAAAGTTTTTCAGCTTAATGCATTAAGGTGAAAAACTTTCAGTGGTGCAGCTGCCCCCCAGAGCCCCCCTTTTTCTTAACTGAACCCAATCGTTCCAGCAACGAGAACAAGCCCAGCAGCTCCAGCCGCCGTCTCGGGTCCTCATTGGACAGATAGCAGCAGGAGCCATTGGTTCCCACTGCTGTCAATCAAATTCAGTGACACGGGATGCGGGATTGCCATATTAGTGGCAACAGAACAGCTTAAAGAAAATCATGAGGATTTTATCAGAGTTTTTTTAGTAGTGACATCACCAAATCTTGTGTGACTATCAGTCTGAGGCAGCAGTGCCTTATGCCGCGTACACATGACCGGACTGGTCCGACGGACTTTCCGAACAAACGGACTTGCCTACACACGATCACACCAAAGTCCGACGGATTCGTACGTGATGACATACCACATAAGGAAGTTGATAGCCAGTAGCCAATAGCTGCCCTAGCACGGTTTTCGTCCGTCGGACTAGCATACAGACGAGTGGACTTTTCGATAGGAACTGGGTCCGGCGGAGTTCCGGCGTAAAGATTTAAAAACACGTTCCAAATCTAAAGTCCGTCAGATTTTCGACCGAAAAAGTCCGCTGCAGGTCCGATGAAGCCCACACACGGTCAAATTGTCCGTCGGACCAGTCCGGTCGAAAAGTCCGCTCGTGTGGACGCGGCATTAGAGCTCACATTGCAGATGTAATGGCACAAAGTGCAATGCTAAATTTCAGGAGGCATTCCAGATAAAAAGGTATATTTTTCAGAGTACTGCTTAGGCACAATAACATTACTAAATGTTCTACCATAGCAAATCTTGTTATACCATAGCAAATCTTCACTTTCTGAGTTTAGGGCCACTTTAAAAGGATCCCAGCTATTATGCTAATCAAGCGTCTTCAGTACTTCCGAAGTCAGTGACCCAGAACAAGCATGCATCTGCTGAATCCTGAACTCCTGACCTGTGTATTTGTTCTAGCTCAGTGGCTCTAGAAATACAGAAGGGATTCCATCTGTATGACAGCCAGGCAACTAACATTTTCAGAATCAGAGGTCAGCAATGGCAACCTACATACTTTTCTCAGTGCGTCTTCCTTTAAAACAATATCATGCTTTTAAATGAGACCGGAGAGTTGCCAGTTAATGTTCATAGAGAGATTTGGGCAGGGATCGCTCTCTTACAAGGTGTAGGGCTGGCTTGTTTTAATTGCATTCAGATGTTCTGCTTTGCCTGCTGCCTAAAATTTCCCCTACAAGCCCCCCAACGCTGGCGTCAAATTTCACTCGATATTTTGGACACAATAGAGGAATGTAGCAAACATTTAGTGCTATTACTCTCCTTTGCCCAGACCGAGAGAGGGGGTGAGAGCGCCCACCACACTCCCGGCCAGGCCTATGCCTGTTTGTTTAGTCACTTCTCTTGCTGTTATGCTTGCAGACATGACATGAATGGTTATCGCGTTTGTCTATTCACGAGCCGTACCTTTCCCATGTACGAGAACTGAAAGGGCGGCCTGGATTCTTGGGTTCCCTGCACACTGTGCATGGTACGGACAAAGGGCTCTTTCTATAAACAGGCTCAAGTTCCGTTTTTGGAACAAAGGTCTCCCTGAGTACCTGTCTATAGAAGGAGCTCTGATGGTTCCTGTTTTCACAGCAATGTAGAAATGGGTTTTCAATTCATGGCGGTCTGAATTGTGTAAAGTGAAAAAAAAGGTGGAGCTGTTATCTATAGAATGTAGGTTCTTTGTTAAAGGGTGAGTCTGCCTAATAATATCGGTCTCTCAGTTTTCTGTAAATACTGCAGTGGTTTGCGATCTCTCAAAGGGACATAGATAGAGAGATCTATTGATCTTGATGGAGAGATGTCCTTCATATTCGAGGTCTGGACACTGATATACATTATAACAATATTAAAGTAAACCCAAACTCAATAGAAGAATAGAATATAGGGAATGTCTAGAAATATTAAATAGTGACTAACTGTACACTATAAACATACCCCTTTTACTAAATTTCAACTAAGAAATAGCAGTACACCTCCTGATAGGTGAGGGTGCCCAGACACTCCAGAGGCTGCAGCCTCATAGCTGTATGTCTGCAATGTGAGATCATCTAAGGCACTGCTGTCTGTATTTGCCAGTCTCACAAGATTTGGAGGGAGATTTGGTAATATCACTAATCTGCTTCTTCCTAGAGAGGAGAGGCGTACCTTATTTAAGGACCGGTGAACTGCACTCTTATATTTTTACTTTGGGGATTGGGTACTCCTTAAAGCTTTCTTTCAACTGGGGTTCCACAGAACCGGTAGGTACCTCGCATCCCCTCTGTCATCACATGCAGAGCTAGGCCAGGAAGCAGCTGTGATAGTGCTTCTCCGCGCCTGTCTGTCCCAGGTCCTTGTATGTGACATCACCTAGGATTGCCAGGAGGGGAAGAGGGCATACCTCCCAACTGTCCCTGATTTTGAGGGACTGTCCCTGATTTGGAGCAATGTCCCTCTGTCCCTCTTTCCCCCTCATTTTGGTCTGATCTATATAGTTATATATAAAATGCACTTTTTATCTTTCAAAAAGTGTTTCCCAGCGCTAAACCTTTCATCCAAATTTTAAATTGCTGCATTTGTAAATTTTAAAAGCCAATATAAAGGAATAGTAAAAAAAAAAAGCACTTGTGGATTTAATCAACCTTTTTTTGGTTATTTCTTCTTTAAGGGGGTGTGGCATGGGGCATGTCCTATGCCTACCTATGTTTGCTAGTAGGTGTCCCTCATTCCAATCTCAAAATGTTGGGAGGTATGGAAGAGGGGCCAGCAGGGAACAGCATGCCATAAGAGGACTGATCACAGCCATGTTACTCTGCCCCATGTAATGTGCCCTGCTGTGTGCCCTGTTTCCATGTAATGTGCCCTGCTGTGTGCCTTGTTCCCATATAATGTGCTCCGCTGTGTGCCCCATAATGTGCCCTTTCCATGTAATGTGCCCTGCTGTGTGCCTTGTTTCCATGTGATGTGCCTTGTTCCCATATATTGTGGCCTGCTGTGTGCCCCCTAATGTGCCTTGTTCCCACAATATGCCATGTTATGTGCTCTGCTCTCATGTAATGTGCCCTGTTCCCATGTAATGTGCCCCACAATATGCCATGTTATGTACTCTGCTCTCATGTAATGTGCCCTGCTGTGTGCCCCATAATGTGCCCTGTTCCCAAGTAATGTGCCCTACTGTGTGCCCCATAATGTGCCCTACTGTGTGCACCATAATGTGCCCTGTTCCCATGTAATGTGCCCTGCTGTGTGCCCCATAATGTACCCTGCTGTGCCCCCCATAATGTGCCCTGTTCCCATGTAATGTGCCCTGCTGTGTGCCCCATAATGTACCCTGCTGTGCCCCCCATAATGTGCCCTGTTCCCATGTAATGTGCCCTGCTGTGTGCCCCATAATGTACCCTGTTCCTATGTAACATGCTCTACTCATGTATTGTGCCCTGCTTTCCCCATGCAGTGTGCCTTCCTAAACCCCTGTACTCTGTCCTGCTGCCCCCCTTACACAGTGTATCTCAAGTTGCATCCAGAATTGGGCATCTCTGCAGAAAAAAAAGCAAGCACAAGTTTCACATTTGATAGGTTTGTTTTAATATTGATTCCATTATTTAATGCTATTTCTAAAAATAACTGCTGTTCTATTAACAGCTTATTGATCACACCACATTCAACGTTATACATGTTGAGCATGTTGAGCTGTACAAACGAACATTATTTCAGGGGTTCCCCAAGTTCCCCAAGATCTCAAATGTTTTGCCAAGGGTTCCTCCAAGGTAAAAAGGTTGAGAAACCCTGCCTGAAGTGTAGCGTTACCCACAATTTTATGTTTGTTTTGAATGGAGTAGGAAGAAATAGAAATGCCGCCAGAATGTTTTTTCTTGGTATGTCCCCATAAAGATGTTTTCACATCCAATCCCAATGACAACCTAAAGCCTTTCCTTGCCGTTTCTCAGTGCCCCCCTACCAGCTCCCTATCAGCTAGATGGCATCCGTCACTCAAAACATAGCATTGTCATTACAGTTCATGCGACGACTGCTGCTCTGAAAGCTGTGCTTATTGCTTCACTCAGTACGTGATGCAACTTTGTTTAATCATTGGCCCTCTCCGGATTTAATGACACAGACAGGTCTTATTACCTTAAGATGTCAGGCAATGAAAAACATAGTTTCCAGTAATCAGCAACCAGTAGTTGCTGGTTACTGGATTTCTCTGAGCTGGAAGCACACTGACAATCTGCTTTATCTTATCCCCGAAAACCCTCAATGTGCCCCCATGAAGGAAGCTGTATTCTGAACTATCCATGTACTTTCACACAAATCCATGCTGCTTAGAAATAATGTACAATGTGGGTGTAATATGGAGGCAACAATGGAGATTCTGAGTTCATTTTCCATTTACCCGCAGCTGATGACCAACCTTTTATACAGTAATGAACTTGCTGTGCTCCCAGCCAACTCGCCTTTCCAATGTTTCCATGGCTTTGTCTATTTTATGATTACATGTGATATTGTAAATTCCAGGTGGATTTATATTAGCTGTAAAGCATTCTTGCTATGGGATGGGTAACCTTTGACAAATACAGATGTTACTGAACAACTGAAGGCTGCCCATCCCAACCTTAAAGCTGAAGTTTAGGTATAACTTTTATAGCACAGTTTCATGTTTTTAATGTAAGTATGCATATCTCATACCTGACCAATCCCTGTTAAAGCTGCAATCTCTGTATTAGTGGTATTCCAGATATAATGCCAAGCTTCTTCATTCCTGCATAGTAACCATAGGGGGAAGCTGCACTGGACCTGGAAGACTGCCATGTCTACTACAGCGATTTCAATATGACATTCTAGTGATCTATCCAAAGTGGACCTAAGCTCAGATATATGTTTTCATGGTTAATGGATGCATGCCAATTACTGCCAATGTAACACTTCCAAGTATGTATGACCTCCAACAGAGGTCACAAGGAAGGATGAGCTCCGGCGTGTTCGCACACCCCACGTGCAGATCCCGCCAGGAAGTCGGCACTGCGCTAATCACAGGCAGCGAGACATTTCCCGATCTCTGCAGCCGCACATTGGGTAAATGTCTCACTGCCTGTGATTAGCGCAGCGCCGTGTCGACTCCCTGGCGGGCTCTGCACGTGGGGTGTGCGAACACGCCGGAGCTCATCCTTAGTCACAACATTCCCCCCCCATTAACAAAGCCTTCATCTGCTTTGCTATCCAGAAGGACTGAACCATCTTTGTTTGCCCATCATCCACTGTCACTGTCTACTTCCTGGCCTGAGATACTGGCTCAGAAATTACATTAATTTAAATCGTAGTGTCAGTACATTTTTAGGCTGCGTTCACACAGATATCAAGCACATTTCAGCTCCCTGATGCAGAACCTTACCTTGTAATTTGTTACAATGTTGGAGAAATGCTTCCTCCTGCCTGCAGCAGACTTATGACATCATCACAGTCTGGGCAAAGTCATTTGAAGCTCAAGAACTGCTTTCTAATGAGATTGATACAAATATTACTGTAGGTTGTGAAATATGAGGAACTTATTCATGCAAAGTAAGCAGTGCTGCAACCAAAAATAAGGTACTTTGACCATACTAAGGTAATATTTCTGTATGTGACCTGACAGTCTGTGTGTTTGTGGATGTCTATCCTGTGTAACAAGCAGGGGGTTTCAAGTCTCCAAACACAATACTGACAAAAGGAAAATGGGGAGGATTGGTGTTTATAGAAATGACTGGGTGAAAACCCCAACTACTGGGCAGGTAGTCTGTGTTCCCTTTAAGCACCTCAGGCTTTACATTTTCAGTTTAAAGTTGACTGCGTACCTTTAATTTGGAGCATGCCTTCCCCTATGTGTAAGGAGCTGTGTCAGAGGCATTCCTGGGTCCTTGGCTTATAAAACTAGCTCATAATTGTTTTATCATATGTCAGCTGTGAGAATGTACACCTAAAAGTGATGGGGATGCCTTCTCTCTGCAGCACCTTCCCCTCATGTTACCCTTACAGTATTTTGCTTTCATTCATGCCTCCCAATCCTTGACTTGAGGCATCCGCAGTTTAGAGACAATATTTCAACACTGAATTTAGCATGAATGGGGTCCAGTCTGATTTTTCGCTGGAGCTCGGCTAATCAGTTATTAATTACATTGTGTGCTCAGAATTGTTTGTAACAAATGTGCTTTAGCTACCAGTATCATCAGGAGGACAAAACCTGTTCCGACCCTCAAGGATGCCAACAGGTCCTCATAAACGAGTGGAAACACTGATTTATGTAAATATGACTGAGTCCACTGTTAAAGTGAACCCGACATATAGCTACACCTGCCTTTGAACACTGTGCCTATAAAGAAAAAAAGTGAATAGATACCTATCCTGCTGCCCACCTAAGTTCTCTTCTGACACTCCAGAACGAGTTGATATTCTGAGTTCCCTGCAGCAGTCGGTGGTTCCTTCCATTGAGCTCCGTGTCACTACTGGATGACACCCATAAACAGTTCAAATATTTTCCATTTTACCAGCAGAGCTTATTCACATCCTTTGCCCACACCGGATCGCATAGTACAAAATGACCATGTGATGCGGTTGCCTTGAGGCAACAAAAAAGGTGCCTGCACTTTTTTGTTCGCGGTCGGAGCCCATTTAAAATGAATGGGCTCAAATCACACTGCATTGTATAGCATGTGAATTGAACATGAATTCTTTTAAAGCACTATGCAGCTCCAGTTTGTAAATGTTGAACACAGATTCAAATGGGAGTGTTCATTGCCACTTTAAACAAACTACCAGCAGACTTCAGCACTTGTTGAAAGCCTGTTAGCAGCTTGCTTAAAGTGGCAATCAGCACCCCCATTGGGTTCTGCGTTCAACATTTACAAACTGGAGCTGCATGGTACTTTAAAAGCTTCAACAAATCTGCAAATGCTTTGCCAAAGTTCATACTGCTCTTATACAAGCTGAAGCCCTTGTGAAATCGGTCTAAGACAGTATGAAAAAGGCATGCTATTTATGAAACATTTATTATAGACTTCCATACAAGGACCAGACATTGTAACCACACCAGACACTGACATAAAAGGTGACTGAACTGCAGAACGCATGCTGTTTCTTGAGACAAGCTCTGCCGACACAATAGTTCCCCAAATTTTTTTTTCTGCTGTGCCAGATATTTAATGAACAGTAAAATCACCACCACATCCTCCTATTAAACCCAGCGGGCTTGTGGCCATCAGGAATTTATCTTTGCCCACACACTTAGGTTGTTCATTATTGGCGATAGGAATTTTCACATCAACCGCAAGCTAGCTCCCACGCCCACAAGTGTATTGGTTAATGCTGACATTGGAAGGATTCCTCTTGCTAGGAGCTATCTGAGGCCATGTGCTGAGAAACCTCTGCCAAATGACAAATGTGGTGCCAGATGGCCTGTTGTGACAACCTAAACCACAACCTGGTGAGACAAGTCTTTGCAGTGACCAAGTTACCTGCAGGTGACTGTGATTTGCAAGACTAACGGAGGTATTTGATGAGAAACTTTACAAAAAAAGATATGGTTTTAAGAAAGTTAAAGTAAAGGAAGGACTCTGAATCTGCACACTAATTGTAAATCAGCGAGTTAAAGTGGACCGCAATCAAAAAGTGAAGATGTTATTTGCGTCTAAGCAGTATTCTCTTTGTCTGGAACTCCTCCTGAAAAATAATACAGTTCCTGGCATGTAAGTGTGCTTAGGAAGTCCTGTGCCTCCAGCCTCATAGTGGTGTATCTGCAGTGTGAGATATAAGGCACTACTGCCTCTGACTGTCACTCTCGGGAGATTTTGAGTAAAATGTGGTGATGTCACTACCACGCTGCTAACTTTTCTCCCTACTGGCTCTTTCATGAGGAAGCAAAGCCCTGTCTCTACCAAGATGGCCGCTTCCACACAAAAAGTGCAGAATAAGGTATCGAAAGTCAGTAGAGGGGAAATGATCAAATGTAGGGAGACCACAGCCAATACTGGTGATCAGACATTTGCCCTCTGACTGTCTTTTTGGGTGCAGCTTTCAGTGTTAAGTTCCTTCTTTAAAGCGGAGTTCCACACAAAAATGGAACTTCCGCTTTTCGGAACCCTCCCCCCCTCCGGTGTCAAATTTGGCACCTTTCAGGGGGGAGGGGGGTGCAGATACCTGTCTAAGACAGGTATTTGCACCCACTTCCGGCATAGACTCCCATGGGAGTCTATGCCTCTTCCTGTCCCTCCGTGGTGTCTCCTGGGAAACACACAGGTCCCAGGAGATAGCGAGGACCAGTTACGTTGCGCAGCGCGACTCGCGCATGCGCAGTAGGGAACCGGGAAGTGAAGCCGCAACGCTTCACTTGCTGATTCCCTCACCTAGGATGGTGGCGGCAGCTGCCGATAATCGAGCGGGTTATCGGCATCGGCTGCCGACATCGCTGGACCCTGGGACAGGTAAGTGGCCATTTATTAAAAGTCAGCAGCTGCAGTATTTGTAGCTGCTGGCTTTTAATATTTTTTTTTTTAGGTGGACTCCCTCTTTAAGATCTACCAAAGTCATTGGACCAACATGACAGCCAAAGAATTGGTAAAAGGATTGGCTGCCTCAGTACAAGATTCCTTCAAAGTGACCCTATCAGTCGTTTTAAAAAAAAATAAATAAATAAAAATGCATTCCTAAGTGCTAACTCAGTGATGGTGAACCTTGGCACCCCAGATGTTTTGAAACTACATTTCTCATGATGCTCATGTACTCTGCAGTGTAGTTGAGCGTCATGGGAAATGTAGTTCCAAAACACCTGGGGTGCCAAGGTTCACCATCACTGTGCTAACTGATGGCTTTAATAGCCCCTTAGCTAAGCCACAATTTTTAGTGGGTCAATCAATTCTATGATAAATTCCAACACATGCTAAAAAAAGGTACATGCAGCAGAGCTAAACACACATTTCTATTGTACACGTTGCCTCCACTTTCCATACATTAGCTCCTTTTCAAATCAGCAATGGTATGCAGTAGCTTCAGTTTTCCAACTGCACTGTCAATGTTTGTTATTTCAGACACAGCTATCACACAAGCAACTGCTGATAGGAAAAAGCTGTCAGATTCAAGGAATGTTAGGGGTTAATAGGGGAACTGAGCTGATAGGATCACTGCATTCCTGAAATGAGCTGCAGCAGGCAAGGCCCAGGACCTAGGGCAGAGCAAAAGGAAGGATTTTTCATGATAAACTAGAAACTTCCTAAACAACAGGAATCCGGAGAGGAAGGCCACAGGGACAGATAAATATTATGGACAATTTCCTAGTGGGTTATGACACCTTGTTCACTGTGTGCAGGATGAACGGTAGACAATTTAGACTGGATATTAACGAGCAGGGCCCTCTGATTCCTCTTGTACCAAATTGTGTTGTAACTGTAATGTCTGCCATCATTTTGTTAAGCACTGCGCAAACGTTTGGCGCTATATAAATCCTGTAGAATAATAATAATAATAAAAATAATAGGATGTCACTAGGTTAGTCCAAGAAAAAACACATCCCAACTGTGCAAGTCTTCTCTATAGCTACTGCTACCAATATATACATCTGGAATTAATTTGGCACGGCAATGGCCAGCGGTGGTATGAAACCTGCAGTTGAGTTGGATTTCTGTTTACTGTAGATCATGAAAACGCATTTCTTTGTGGTTTACCATAGATAACCACGATTATTATTCCTTGTACTAAAGAAACCCGATGTGTTATATACACATTATGCATTGAAAAATAATAGGTAATGCAGACATTATGCTAATAAGCTTTGATTAGATATTCTTTACATTAAATATATTTAAGTAGTTTTCTGTGTGACTGTGACTTTTGTTTACTTTGTACACCGGCTGTGTACAAACTCCATTATTTGCCAAGTGCTGTTAAAGATGGTCTTTACTGACCCCACAGCAAGGCACTGGAGTCAGGAGGAGATGGGTCCAACCTTGTCTTCAAAAACTGGTCAACAGTTACTAATTGCAGATATGGATATTTTATATAGTTACACTGTCCCAGCTTGGACCAATGTATACCATATACCATACTTGGCCAAAGCGCAGAGATGGTGTAAAAATCACACCGCTATTCCAGTGATCTCCACTTTCTTTCAGGTTCTGTGCTGAGCAGCCAGCCTGATGCATTCTGAACACAGGAGGTCGGCTGTTCAGCAAGGGAGCCATTCAGAGAGCACTTTGCATTTTCTGATCCAATGCAAGCTCTCTCTGATTGGACAAGGTGGAGAGCGTGTCAGGTGCTGAGCAGGTGGCATCCTGCATTCATAATGGTGCAGGGCAGCCGCTTGGCAAGAGATCACTGGAGTAGGGGCGTCTACTTTTCAGATGTCCGGGTCATTGGCCGGGTATAGTATATACACAGTTACATTGATCCAAGCTGTAAAAATATAATCATACCTGGAATTCAGCTTTCTTTCCTGAGTTTAGGGGCTTGTTAGCCATACTTGCAGAAAACGGTGGTCATGCTGGAATTACAGA
The DNA here is from genome assembly GCA_037952925.1 of Lithobates clamitans. Lineage (NCBI taxonomy): Eukaryota > Metazoa > Chordata > Amphibia > Anura > Ranidae > Lithobates > Lithobates clamitans. The sequence goes on from JBBGZY010000944.1 coordinate 1,099,322, forward strand.
GATATTAGGGGTTGTTGGCAGGTTTTCTCACCACAGTCATAGTTTAGGTAAAGGTTAGCTACACTTTTTGGTGGTGAATGCAGCAACCAAATCATGCATCTGCTTCTATTAATCAGTGTGTATGGGCAGGTCTCTGATAGCAGATGAGCACTTTTCGAGAAACAGTCAGTTGGTTGTATTGGAATTCCAGTTTAAATTTTTTCACTTCACATTATAGAAAACCAAAGTTAATATCAAACTGATAGCTGACAAACTACATAACATTGTGTAGAAGGTGAGTAGTTCCATCCCCCAGCACTGACCCAACACAGAAATCATTTTTGGTGAATTCTATTATCTGGAAGTACATGCTGTAAGTATAGATGACTAGACGTCTGGACTACAGCGGGGATCTGTGATGGGAGATAAGAGCATTAGAAGAGCACAGCTAATTCATTCTCCAGCCAGAATCAGGATTGTACAGGAGAGAATTACAGGTATAACATCATTAATACACTTTAAGGAACTGCAGCTTGAGCTGTACGGATGGCGTATCGATTTGTTTATCAGATGTCATTAAAAGATTACAGAAATGTTCCAGACAAAAGGAAATGAGGAGTCCCAGGACACGGGCATCTTTATAAATGTGTCTGCTTTCCTCCTAGTGCTACCATGAGCTAATCATACTTCCATACACCACAAACATACGCTGCAAACTCTGCAGCCGTTCAGAAACCCTTTCCCATCTGTCACGATCACCCACTATTCCAGCAGTGCCCCCAGCCCAGGCTGTGAAAGGCAGTGCCACACTGTTCTCTGCCAAACAAAATCCTGACAATGTTCAATTTAGCCAGCTCTGGTTCTCACAGATAGGTGTTGTGGTTGTTCCATCCAGAACGTCACAATGTCGTGTCAGTTGATTTTTGCTAACATTTTATAGTTCTAACCCCACCTTCCCGCAGGCTTTTCTTCCAATGTAGCACTGAACATATATATTACAGCATCCCAACACCTCAAGACAGTCATGGGGGTTTGGAGATTAGCCAATCAGACACTGTATCAAAAGGAGGTAAGGGGTTATTCACAGGCTCCCCCACACTCAGAAGTACCAGGATTTTATTAAGTGGTGGCAGGGATCAAAGTGACAGAAATGCAGGTCAGGGGTGCTCTAGAGGGCGCTTAGCACACAGCAGGTTTTACTTATATTAAGTTACAAGAGCTTGCCGTATGAATTAAGTCTTAAGCAGACTAGAGATGGTGCAATTTTCTTTCCTGCAATCACGGATTGCAGGAAAAGAAAAATCACTCGATTCCCCCATTAACACAGTTAATGTTGATGGGGGGAATCTCTCCCGCAGAGCTATCGTGTTCTCCCGAAGGTGGTGCCGTCCCTGCCGGGAGAACACAGTGATTATTGCTAGTGGCTATAGCCGCTGGAAATAATCGCATGCTAAAAATCCAGCATGCTGGTTGTACCAAAGTCGATTGATGGATCAATTTGGGTACATTCAGCCTGCTCATAGATGGTTCAAATCACGGATGGTCCCTGCTGAATCGGTCGAGATTAGAAACCATTTATGGCCGGCTTTAGCCGATTCTGCAGCAGTTGCCCGTTTTTATGTTGCTGGATTACTAGCTTGATGCCCAAGCTTCCTCAATAACCTTTTGGATTGTCGGAGTAAAATGGAGCATCCGCTGGAAACCAGAGCTGCACGATTAAAGAATCGTTATCGCGATCTTGACTAAAGTGTTTCCAGATTCTTTCTATGCAAAGAATTCTCTCTGCTCTTCTGAAGCCACAGATGTCAAAAGAAAGGAATAGAAAAACTGGGCAAGAATCAAAACATTCTGTAGCAGTTGAACTTAAGTATAAACATTGTAGCAATTTGTCAATGGAATAGACTTGTGTGTAAGGGAAAAAAGCTTAACCACTAAACCTTTTTCTGACATTTGTTGGTTTCGAGGTAAAATAAATTTTTTTTTGCTAGAAAATTACTTAGAACCCCCAAACATTATATATATTTTTTTAGTAGACACCCTAGAGAATAAAATGGTGGTTGTTGCAATATTTTATGTCACACTGCATTTGCGCAGCAGCCTTTCAAATGCAATTTTCTTGGAAAATATTACTTTAATAAAAATAAAAATAAAAAAAAAACACAGTAAAGTTAGCCCATTTTTTTTTGTATAATGTGAAAGATTTTACGTAGTGAGAATCATGAGAGAATCGTGATCTTTTCATCCTAAACAAAAAAATGGTGATTCTCAATTTGGACAGAATCATGCAGCTCTACTGAAAACCCTGAAAACAAACAGAAAATATACAGCATCTCCAGAACTGAATCATAAGAACACAGTGCTACAAGAGTGCTGACCATGCTCTAACTATTGGGGTGCTTATTCCAGTACTAAACATTTATGAACAGCATAAAGAACGTTTATTAAGGGTCATATTTTACAAAAGACATGACAATGCTGACGTGACAATGAATTCAGACACTGTGACATAAAGCACAGAAGAACACAATGGTTGCTGTGAATACAGTGGAATTACATAAAGAGCTGAACCCAATCTTCGTTCTACGCCCTTCAGTGCAATGCAAGGAACATCAAGGTTTAAAAAACAAACCTATCTGATTTCATTTTTTCCAAGGACCTGATGTACCTTACAACAAACTATTTCAAGGTGAGTGACAAAACAAATTCAGGAGGAACGTCAGGTATTCGTTGCTGGCATGTGAGCCCTGGAGAGCAGAGCACATAGCCTATTGTGTGGTCTTGTCCGGTTGGCAAGACACCTTGTGAACGTTGTGCATTGTGAAGACCTAGCAACTGACTGACAAAAATATTTACCTAAATGTATAGGAAGAGTTAACCTCTCTCCGAGTGCCTGGGAAGGGGAAAATCAACACATCATGGTATGAAAAATATGTACTTTATCTGAAATATGCAGTTCATCTGAACTCTAGCCTAGCAAGATAAAATCAAGCACATGATTATATGCTACATTCACCGCTGCTAGATTGTAGAGTGCAAATAAAATCTAGTAAAAGATTGTCCACTTACAAAATATTTGAAATATGATGGGCTGAATCATGGCACTGCCTTGTAAAACACCCCCCTCTGTTGTACACTAGGCATGCTCAGGTACCCAAACATGTGGCCCCCATTCCCCCCCTCCACTGGTACCCCTGCAAAGCTCTGTGCAAAATTTGACTATTACTGAAAAGTATATCTTTTGCTCTTGCTAGTTGTCCAACCCTCTCTTGCTAGGCTGTGTCATGTAACGTGGTCACACTTTGGAGGTGGTTAATTGATAGAAAAGACAGTTCATCTCAAACCTATACTGATCACACAACAATCCTTGTATCTTTCACAAAAACAACTGTAAAAGGCAGAAGGTTTATCTTAATGCATTCTATGTTCAGCAGTGCCTCTAACCTGAACCCCATCTGAATCCAGCGATGTTGCACGAGAGACTCGGCTGTCCGTGACTCTCCCTTATTGGCTGAGACAGCAGCGAAGCGCCATTAGCTCACAAGTCAGTAAGCCAATGAGGGGAGAGAGAGAGAGAGAGAGAGAGAGAGAGAGAGGAAGCGGGGCCAGGCAACGGCTCCGTGTCTGAATGGACACAGGGAGCTGTGGCTTGGGTTCCTCCATAGCGAGCTGCTTGCTGTGGGGGCACTCAATTGGGGGCGGGGCCAGGAGCACCAAAGAGGGACCTGAGAAGAGGAGGATCTGGGCTGCTCTGAGCAAAACCACTGCACAGGGCAGGTAAGAATAACGGGTTTGTTATTTTTAACGGAAAAAAACAAAAACAAGACTTTAGTATCACTTTAATAGACGCTTTCACTAATAAACCATCACTTTTGGCAAAAAAAAAGGTGAAATAATAGTTACATAGTTAGGCTGAAAAAAACAAAACAAAATTATACTAGTCCATATAGTTTAACCAATAAAAAAAAAAAAACAAAAAAAAAAAAATATACTATACCCAAAGGTTATCCAGAGGAAGGCTATGGAATCTACATAGACTGCATAATATATCCCTGCATTGAACTGATACTTTTTTAATTTGATTTGTTTTAATTGACAGATTGGTAGAACGGTCAATTGTATGATCCATCAATCGTTTATGTCGAACATTAATGTGAACATAGGAGGAAGGAGGTCTCTGTAACAACAGTCATTCTTAAATACAATGATGCGCACACTTTGTCTTGCAACCAATTGACAAAAGCAGAAAATGTTATTTCCTTTCCTTGTGTCAACGAGGAGTCCAAGAGAAGAAAAAAAAAGCAATTGATTTAGTCGGAAATTGTTCAATGGCAACAACTAGGGTGATATTTTCTGCCATTTCCAAACCAGGTCAATTGGATGAAGATCTGCTATTTGCACCTAAATTGTGTTGAAAATACTATAATTTTAAAACCAGGTAACTGCAGAGTTTTGTTAGCATAGACTTTTACAGGGGCCTGAGGAGGCATTGCTCAATGCAAACAGATTGTATGAAGTCTCTTCTCATGGATTGCTGACAAATTACTGGATATGTACAGCTTATTTCCCATACTAACAGATGTCTTGCATCATGAATTTTCTGACCTACCCCGCGTCCGGCTCCGATAACTGTGTAAATGGAACTTTATCTCAAAGCCGTATCACTGTTTGCAAAATTACTACCCAACATCCTTGCAACGCAGATATTTGGCAAAATGCAAATAGGGTGGAAGAGTAAATTCTAACTGAAAGAAGCGGTGACCCGGGTTAATTTATCCTACCCAGACATGTATGTATGTATGTATAAGTAACCACAAAGGAAGAGAGATGGTCTCTGGTGATACTAAACAGAACTATGCTATACAGTCTTGGGATCTACGTTATTAGACTTCACAGAGCAAGCAGAAAACCTTTACACTTCCCCTATGACACTGATCAGCAGGGATGTACTACACTGGTTTTAACTGAGCAATTTCAGCTTTCAAGCATTTTTTCAGAAGCACAACTTGTCTTTGGAAATCTGCCAGTTTCCAATGGGGGCAATGGCTTAGGGTCAGCTCCGACTTAGAAAGCCACTGAAAAGCAGCAAGCTGAAGCTCTAAACAGTGGTAACCCTAGAGCTCATTGGCTACACTCTTACAAATAATTGAAAGGGGTTGGGAGTGAAACAAGGGACAAGTATATGTGTATATATATATATATATATATATATATATATATAATAAATCTATCCTGCACAACACAAACAACCAGTAAAATGTTCTATATTCCAGTAGTCCAAAATTATTACCCCCTATCATGAGTCACGTAAATGCTTCCCACACCAGTCATTAAATCAAGGTCCAGGACATATTTTTTTAAAGAGGTACATGTCACCCAATACATTACACCAGTGGTCATCAAACCTGTCCTCAGGGCCCACTAACAGGCCAGGTTTGCAAGATAACTGAAATACATCACAGGTGATATCATTTGCTGCTCAGTAATTGCAGTATTCTACTCTGCATCTCTCCAAGGTAATACTTAAAACCTGGCCTGTTAGTGGGCCCTGAGGACAGGGTTGATGATTTTTTCCTTGGATTTATCTTTGGCCTTATTTCCATCATATGTTGCCTTCCAATGCTGCTTGCTGCAATGGCCAGTTATAGGCGGGGGCAGTGGACCCCTTTTTGTATTACTGCTATACTGGTCAAGCAATGCACTGACACCTTTGCAGCCATTGTGCTATGTGCTGGGTGTTCAGTGTGCCCCTGTACCTTTAAGAAGGGGTGGGCTCCCTTCAGTCCATCTGCCCTCCACCTATCCATCTGAATGCATGTACTACCACTGTGGAGTCACTCATCAGTTAGTGATAGGACTACAGATACCAGGGTGCCTTGGTGGGGCTCTGTAGCTTACGCATGTATCTGCAAATGTGTGCAGACTAAACCCCCGTTTTTAAACGCATACTATTAGACAGGTTAATTTGGTTGTCCGCAGGCTGGTCGGTAAGTAAGCTTGGATTTTTTCCTCGGATTTATCCTTGGCCTTGTTTCTATCATGGTACAGATATTGCACCGCGTGGTGAAACCACAGCTGTGCTGCAGCTCACGGCGAGTCTATTTATTTATGAGAGGTTCGCTAAATGTAAAGTTCATGTTAATTTATGTAGTAGCGATATTAAGAATAGATACATTTGTTAAGGTTTCAGGAACATATAAAAACACATTTATTCAAAATAAAGCTGGTAAAATAGGCAGAAAAATGTTCCAATACACAGCTGACTTCTCGTCCAGCAGTACAAATAAAGAAATCTACTAACTGTCACATTACATCAGGTCTGTCAAGAACATCAATGTGTCTACACTGAAACCACTGCCAAAGTGCAGCCATCCTGTCCTGCCAACAAATCCCTTTGCTAATTTTGTTAAAAGAAAGGAAGAGAAATGTATTGGAGATATCATATGTAAACTGGCCCTTTAACCAACACACAGGCATCATATTTATTATAGAGCTGGGTACAGCGTGTGCCACCAGAAAGTGTGATCCCAAGTTATGTAACCTTTTAGTGTACTTTACTAACGAAATGGTGCATGCAGTTACAATGCCCTGCCTAGTAGGAACACACAAAGTGATGAATTATAGAGAGCAAAATTTAGACTGAAGTGGCTTTATGCAGTAAATGGATTTTAAAGTGTTTGGGGAGATAAAGAATTATCGTGAATGTAGAGTGACAGTTCTATCAATCATTTAAGAAACACAAGAGTATGAGAGTTACATTCCAGGTCATGTGCTGCAACATCGCACAGTGTGCGGCTAACTGTCAGGTCAGGCTCCACTGAGCAGCACACCGCTGGAGCAATGTGCTGTTAGCAGACACTGCCAGATATACACTGATGAACCAATGTGCTGCTGTGTCCTGGGGAAATACAACAGAGGAGAACAAGTGATAGAAGACACAGAGAGGAGAGAGAGAGGAGAGAGAGCGACAGACAGCGACAATCACAAAACAAGATGAGGACAGAGTCACATAAACACAAAGGGGCAAACACAACCCCAAATAGGAGAAGAAGGGTAAAGAGAGCCAACCACAAAGGGAGAGTGGGACATAGAGCCAAACAAACACAAAGAAAGAGGGGGAGAGAACCATACAACCACAAAAAGGTAGAGGAAGGGAGAGGACACAAAACCACAAAAAAGGTAGAGAAAGAGAGAAAGCCACACAAAAAACTCAAAAAGAGAGGGAGAGAGAGCTATACCAACAATGGGAGAGGGGGAGAGAGAGCTACACAAAACACAAAAAGAAAGGTGGAGAGAGATATTCAAAACAGGAGGAATAGCTAGATGGAGCAACAACGAGATATAATAAGATATTTATATTTTATATATATATATATATATATATATATATATATACACACATACACACACACACACACATACATACATACACACACATACACACACAAAACGTATTTATCGATGTATAGCACGCACCTTAATTTTAAGAGGGAAGTTTAAGGAAAAAAAACTTAAAAAAGGGTCAGTGCCCATCAATGCAGCCTGAGAACGGGGATCTCCTGTTTACTCGGCGGCCACTGCATTACGAAGTCCCGCCTCCTGGACCGGCTCCTATGAAAGACAGAACACTGGCCCAATGCCGGGGACAGGAGGCGGAACTTTGAATTATAGTAACTGCCGAGATCCCCGTTCTTTTGATTTGCCCTCTATTTTCAGGGGGAAGAATAGCATGTTATACGCCGAGATATATAGATAGATAGATAGATAGATAGATAGATAGATAGATAGATAGATAGATAGATAGATAGATAGATAGATAGATAGATAGATAGATAGATAGATAGATAGATAAATAGATAGATACACAGTATCTCACATCTTTTCATGTAACAACACTGATGAAATGACACTTTACTACAATGTAAAGTAGTGAGTGTACAGCTTGTATAACAGTGTAAATTTGCTGTCCCCTCAAAATAACTCAACACACAGCCATTAATGTCTAAACCGCTGGCAACAAAAGTGAGTACACCCCTAAGTGAAAATGTCCAAATTGGGCTCAAAGTGTCAATATTTTGTGTGGCCACCATTATTTTCCAGCACTGCCTTAACCCTCTTGGGCATGGAGTTCACCAGAGCTTCACAGGTTGCCATGAAAAGATGTAATAAAATATTTACAAAAATGTGAGGGGTGTACTCACTTTTGTGAGATATATATATCTATATCACACACACACATATATACATACATACACATATATATATATATATATATATATATATATATATATATATATATATATATATATATATATATATATATATATACACACATATACACACACACACATATACACACACACACACACACAAAATGGGGCCACGAAGGCACAAAGTTTGCCCACAGATATAACATAGCATATAAGAAGGCGGCTTGTAGTTGTCAGTTCCACAGACATAAGCACTTGGACAAGCTTTCATGTCTACAGAGAAAGAGGAGGAGAAAGGAGGAGGAGAGTGCCGCTATCTATTATGCTTGAAGGACAGTTCCCCTCAATAGCTGCTGTATGCAGCCACCACATCTAAGGATTTTGTTATGCTACAAAATAATACATTTTTGTTGTTAATGCTTTAATCATAATAGACATGAAATACTGTGCAAAATGTTAAAGTGTATGAAAACCTTAACATTGAGGCTGGGTCCAGACATATGCGAATTGGATGTGGGTTTCTCTGCACCCAATTCGCATGGGAGGAGAATGTGATTGACTTTTTAATGGAGCCGGTTCTCATTCAGAAAGTGTCCTGTGCATCTTTCAGGTGCGAATTCAGGCAAAAATTCAGACCCGATTCGCACCAGAACCGGTGAAAAGGGATGCAATAAAAAAAAAACTGTAAATCCTTCTAGAATTGCAAATCAGTCTTGTGTTCTCAGCAGTGTTATCAGGACTATAATACACCCCCCCCCCCGTGTATAAGGGAAAGAAAGAAGGAGCGAGCTGATTTGTAGTCGCAACACTTCCTGTCCTAGGGTGACAATGCTGCTCCTCTATTCATACAGTATGGCAAATGATCGTTGTCATCCTAGGACAGGAAGAGTGTTATTGGGAAGATCACAAAAAAAATTTAAAAAAAACAGGAAAAAAAACAAATGCAGCCACCACATCCAAGGACAGGTAAGCTGCCAGGTATTTCAACTGTGCTCTTGAGTTTAAATATACTTTAACCCAATTAAACAAAGGGAGAGGGATAAACCAACGTTCAGACACCAATGGAAGGTTGTAGAACATATCAGTGTTTCCACCAACTTCGCAGAGCCTTATGCAGGCGGGGAATGAAGAAATAGCAGTGCAAAGGGCAGGTTGGGACCAGCAGGTTCCATCCTCGGCTGTGCAAACACAGACAGCCCACAGCATAACTTTTACCTGTGAAGTGCTTCGTCACGGAAACCTACACACGCCTGCATGGAAATGTACAGTATTACAGCACAGTTACCAGAAGGAAGCAGAGAGATTTCAGATTTATGACACGGGGTGAAATAATTATTTGTCCTCCCTTGTTGAGGAGACTGAGAATATAAACTGGGGGCCTGGCTCCTCTTCTGTGTGCTCATCCAAAACTTTGCCAACTGACAACCAGTTATAAATCGCATTACCTTTACCTTATGACAGGTGGTAATTTAACAATGCTGGCAACATACAATTAAATTCAATTGCTTCTGCATTTCCCAATCACACAGCACTGCAAAGAGACACGCTCTCATTTTGTGAATAATTATTTGCACTGTTGTGCACCATCAGCATTCCTAACGAATGCGAAATTCAAGCTGTGGGTGGTCCTGCCGGCATCCTTCAGATCTGAAGATCGAAGGAGATGGGTGGAAAATTTTCAGCCACACAACAGTCACATCCAATCAGCTGCAGTCACTGTTTAGGTATTCTGACAGCTGCGGGGGGGGGGGGGCTGGCTTTAAAAATAAAATGGCTGGCAGGAGATTTGTCCATCTGCGCTGTTTAGTACTGTTGTGGAATTGAGTGACTTCTCTTGTTTGGGCCAGCTTTAAACTAGGTATACATGTATCAAGATTCGGCTGGTTCAGCAGGAACCGGCCAAATTTTGATCTGTGTGTAGCCCTGCTAGAAAACCAGCATTCAAACCAGCTGCTGCTATCAATGGTTGCAGTGCTGATCTGTGTATTCCAATGGGTGGAGGATTCTCCACTGTCAAAATACAATAGCACAGCTGGGGAGATCCCTGCATCTACTTTGCTTGCATGGATGAAAAAAATCTGGAAAAAAAGAACAAGAAAAAAAACAAAACTTGTGTTTACCCAGCTTTGGAAAGAAAGTTACTGTAGGAGTTTGACAGGTTAACTAATGAAACTAGGCAGTAATCTGGGGTGGAGGTTTTGGCAAGTTGTTGTGTCTGACAACCAGCACAAATTTGAAATTGCCCACTCAAAGCAAGGATCGGAAAGGTTTGCCAAAGCAAAAAAAAAAGGTATGGGGCACTGAGATGGAGACAATGGTAGGAGTTTTTTTGAAACCTCTAAACTGAAGGGAATGGATCGAACCCTCCTCGGGTTCCCATTGCAGAGATTCTCTTTCATTTCCTGTCTCTGAGACACAACAGAAAGTACGGAAAGATCCCCCTTCTTGGCTGCCATCAGAACAGGTGCCCTCAATGGAGAATATCCCACCCGATTGCTGTCAAATTTTAGTTTTTTCACCATCTTCTGAGAAATAAAGAATTTGAATCTCCTTCCCAGTGAAAACACCAGCAGCCTAAAAAAAACCTGGCAGAGGGTGTAACCATTCCCTGTCTTTCCATATGCAAATGGCTCATTCATGCCAGCCTGACTGGTATCCATTGTGTAGTGTGGTGCGTTGTTACAATGCAACTCTGTTTACTTTTTACTTTACTAAAATGTCACAAAATTAAATTTTGTTCATGTTTATGGCCCACAGCAGAGAAGCAATACAGTTAGATGCACTAATATAAGGTGCGAAAAAAATGCAGCATCTCTGCATTTTTATGCAAAGCAACGTAACCCACCTCAAATGTTGTGTTATGCCGCGTACACACGATCAGGATTTTGGTTGGAAAAAGATATGATGGCTTTTCCGATGGAATTCCGCTCAAGCTTGCCTTGCATACACACGGTCACACAAAAGCTCATTGAACTTTCAGCCGCCAAGAACGCGGTGACGTACAACACTACGACGAGCCGAGAAAATTAAGTTCAATGCTTCCGAGCATGCGTCGAATTTGTTTCTGAGCATGCGTAGGAATTTTTTTCGCGTCGGAATTGCTACAGATGATCGCATTTTCGGATAGGAACTTTTTCCGACCGAAAAATTGAGAACATGCTCTCAATCTTTTGCTGGCTGGAATTCGGCCAGCAAAAGTCCGATGGAGCATACACGCGGTCGCATTTTCTGACCGAAAGCTCTCACCGGTCTTTTGCTGGCCGAATTTCCGATCGTGTGTATGCTGCATTTTGTTGTGAATGAGGCAGATATGTCTTAATGTGCGGGGTGGCTTTGCTGTGTACAGTGTATGGACCTCTGTAATTGCAGTGATACAATATAGCATAGAGTTCTACTGTCCACGGGGGAAAGCATCCAAAAGGCAAGCAAACTTCATCCTCTCCTGGAGACTAGTGTACGTCTATATAGAAGCATGTCATTTCTAAGGCCAGCTACAACTCTACCTTCTTTGCCTCGCTAAGTAAAAATACAATTCACAGCAAAGGTTTCTTGGCACACCAAAAACACGTGTCGGTAAAAGCCCAATACTAGGACCTCAATAGACACTCCACCAGATTACATGTAAAATGATTTGCCCATTTACACTACTCAGAGCGTTCACACATGGTTCAGTGACCTGAAACAGGCCTATTTAATAAGTCGATGCAAGGAGAAGGATCATGTACACACTGTGGTTACCATAGCACTCAGATGTCCGTACACTGTCAGCTCCCTTACAGTTGAACTCCAAGACTATTTTTTTTTGCAAACACAAGTTAAATAAATGAATCCAATGTTAAGACTATCATAGGTCCAAATAGTTTCTGGTTACTGCAAAAATCACAGCTGCTCTGATGCCGAATACTACACGCAGCGCTATGTTTCCAGCATGGTGAGCTGCAGCTGTGACAGTGAAGGGTTCTGTTGTTCATCCTCCCTTTCCTCTCCCATTGCACATTTACAATCTTTTGCAAGGCACTCTGTGAATAGACAAGGGGAGATCTGGTCATTCATATGCCCCTCCTCTCCCTTTAACTATTCACATAACACCTTGCATCTTGTGGAAATAATACAAGGTTTTTTGTGAACAGACAAGCGGAGAAGAAATAAAGGCAATGTTGGGATCCCTTCATGTTCCAGCCGCTGCTTTTCATCTTCACAATGCTAGAAGTATAGCGCTGTGTCAAGGATCCAGGATCAGAGCATCTGTGATTTTTGCAGTAACCAGCAGCCATTTGGACTTAGGATAGTCTTTAAAATAGCCTTTATAACATCTGATGTTTACAAAAAAAAAAAAATAGTTTCTCTCAAGCTTACCTAGTTTGATTGGTTAATACATATTTTTTCCACATCCTCAATGGTCTTTGCATTGCCACACTGAACGTGCAAAACTATTCTGAGAATCACTTGGGTGATGCCATTCCTAATCTGCTTTTATTAGTCGTCTGGTTAGTACACTGACCAATGGGGTTCAAAAAGGTTTAAGTCAACAGTCTGGAGTAAGAATAAGTATTCATGCCCATTAGACGTCCATATTTGTATACCTGCTCTAGGTAAGGGACACAATGTACTGAAGCAAGAGGGTAAACATGACAGCCAGGAAACTAGCATTTGCAGAATAAGAAGTGGCATAACATTAGTAGTCCTGACAGCTTCTAGGTTTCTCTATGAAAAGGTTTCCCATTAGGAACTGCAGCAGCAGAATGTCATTCACGCTGTGATGAATATCATAAATGGAACACGTAGGCTTCATTAAGATGTCCTCCAGTGAGTGGAATTCTCTGATCATTACAAATGGATCTACATTTGAGGCTACTTGTGAGAAGCATGTACAACATAAAAGTAAAGTTTTATTTATTATGTCCGGAAGAAAAAAAAAAAAAACCATCAATGCTTTTCAAGGCCGCATTCACCTTTTTCTGTTTTAGGTCCAGATGTTTTCCATTCAAATGAATGAAAACCCAATAAAGTCTGTGCCGACATGCACTCTTAACATTCATTGCAAAGTACTTTACATTGTATGTCAACATGCATAAAAACGTGCCTCAAAACATGTGTTTGACATGTGCTTTTAGAAGTGTGAATGGGCCCTTACAGATATTTTTTAGCAACCAGGAGATTTCCATTGCCTGTAATTGCTGCTCCTCAAACCTGTACTGCCTGTCAGTAAGGATGCCTGAGCTGGCAGCATCACTAATGCGTTTTGGGCAATAGACATACTTTGAATGCTTACTGGCTTACAAAGCAGCAAGATAATTAGGACGCAATGATGTATGTGTATTCAGGCGCGTGTGCCTGGGTAAAGTGAGGGCAATTAGTATTCGGGAGGTATGGGTTAAGACATCAAGTTGTCCATAGTGTGACAGATGGAGTTAAGAAAACCACAGAGCTCTACAATGATTTTCTTCAGCTACCCACAAAACTAGGCGATCGTTGCCGGATCGGGCCACAACGTCATGCCTATGGGAAGTGCCAGTCACTCCTGGCCATCGCTTCTCGAGAAGGGGGGGCGGGGAAGATAGTGATAGTTCATGCTGTAATAATTATTTTACCCCAAGGTAACCTGGAGCAGGTCTGTCTCCACAACAAACATTCAGACCTGCGCAATCTGAGCAAGTATGTTTATGGATAATCAGATTGTTATAGTGGTAAGAATGTTACTGTACACCCAACTGCCTTCTAATGTCATATACACGTTTTATAATGTCAAATCATTTGTAGGCTGGCCGTAGGCATGAAATGGCATTGGGAAGATAGATTGAATGCTGAAAGATTTTTCTGCAGAGCAATCTAGCCTTTCTACTCTACTTTGGCCAAACATGGCATGTTTATGAACTTATGAGTTTTGGTAAAACGTTAATCATCTGGGAAGATTACATTTTGGACATTCCTCCTCCCCCCCAAAAAAATTGGTCAGGTAAGGGGTGTCTGTCTGCTGAGGTTGCATTGTGGACACACATATTACTTATTTCCAGTCCAATTGTTAAGGTCTATTCGGAGTAATCATAATCTTCTGTCCAAAGTACACTTCTCAAAAGGTAAAAATCTTCCCGAACTTCAGACTGAAATGACAACGTTGACTCCCACAAAACACATACATTAGCAAGTCAACGAGACCCTGAGCTGTCAGGTACAGTATTAGTCTGCACAGCATGTGCACTCCTATACTGCAACTTCAATTAGTTTACCAAGCCTATATTTATTTTTAGCTTACAATGGAAAATAGAGCAATAAAAATGCTAAATATGTACACAACAAAAGGCTCAATTGATACTATTCACATTGTGCTGTGAGCAAACAGGCCAGCTATTCAGATGGAGCTGCCAATGCACTGACTTAGAAACAGTAACAGAGAAAACGACAGCAAAGTCAGGGCGGTTGGCCATGGCAACCAGATTTGCCTTTTAAATGCAACATGGAACTAGAGTGGTTGCTATGGGAAACAGCCTGCTTTTGTGGCAATATTATACAGTGCTCCAGGAACAGGGTTTACAAATACATTCGATATTCTCTCACTTACCTGCTAGACTGGCTGACAAAATCTCCTCCATCCAACAGCCTGACCTTACAAAAGAGAACCCCGTTGACAAAGGGGACGGCTGTCAGCTCTTCCAGGGTAAAGATGGTCTGGAACTTAAACTTCTTTTTCTTGGTCAAGAAAGCCATGAGTGATCCCACAAGGCAGGAATTTCTCCAAGTGTTTTGGGATAAGAGAAAGCAGATGGGATTTTAGGAATTGCAGAGGAGGAGGAGGAGGGTACGAGGGAACTTTCTCTCTTGTTTCAAAGAAAACTCAGCCTTCAAAATTCAAGTGTATTATCGGCCATCAACTATGTACCTGCGATTGGGGTGTCCGGCCCTCCTTTGGGAATGGATGCCCCAAGAATTTACCAAAGAGAGGAATAGTCTTTGGAGCATCTCCAGGGGTAGGAGGAGAGAACCCGCAAGCTCCAAACCAGCAGAGGACGGGTCCCTGGCTTTCTCTTCTCGGCTGTCACTCTCTTGGAGGGATAGTGATTGCTTCCTAGTGATTCCTGAAGGCAGAGAGGGTACAAAGTCTGTATGTAGATTTCTTACCTCCAAGCAGGAGCAATAGGACTTGTGATCTTGTTCAGCCTGGGAAAGCTCTCTGCTTCTTCCTCCTCAGGCTGTGGAGGTTTAGCCAGTGAGTAGCAGGAATCTGAACTCAGCACTGGGCTGCTAAAGACTCCTCCTCTACCGGCTCTGTGGGAGGTGGAGGGGGAGGAGAGGAGCGAGTCTTCTCTCTGTATCCAGCACTCTTCTCATAGGCACATCATCGCCCTGATCATCACCAGCACTGCAACAAAACAAACACATCACTGTCTGAGAAAGAGCCAGAGAAAGAAAAACAATTTGCTGGAAGAGAAAGCATTAGCCCTATCCTGACATTGATCTGATGTTATGTACTGTACAGAGCCGAGTCCAGCTCCAGCCAGAATCAACACCAAGCTTTATGTCTGCAAAACCTGAATTATGTTTAGAATGGACCTCATAATGGTGACTGTTTGACTTTTCTTTAGGACTGACACAGGCAAATTAATGTCTATGGGTGGCTGTGCTTTCAATTCACAAAATTAAAATAGAAATAAAATTGTAGCCAGGATCAGGTGGTCTTCATCTTCCCTGAGGGGGCATAATAAGCGCCTTCTTTTTTGGGCTGACAACACTGTCTTTTTCCAAATTTTCTTCCTTGGTTGTCCTCCTTTTACATGAGCTGCTTGGTGGAGATGATGAGTGGCTATGCCGACACACAATGCGCAGACATGTTCTGTGGCCACCACGAGGAAGCCAGTCCTCAATCAGTGACATGCAGCTGCTGCTGCCAAGAGACTGCAGGAGATCAGCAGCACTGAGCTGCTACACAAGTATAACCAAGTGATAAGGGTACTTTATAAAACATGAAAATATGGCAATTGTGTATAAACTGCATTTAGCATTTTATTTGGGATATTTTTTTGTGTTTTAATATCGGTGCTGCTGTTGGTTTGTATTTAATTACATAATGTTTTAAGTTCTGAGAACCTCACCTATGTAACTTTATGTTCTTATGGTTTGCTCACTTAGACCCCTCTCACACTGGGGCGCTTTGCAGGCACTAGAACGCTAAAAATAGTGCCTGCAAAGCGCCCTGAAAGAGCCGCTGCTGTGTCTCCAGTGTGAAAGCCCCGAGGGCTTTCACATTGGAGCGGTGCGCTGTCAGGACGGTAAAAAATCCTGCTAGCAGCATCTTTGGAGCGGTGTATACACCGCTACTGCCCATTAAAATCAATGGGGCAGCTCGGCTATACCGCCGGCAAAGCGCTGCTGCAGTATCGCTTTTTGGTGGTTTTAACCCTTTCTCGGCCGCTAGCGGGGGGGCTAACCCCCCCCCGCTAGCGTCCAAATACCGCCGCTAAAACAAGGCTAAAAATAGCGCCGTTTTACCGCCGATGCCGCCCCCGCCCCAGTGTGAAAGGGGCCTTAAGGCAAACTGGACGTTTTTACAGCTGCTGTTTTTGGCTTCAGGCCTTTTTTTTCTTCAGTCAGTAAACTCCCCAGTATGGTATGCTATGTGTCCATGCACACAGTGGGGTTTATTTAATAAAGGCAAATCTACTACAAGTGCACTCACTGTAAATCTTAGGGGGGCATGCAAGGAAAATATAAAACAGCCTT
This sequence comes from Lithobates clamitans, assembly GCA_037952925.1. Taxonomy (NCBI): domain Eukaryota; kingdom Metazoa; phylum Chordata; class Amphibia; order Anura; family Ranidae; genus Lithobates; species Lithobates clamitans. The sequence goes on from JBBGZY010000944.1 coordinate 1,116,223, forward strand.
TTTGTTGGTACATGATGGATATCAGCAGAGCTTCCCCTCATTTCAGATCTTCCCCTCAGATCTACAGTAAATGCATTTCCATGTGCACATGCAGTCCACTTGTAGTGCAAAGTGGATTTGCCTTTAGTAAATCAACCCCATAGGCTTTTATCAGCATTTTTTGGCGGGGGCATTTTCTGGCTGGAAAAAACTCCAATGCTCTAACTCTGAAAAACGCTAAATAAAAAACGCTGAAAAACGTAGCTATTTGGTGTTTATGCGCGTTTTTGAGTCATAAGCTTTTGTGGGGGGTATAGTTTCGCTAATGCAAAAATGCTGCAAAATTTGCATTTTTAACGCAGCATTCTACAGCTAAAGCTACTGGCGTTTTTTTTTTTAACGTTGAGTGTGTATGAGGCATAACTTACACAATTCTAGTTAGTTTATCTTCTTTTATTACCTCCTAAGACCAAATATGTAGGAGCCAGTTTAATACTTTTAGGTTTATTGTCTATATGGCTCCTGGGATTTGTCTAGCCCTGTATTAGAAGAACAACGCTCACCATTATCAGAAAAAACAGGAAATATCAATTGTAACATTAGGATTCTGTTACAGGGGAGATTCTTCCATCAGTCTCCTGCATGACCAGAAATCATCTCTATAAATCAGGTGGCTGAGCAGTAATGAATCATTAGACACAGGGCCTGCCATAGTGGAGGGCAGCTGCTGAACTATATGACCAATCAGAATAAATTTTGCTTGTTACAAAATCTGCATTCACTGAAAGGTCAAGGATGGATATGTATCAATGTTGCAACCACAGCACCACTCATATCATAACTTCTAAGGGGGTCATGCACTAAATAATCATTAGTCATTTTGTCTTCATAAGATCAGAGAGCACCTCTAGTATCTATATATTGGTGTATTGTTATTATTAGACGTGATTTATATAGTACCAACAGTTTACGCAGCGCTTTACAAAATAAGGGCAGACAGTACAATAACAATACAATTTGAATCCATATTTATAGGTTACAGGTAGGGTTGCCTCCTCATTTCTTTAAACCCTAACTCATATGAATTACACAGGTTCTGAGGCTAATTTAATGCAGTTAAGGCACCAAGTGAGTTTAATTACCACCTTATCAGCCACAGAACCTGTGTAATTAATATGTGTTCATGTTTAAAGGGATGAGGTGGCAACCCTAGTTACAGGCAATCTATAGAATGACTAATTTGACACATTGCCTGTAATACACACACACGTTAGAGCCATCTTATTTCAGAGCACCAAGCCCCCTCTGCTGGTCATAAGTAGCACTGCATATTATATATATATATATATATATCCCCAGCCCTTCTTGTAAGTGCTGCTGTCTTAAGAGAAATGTGTAGGGATAACATCGCTGACCTCCTTCTGAAAATAGTAGTTACACGGCTGTCATGCTAATCCAGAACTTTCTGAGTCAGTGACCAGAATCAGCACACAGATCAGGAAGTTCTGACGTTGCTCTGACTACCTGCCGCAGGCTTGTTTTGGGTCAGTAACTTAGGAACTGATACCCGCAGCAGCCAGGAAACGTATTTATATTGAACTAAAGAAATGCTGCAAAATGTTATGTTATATTTGTGGAGAAAGCGGCTGCAGTTTCCAGCTGTTGAAACATAAATCAGTCATTTTGTAGAGAAGCTGTGTGAAATGAAAATGTTGCTGTTCCTCCAGGAGTAGAGCAGTATACATTCCATAGAGCTTCTTTTGTGATCAGGGTGCTGCAGTGATGACACAATTGTGAAACAAATAGAAATCCTTAGCACACCATCCTTTCTTCAGGGAGGGATATTAACATTGTCATGCTGTTGATTTACATTTGCACTCTTCACAGTTCTACACCTCTCTGCATGTAATGAATCTAGGACATTGAAAGAGCAATACAAATATACTGATGAGTGCATAATTTAAAGAGTATGTAAACCCAACATTTTATATTCCTGTTATATGCCTGCTGTACCAAGTACTTGTATGAGAAAGTATCATTTTTCTCTGTGTGTAAAATCCATGGTGTTCCTGGTGTTTTCTTTTGTACTAATAAAAATGTATTTAAAACTAAAAACTGACCACACACTGTGCTGAGAACTCAGCCTGTTATCCTCTAATTATCTGACTTGTCCTGATACCCCCTCCCCTGCACAGCCATTCACTGGGAAGATCAGTGTTCTGCTGTTTCTCCTCTCCTAGCTGCTTAGAGAAGGGCCCTCTAACGAAAAGGGCCCTCTGATTCCTCCTGTACTGTCTGCCCTCAAGTTATAAAGCGCTGCACAAACTGTTGGTGCTATATAAAGCCTGTATAATAATATATAGCTCCTATGTCGGAAGGAAGAAGAGGAAGAAGAGGAAGAGGAGGAAGAGGATTCTTTTTTTTTATATATCTATGCATGAGAGCCGGTTCACACGGGGGCGACTTGTCAGGCGACCTAGCCGCCTGGCAAGTCGCCTCCCATTTTGTACAATGGAACCGTTCTAATCGGAGTGACGCAAGTTGCTCCGACTTAGAAAAAAGGTTCCTGTACTACTTTGGGGGCGACTTGCATAGACTTCTATACAGAAGTCGTTTTGCAAGTCGCTGTGGCAGTCGTGTGCAGGTCGCCTCGGTGAGGCGACCTGCAAGTCGTGCCGCTTCTAGTGTGAACCGAGCCTAAATGTTTTGCCTTTCATTTCTATTTTAAACGGAATGGGTTGTTTTACAAGGTGAGGGTTTACAAATACTTTTATTCCAGAGGATTTTACATAGCAAAATAGTCTGGGGAACTCAAACACTGCCAAAAACTCCAGTCTGAGGCAGGTAGCAGTGTCCACTAATGAAACTGTGTACAATGATGAATTGTCAAGTATGTGTCCGTATAGATAAGTTTAAAGCAGTATTAAAGTGGTTGTAATGTCAGAAGGTTTCTCATCTTAATGCATTCTATGCATTAAGATAAAAAGCCTTCTGTGTGTAGCAGCCCTACTCGGCCACCCTAATATTTACCTGAGCCCATCCCTCTCCACCGATATCCATAAGTGCCTTGGCCATCCGGGACTCTCCTCCTGATTGGCTGAGACATTGGCTGCCGCTGCTGTCTAAGTCAGTTAGCCAATCAGGAGAAAGAGGAGGCGGGGCTCCATGTCTGAATGGACACAGGGAGCTCAGCTTGACTGCCCCCCATAGCAAGCTGCTTGCTGTGGGGGCACTGAAAAGAGGGACGGGCCAGGAGCAGCAAAGAGGGACCCGAGAAGAGGAGGATCGGGGCTGCCCTGTGCAAAACTGTAACAAGGCAGGTAAGTATAACATGTTTGTTTTTAAAGAAAAAAAAAAAAAAAGACTTTACAATCCCTTTAAACCCAAAAGCAAGCAAACCTTTATTATATTGCAGATTACCAATTCTTAGATGTGATGGCTGCATTAGTTTCCTTTTTAGGCTTTATATTTTCATCTGGTGATCCAGCCAGTAAATCTGTAGTTATTCAACAGAAAAGCTCTCTTGCAGTTACAAGGATGAGATAAACAATTTAACACTGACAGGGGTGCTTACCTATGATCAGCTTTTATTTGTGTAAAACCTTTATCCCAAAAAGGAAAATAAAAAAATCACTTTGCTGTAACGGATTATAAAGTATTAGCTGGAGTTCAGCATCAAGCTAAATCTGCTAGTACATCTAACACTCTCCTCCCCCCAGACTGATAATGCTGTGCCTCCTGTTGTCATTCATCCAGAGTGGTGTCTCACGAATACAGGAGGTGTGTTATCGGCTAGATCAACCAGGTGAAAACAGAGGGAAAAAAGCCTAAGGCCCCTTTCACACGATCGGACCGTTCAGGTCCGCCTGTCAGTTTTGACGGCGGACCTGAACGGGCGCTCCATGTTAGTCTATGGAGCGACGGATGTCAGCGGAGACATGTCCGCTGACATCCGACCCGGTCCGATCCGCTAAAAGCAGACGGATGGCCCTACGTCCAGGTCCGTCCCTGGCGAATCGGATCGGGTAAAATCTGATGAAAACGGACATGCTGTCCGTTTTCATCCGATCCTTCCATAGGCGGCAGCGGCGCCTGACAAGCCCCTCCCCGCTCAGTGAGCAGAGAAGGACCTGTCATCCGCCGGCTCAGCGGAGATTAACGGACAGATCTCCCGCTGAGCCGGTGGACTGAGGCGGGCTCCGTAGAAACTGAGTACGCCTCGTGTGAAAGGGGCCTAAAAAACAAAAAAAACAAAACAAATCACACACGAAGCGGCCACCATACCTGACTGATTAGCTGCAAAATATTACATTTTTGATTTGGGGGTTAATACTAGTTTAATGTCCAGTTTAGGCAGATGTTTAATTTCCTGTTAATTTTAATGATAGGACACAAGAGAGCCAATTAAATGGCTTGTTGTTTTGTTATTGGAAAATCCCAGTAAATCAGGATTCACACCACATGCATTGCATTCATCACATAAGTACGTTATTCTTTTTTTTTTCAATAAACGTTATATTGTAATGTTGCCCAGTAGTCAAAATATATTTTTTTTATTTTCCTAAATTCAGCATGTTCAGGAAAGAACATTAGTGTGAGCTGTGCCTGTTGGTAACAATGGATTGCAGCTCGTCATTGCACTGGGCATGCATTGAGCCACGCAGCCCAATATATGTGGTGTGGATGAGCCCCAAGGGTGCCCCTATGTCATGATCCATTTGTGCATCAACTGAGATAAATGTGCTGTGTAAGGTAAAAAAAGTTCCCTGCTCACTTGCTTCAACCCTTCCTGCCTTCTATGGTATAAAACACGTGACAACATAGCGGTAAGATTCACGTATAAGATTTTTGGCGGGTTTGAGGGCAGGCAGATGTCTCGCCGCCTGTCATTCTCAGCAGGATGCCTGCCTGTCTTACTACACATGTACAACATGACTAAATGCACAGACGTTCAGTAATCTGTTCTCCGATACAATTATTTATATAAACACTTGTTCTATGTATAGATGCATGCATCACAGTATACCTGCCTACATAAAAACAAACAGAGCTGTATTTATCCCAACATGAAATCTCTACTCATGTATGTGCTGACATCACGTCGTTTATACTACAACCCAGAATAGCCTTTTATCAAATACAAAATGTAAATCAATTCATAATGGAGTGTTTAAAAATGCTGCTAGTACAGAAAAATACCTGTTGATCCTGTCAGAAATCCATTCGGCTTCTTGTTAATTCTGCCAGAAATCTCGTAACTTCCTGCAATACGCTGACAACCCTGCACTGAAATCACAAGCAGTGTTGTCAGCCCCGCTCAGTTCTTTCCTGCTGGACTACAGAACTGCTCCGGTGTTCTGTAGTCTACCAGGAGATAACTCGTCTTTTTTTTTTAGCCAGACTAATGCTGGCCATACACTATACGAAAAATCGGACGAAAAATCGTTCGTATAGACACTTCGTTCGTTTTTCGGCACGTTAATGGGCACAAATCGATAATCATTTGTGACGTTTTTGTGGGAAAAAAAACGAACGGGAAGTTTGGAACATTTCTGCCGAACGTACGATAAATTGCAAGGTTAATGTGTTTCCCGTCCGAACTGTCTGCACTAGGTATATGTAAAAAAACGAACAAAAAATTAATTTATTCATGTCCTCTGAACAATTTAGCAGTCATTACATGATGGCACGATCGTTTGCGGTCACGGTCGAACGTTCGTTTTTTCGAAAATGTATTCGGCCGTTTTTTCGTATAGTGTATGGCCAGCATAACTATGTAACTCAGGCAGGTCTGAGGGACTTCTTGGAATTTCAATGCAGCAGAGGCAGTGTTGTCAGCTCCAATAGGAAGTTAGAAGCTCACTGAATATCTGGCAGACCAATCAGGATTTTCCCCCAAGTCAATGGTTCTCAACCTCAGTCCTCAAGTACCCCCAACAGGCCATGTTTGCAGGTTTTCCTTTATCTAGCACAGGTGCTTTAAATTAGAATCAATGGCTTGGTATTTTGGACAGCTATTTTATCTAAGAGAAATTCCCAAAACATGTCCTGTCGGGGGTACTTGAGGACTGAGGTTGAGAACCACTGGCCTAAGTGACCTACAGCTTTGATCACATGGTCTGGGGCTAGTGTGCATGGTTATCCACTTGGACCTCTGGAAGATTTACCCGCGTTCATGACCAGGCCATTTTTTTGTGATATGGCATTGCTTTAATTTACAATTGCGCGGTCAAGCAACGCTGTACACAAATAAAATCGATGTCCTTTTTGCCACAAATAGAGATTTCTTTTGGCGTTATTTGATCACCTCTGCGTTTTCAATTTTTTGCGCTATAAATAAAAAAAGACCGACAATTGAAAAAAAAAAAAAGAAAAAAAAGGATTTTTGACTTTCTGCTATAAAACATATCCAATAATTGTATAAAAATAGAATTTCTTTATCAATTTAGACCAATATGTATTCTGCTACATATTTTTGGTAAAAAAAAAAAATCCTGATAAGTGTCTACAAACTATGGGATATTTTTATTTTTCCTTGTAATGGCGGCAATAACTTATAACAGGACTGCAAAATTGCAGCAGACATTCTAACGCTTTGTGGGAATCAGTGACACTAATACAGTGATTAGTGCTAAAAACATGCACTGTCACTGTACTAATGACACTGGCTAGGAAGGGATTAACATCAGGGGCAATCAAAGGGTTAACAGTGTGCCTAGCCTGTGTTTTACTGTACTGGGTGAGGTGCTTTTACTAGGGGAAGAGATGAAATGTATTCCCTGCTTTGCAGGGACACAAATTTCATCCCTTCCTTCCTGTCAGAATGGAGATCTGCCTTGTTTACATAGGCAGATCGCAGTTCTGTGTCTTTTGCTCATGATTGGTGGGTGCGGGCAGAGTCCACCGTACCCGCCAAGCAGTTCCTGCTGTGTGTAAACGCAGCGGGAGCGCACCTCCTAACAGGTGCTGCCCCCTGTAGCAGTAAAGCAGTATTTGTTTCCACCAGACAGCCCTTGTCTCTTGGACTTGCAGCGAGTGAAATAACAGCAAGGCACAACACTGTATTACTAGTTGGCCATACAGCCATTTTTTTGGAAACTTGTACGCATTTTCATACGAGAATTTTCAGTGCATTTCAATGCCCTGACAAAGGTCGTTCGAAAGTTCAAAGTTTTGTTTTTTCTTTACATTCGATTTTGGAATAAAAGGTACCGAACAAAAACCACATTCACAGTTAGAAATCAATGCCTTGAATAGTTGCTCATCACTGCAGTTGAAAATGAACGTCAATTTGACCTCACCATGAGTTAGAAAAACAAAAAGGAATGTTCTTACAACCAATATTTTCAAATGAAAGTGGTTGTAAAGGTTCAGATTTTTTTAAATAAAAATAACAAACATGTTATACTTACCTGTTCGGTGCAAGGGTTTTGTACAGAGCAGCCCGTATCCTCCTCTCTTGGGGTCCCCTACTTTCCCTGGGAGCACCCATGCAGGCGCGCTCCTGAGTCCTGCTACTGTGTCCATTGACACAGACAGCGGGACTCGACCCCGCCTCCCCGCTCCTGTGTCAGTGGATTTGATTGTAAAGAAGGTTTAATACATATGCATTAAAGTGGAGTTCCACCCAAAAGTGGAACTTCCACTCATCGGATTCCTCCCCCCCTCCGGTGACACAGTTGGCACCTTTCAGGGGGGGGGGGGTACAGACACCTGTATATTACAGGTATCTGTACCCACTTCCGGCATAGATAGCCGCAGAATCTGCGGTTATTTACGCCACTTCCTGCTCCCTCCCCGCTGCCTGCTGGGAAACACACGGGTCCCAGAGGCAGCAGGGACCATTCGTATTGCGCTGCGCGACTCGCGCATGCGCAGTAGGGAACCAGGAAGTGAAGCCGCACGGCTTCACTTCCTGATTCCCTTACCGAAGATGGAGGCGGCAGCACCCGAGGACGGAGAGACGCTTCGGCCTCGGGTGCCGACATCGCGGGCGCCCTGGACAGGTAAGTGTCCATGTTTTAAAAGTCAGCAGCTGCAGTATTTGTAGCTGCTGACTTTTAAAAAAAAAATTTTCGGTGGCGCTCCGCTTTAAGGTGAAAAACTTTGACACTTTGCAATCCCTTTAAAAATTCTACTAGTCTATGGGCAGCTTAAGCAGGAATCAGAGTGTGCATATGTAATGGGCAAATTTGACTGCCCCCATGTACATATCTCATTATTACCTATACAAAAGAAACAAAGCTTTTAATACAGTAAAATAAACTAAAAGAAATGTTCACATCAAGATCATTACTTTGTCTATTGTACAGTATATTTTAAAATGAATAAATTGTATCCCTTCTTCGGACCTCTCCTACTGCTACGCTCTGATAAGAAAAAACAGAGGAAGCCTCTCACTGCTTGCAATACCTGCCCTCAGGCTCGGCATTAAGGCGGACACAATGTCAAATTTGACCCCTTATATCTCCTGCTATCTTGCCAGTTCCCTGAAAGGTAGAAAGGTAAAACTCAACTAAAAAAAAGCAATACACACCCTACTTTTGACAATGTCCCCCCAGCTCACTGCTCTGCAATTCAGTGTCAGTCCTCTTATGGGTTAAGTGACGTCCACTAAGATCATTCAACCCATTCCCTGTAAGTCCATAGCATTTGGGCACACCTCCAAGGGGGTGGGTTGTGCATCAATAAGTCAACCCTGGACTTATAGAAATGGCAGTCTATGCAGCATTCAGTACCAATCCACCACAGGAGGACAGAACAGGACCTTTAAAGCGTTACTAAACCCAGGACCCTGCATTCACTATATCAGGCCTCCCACATTATACAGAACATGGACATGCAATTATTATTATTATGCAGGATTTATATAGCGCCAACAGTTTATGCAGCACATTACAACATCAGGGCAGGGCAACATCACGGCAGTTACAGTTACAATACAATTCAATACAGGAGGAATCAGAGGGACCTGCTCAATTATTTTAGTAAATATAAACTGCTAAATATTTTTTCTCATCAGCAGAATATAGCAGTCTTATGACTTCTATCAGTGTCCAGCCGAGCACTTGTTAAAGCTTGTAGGAGGAGTTTTCATTCTCCTCTGACTGTCCTATTAGGCTGCATGACCCCTGACCCTCTGTCTGGACAGTGCCGATTGGCTTTGTGCTGATCACATGCACCCTCCCAAAAAAAAAAAAAAAACAAACACTCTAGTAGGGATGGGCTCAGGCATGTTCTGATCCTATTTCCAACCCACCTGAGCTATCGCGCCAGGAAGCCGTCATTGCACACCGCCAATCATAGGCAGTGAGGCATTTCCCGGTTCGCAGCTGCACATACACACACCCTGACTAGGCTGCTCATGATTGGCGGTGTGCAGTCATGGCTTCCTGGCGCGATAGCTCATGTGGGTTGGGACTAGGATCTGAACACGCATGAGCCCATCCCTACTCTCTAGCAATGAGAAAAGAGGGGGGGATTTTGGGACTTCATCAACATGTTTACTGCTTTTATCTGTATTCCCTCTACCGGTGCTGCTGTATTTTACATGTATATATATGAAATGTTTGTATGTATTATCCATCAAATGAGACCACAATGTGACGTCAAGTTTGATACTTTCTTGTTGTTTATTGCATATGCACATACATATGTGTTTGCAATTCACTATGAAATGATGTTCACTATAATGTCTTTCTTTATGTGATTTCTTTTTTGACTGGGTTTTTATGCATCTCATGTTTCCAATAAACATGTACATTTATTTTAGTTTCCTTCACCTTGTCCATGACCTCATTTAAAGTCCCGCCATGTCCAACAATTTTACTCTCTAGCAATACACATCAAACTGAGCATGTCCAGAGTGCCCCCAAGGCTCTGTACTATCAGGAGATGGACTGGGGACTTTGGAAGAAGAAGGGGAGGATCAAGACAGCCTTTTTGCACAATGCGGGGGATTAACCCCTTAAGTTCCACAGCGAGTACAAAAAAGCAACAACAGGCAAACAGCTAAACACATTGTTTATATACCTACAGTGGATATAAAAAGTCTACACACCCCTGTTAAGATGTCAGGTTTCTGTGATGTAAAAAAAATGAGACAAAGATAAATAATTTCAGAACTTTTTCCACCTTTAATGTCCACTCAGTTGAAAAGCAAACTGAAACCTTTTAGGTGGCGGGGGGGGGGGGGGAGTAAAAATAAAATAATGTGGTTGCATAAGTGTGCACACCCTCTTAAAACTGGGGATGTAGCTTTGTTCAGAATTAAGCAATCACATTCAAACTCATGTTAAATAGGAGTCAGTATACACCTGTCATTTAAAGTGCCTCTGATTAACCCAAAATAAAAGTTCAGCTGTTGTAGTAGGTCTTTGCTGACATTTTCTTAGTCGCATCCTACAGCAAATACCATGGTCCTCAGAGAGTTTTCAAAGCCTCAGAGGGATCTCATAGTTAAAAAGGTACCAGTCAGGGGAAGGGTACAAAAGAATTTCCAAGGCATTAGATATACCATGGAACACAGTGAAGACAGTCATCATCAAGTAGAGACAAATAGGATTTTAATAACAGCTTACCTGTAAAATCCTTTTCATCATGTGAACATCATGGGACACAGAGCCTTAAGTAATTACTTAATGGGTTTTGGGCCACTTTCAGGTGATGGACACTGGTATAGCCAATACAGGAAGTTGACTCCCCTATATAACTCCTCCTCCTTCCAGGAGTACCTCAGTTTTTGTAGCCAAGCAATATGCTTAAACCCCATAAAAAAGAGGGGAGGGACCTCTGTGTCCCATGATGTACTCCAAGAAAAGGATTTTACAGGTAAGCTGTTATAAAAATCGTATTTTCTTTATCGTACATCATGGGACACAGAGCCTTAAGTAATTACTTAATGGGACGTCCCATAGCAATGCTACTTGGGGGAGGGAGAGACAACCCGTAGGTCACCCCCAGACCTGAGGACTTATACTGCTGCCTGCAGCACACTGCGCCCGAAGGCGAGATCCTCATTCCTCCTTACATCCAATAAATACAATTTTGTGAATGTATGCACTGAAGACTAGGGGTGCAACGGATCGTTGCCGATCCGTGATCCGTTCGGATCACCCTCCGCGGATCGGCACACCCGCGATCCGCGGAGCACTTTTCGGGCCTCAGCCATAGGAAAGGCCCCGGATTCGGCCTAGCTCCGGAGCGGCGGCCATCTTGGTACACCCGGAAGTGGCCGCTGTTTAGGAGATATTTCTACTACCTATAGGTAAGCCTTATTCTAGGCTTACCTATAGGTAGAAGTCCAAAAAGTGGGTTTACAACCACTTTAACAATAGATCGTCTAGGTATGCCAAGACTGTTATGCCCTGTGCCCTCAGCCTGGCTAGAGGTGGAGCCAGTCATTTTGTAAACACCCATGGTGCTGTGGCTAGCCTGAAGGGCAAGGCTACAAACTGAAAGTGTTGTTGTTCTACTTCGAATCGCAGAAATTTCTGGTGAGCAGGAAATATAAGGACATGCAGATATGCATCTCTGATGTCGATGGATGACATAAGTTCTTTTCCTCGTAGTATGGAAACTACTGACTTGATTGACTCCATGCAAAAGGCGCGGATCTTCAGGAACTGATTTAGATTCCTTAGATCTAGAATGGGTCTGACATCCCCATTTGGTTTTGGTACCGTAAACAGGTTTGAATAGAACCCCAAACCTTGCTCTTCTTTGGGAATCTGTACGATTACCCCCTGAGCCAATAATCGGTTTAATGCTTGAAACAGAGATGCTTTTTTCTCCTTACTGTGGAGATTACCCATCTGTCCTGAATTTTCCTTTGCCAGACTTCTGAGTATTTCAGAAGTCTTCCCCCCACAATGCCTGTTGCTAGGGGGTCCCTCGTAGTCTGCCTGTTCCTTTGCCTGGGCTGGTGACATCACTTCCCCCCAGGCACAGGAAGGGCTCGGCTCTGCTCCCTCCCTCCTGTCAATCATCTGGGACCCATTACAGGTCCCAGGTGATTAAGCGGCCAATCACGGCGCACGGCGCGCGGCGCCGCTCGCGCATGCGCAGTGGGTGCCAGGCTTTGAAGCCACAGCCCAGCGCCCACAGTTGAAATGCCGGCGCCGACGAGCGGAGGGGGGGGGCAAGCAGGGCTTCGATCCCCCGCATCGCTGGACCCAGGGACAGGTGAGTGTCCAATTAAAAGTCAGCAGCTGCAGTATTTGTAGCTGCTGACTTTTAATTTTTTTTTTTTTTGACGGCCCCCCTGGGTGGAACTCCTCTTTAAGGACTGACAGAAACCCTGTTGCTGCAACTGCAGGCTGAGAAACGGTCCATGCTAAAGAAAAAGAGGATCTTAACAGGAATTCCAACTTTTTATCTGTTGGATCTTTAAGCATTTGTGCATTGTCTAATAGACAAGTTAGACTTTTATTCACGCTGGAAATCGCAGCATGAACTGCTGGAACTTTCCACCTTTTTGTGAATTTTTCCTCCATGGGATAGAAAACTAAGAATCTCTTTGGAGGGAGAAAATGCTTATCCGGGTGATCCCATTCAGCGTAAATAAGCTTTTCTAGTAATGCATGGACTGGAAACGCATGCAATGGTTGTATAGGTTTCAAAGAACCCAAAGAGGAAACCGGACCTTCAGCTAACTCTGTTAGGGGTAGCATGAAGGTGGAACGAACCATTTCTGTAAGGGTTTGTAGCTCAGAATGTAAAGCTGATTCATCAGCTGTTGTTTCCTCAGCAGAGGAATAATCGGCTTGTTTTTCCTCTCGATCATCTGAGAGTAATAACTCATCTTGTCCCCATTGTTCCCTTGATAAAGGGTCTGGAGTGGGAGAGAGGGATCTAGCACGCTTCCTATCACCTTGGATGGAGGATGCAATTAAAAGCTACTAATCTTCCTTCTAAGCGTTGCAGGGCAGAGGAAAATGCATCTTCAGTCACGTATACAGGGGCTGAAGTGTGAGAAGCAGTCGCACCACCAATCGGTTCCAAAGCAAGGGATTTTAATGGTGCAAATGAGTCCAAAGAGAAAATTATATAAATTGTTTTAGAATTTTTAATAAATTCAAGGCTAAAAGCACAAAAACAGATGTTTGCAGCGTTTCACAGGTATGGTGGTCACAACAAGCAGGGTAACTTGGAAAAGTAATGTCGCACATTAACCCGACATGTTTTGCTGAAATGCTTCTTCAGGGGATGTGCGAACTGAAACACGAATATCAAGAAGAACTATACATATATGGAATCAAAGAAAAAAAAATGAACAAACAACAATATAACATGTTTTTAAGCAAATATATTATAAGGAGAACACAGTATATGCTGGACACTACAAACATGATGCTTACCCCGCGGCAACATTTTTCTCTATAAATTCTTATCCCCTAATCTGCATCATTTCTTTAGTTTGATCCTTCTGTCCTCTGTGACTGCACCGAGGTCCTTTCCCCTGGGAGATTGTGCTAGTTGCAGGTTCAGGCAGTGGTTGACTCTGGGTGGATGTTGTCGCGGGGTACACACCATGTTTGTAGTGTCCAGCGTATACTGTGTTCTCCTTATAATATATTTGCTTACAAACATGTGTTATATTGTTGTTTATTCATTTTTTCTTTGATTCCATGTATGTATAGTTCTTCTTGATATTCGTGTTTCAGTTCGCACATCCCCTGAAGAAGCATTTCAGCGAAACATGTCGGGTTAATGTGCGACATTACTTTTCCAAGTTAACCTGCTTGTTGTGACCCCCATAACTGTGAAACACTGTGAACATCTGTTTTAACCTTGAATTTATTAAAAATTATAAAACAATTTATATAAATTTTCTCTTTGGACTCATTTGCACCGTTAAAATCCCTTGCTCTCCTTTATTCCGATTTACTCTTTTTGGGATGTGGTGCCAATTGCATTGTGTGTCTCACCATTAATCGGACCAAACTTTTGTTGTCTGTCTAAGAAGGTGTTTTCCTCCATCTAGATTTCTTCTAATTTCCGGTTGGTTGCATCTCTAGTGCAGAAAAGTACATCTTCCCAATGGCACACAGACAACAAAAGTAATACAAAAGGGGTTTTAACCCTCACCCATCTTGTTTTAGTTATTAAAGTACAACTAAAATGTAATACTTTTTTGCTTTACTATTGGACAGAGTGGAGAGGAATTAGAACATCTGTCAATTTTATTGTGGTCTGTACCCACGTTAGGGTGAATCACCCTCTCCATTTGTCCGGTTTACCGTTACCACCGAAAGTGAAAGAAAATCCTAAATTTTGGGTTGTCACTAGAACAGTAACAGAGGAAAAATGCTTCAATGGGGACACTAGTTCTGGTGACAACCAAGGATTTACTCACTTTGGAGGGATTTTCTCTCAGTTCCTGTTTTGTCTACAGGACAGGAAGTAAAGGGAAATCTCCCCAATGGGAAAAAAAACTGATAGGGTTTAACCCTCTCTTACTCTATCATCCAAAATAAAAATAAAATAAAAAGTTTGCCTCGCTTTTACTTTAATAATTTTGGTTCTACATACACTTGAAGACGAATTGGATTTATCATATGTTTAGATTTTATGACTATCAGCTGTCTGATATTATAAAACATCTCAACAAAATAGACTAAAGCTACCTAGTATGTGGGAAGATACATGTCAGTGTATCTCAGTGACTTTTAGAATTTAATTTGGCCAGCAGCTAAACAAGGAAGCAAAGCATGGGCTTGACTAGGATTAAGCTGAGCTTTAGTGAATTACACAGGGTGGGGTGGGCTGACTTATTTTAGTTTATGTGTCTGTCCTTGGTGAGAAAGTCAAAATGCTCAGGAGAGGACCCAAGCCTTCACATTATCAGCAGACCTTGTACTAGAGCGCTCATTAATCAAACAAAGCCATAACAAAGCTTAGTAGAGCAAAGACTCATAGAGGTCTTCTGAAGCCATCTACATGTACATGTAATAGGACAAAGGTCCTCTCTGAGCTATCTACAATCTCTGGAACCTTCCTCAGTTTTCAGTAGAAAGTACGATTTGTGCTGATCTCAGCTAGGATTAGGTCACACTGTATGTCACTGACAAAGGGAACAATTAAGTTAATTGTCCTTCCCTTTTCAAGGTTTTTCTCAGATTTCACTGGTTGTCATAGGTGTGACTTGCAAACACACGTGTACAGAACAAAATTGTCTGCAGGAATCATCCCAATTGGGTCACATCTATGTGATATGCACAGTGGAGCACACAGCAAATCTGTGATGTCAGAAATACAGGTCCTGCTAGTGTCAACTTCTTTAGGTGCCGATAGTTACCTGGCGGTCATGTTCATTTTACTTCAGAGTTTATATACTTTACTATCCATTTATGCTAGCCACACACATCTTAAAGAGGAAGTAAAGTCAGCAATTATGTTTTCCTTTTAAGGCCCCCAGGTGGGTTATGCCATAATGTACTAGTTTGCACAGCATATTAGTACATTATGGCAGACTTACCTGTCATATTGTATCCTCCAGTCCAGCGCTGGGACCGATCTAGTGGGCACCCAATGCTTCCATCTTTGCCAAGTTTTCCTTCCGGGTCCCGTGCCTTCGGTCACTTGATAGGCCAGGCCGTGATGACACCACTCCCGCATGGGAATCACATCACTGTGGCATGTATCGAGGGCATATCGAGGCCATAAATGTTCGCTGAGCTGCACATGCGTGGCTCAGTGAACATGACAGCTGACAGGCAAAAGTATGCATTTATGGCAGGAGAGACCGATAGGGCCTCTTCTGTCATAAATACCCTGCCTGTCAGCCAGTTGATTACATATCAACTTTACTTCCTCTTTAAATCAGAAAATCAAAAGGAGCCAGATGGCAGATTCTCGGCCAAACACTGACTACATCCAATCAGATGCAGTTACTGTTCGGGTAATGTGACAGTCACCGGAGCAGCGAAGATTCTTTTATTTACATTGTTTATCATGGAGTTGAGTGATTTAGCCATACACGTGTAGATTTTAAATCTGAGTATGTATAACTAGCTAAGGCAGGCTATACACAATTCATTGTTTTTCATTAAACCAGCAGATTGAATGAAATAAAATGATTTGATTCCCCACTAGCACACAAAGGTGGAATTCCTCCAGTGGACCTATTGTATTCTGCCAAAAACGTCCCCGCTGTCAGAATACACTCATCAGCACTGCCAGCTATTGCTTGTGGCAGTGATAAAGCAAACATTTTCCAACAGCCTGCTTGTACAGAAGACTGACTTCTGTACAACCAGCCTGACCATAGATGGATGGAAATTCAGCCAGTCCCTTGCTGAACTGAGACCCATCTATGGCTGGATTAAAACATTGCACTGGCCACAAGCACGCAGGTTAGGTGATCTGAATTCCTCGGCTGAATGCATGCTCCAAGCTAGCGTCAAAGTTTTTGTGGCACAAAAGGATGAAATGTCCAACAGGAGACAAGCAGTTTCTAAAATATCAGTAATGGCAAAACATGATATTTCTACCATAAAAAGGATGCACTGCATGCTGACGAACATGATTTTCTAAATGAACCCCCTTTTTATGATAATGGAGAACATTTGAGGAAACAGAT
Organism: Lithobates clamitans; assembly: GCA_037952925.1. Taxonomy (NCBI): domain Eukaryota; kingdom Metazoa; phylum Chordata; class Amphibia; order Anura; family Ranidae; genus Lithobates; species Lithobates clamitans. The sequence continues at coordinate 1,132,784 of JBBGZY010000944.1, forward strand.
TATGTCTCTTAGGCTTCATGTACACTGCTGCAGGTAAACTGATGTTTAGGAGCATTTGGGCATTTTTTTCAGCTGCCCCTGAACTCTCCTCTATGTTATCTTATCAGTACATGTACACAGGGTCGTTTATAATCGTTTCTAGGCAGCTGGGTTTAGAAGCATTTTTTGGAAAGCAAAAAAATGCATTCAGGACCGACGTTCAGAAGCATTTGAAATGCCAAAATGCCTGTAACAGCTGCTAAATGCGTGTAAATGCGGTAACTAGTGTTTAGCCGCGTTTCGTTTACAGGAGTTTTTCATTTTTGACTATTTTTTAAAACACTTCTAAAAGTACTCATGACCCCCTGACATTTGGCATTTCATTTTTTTTTTGGGGGGGGGGAGATGGGGAGCAGGTACCTAGTTTTCACAGGTACCCAGCTCCCACTTCCTCCCCTGGCGCCGGAAGTTCACTTTTCCCCCCTCCCTTCCTGCAATCTTCTGGAACAGGTCACAGGTCCCAGAAGATTGCCTGGCCATTCATAAAGCCACAGCGGGGGGGTCCACACTTGCAATGCCAGTGCCGCAGAGAGCAGAGGGAGAGAAGCGAGGCTTCGGGCAGCCGTGTCGCTGGAACATGGGACAGGCGAGTGTCTGTTTATTAACAGTCAGAAGCTACACTCTTTGTAGCTGCTGACTTTTAAATGGGTGGAACTTTGCTTTAAAATATAAAAGGACTGGACATGCTGGTAATAAGCCACATCTAAATAAAAGAAAGCAGCACTAACATATCTTTTTTAATTTTTATTTTTGAGATGAAAAAGTGAATTTACACAATAAAGAGAACCTGTAATATTTCCATGCAGGGCAAATCAACAAGTTTGCCTTAAGGCCCCTTTTACACTGGGGCGGTGCGGGCACCGGCGGTAAAACGGTGCTATTTTTAGCGGCGCTATTCGGCCGCTAGTGGCCGAAAAAGGGTTAAAACTGCCCGCAAAGCGCCGCTGCTGGCGGTATAGTGGCGCTGCCCCATTGATTTCAATAGGCAGAAGCGGTATATACCGCTCCAAAGATGCTGCTTGCAGGAGTTTTAACGTCCTGCAAGCGCACCACTCCAGTGTGAAAGCCCTCGGGCTTTCACACTGGAGACACCACAGCGGCTCTTTCAGGGCGCTTTGCATATATATATGTGTCCCCAGTGTAAAAGAGGTTTAAGACGCCTTTCACAATGAGGCACTTTACAAGCGCTATAGCGCTAAAAATAGCGCCTGCAAAGTGCCTCTTCCCTCACTCCAGTGTGAAAGCCCGAGTGCTTTCACACTGGAGCAGTGTGATAGCAGAACGCTCAAAAAAGTCCTGCACGCAGCATCTTTGAGGCGCTTTAGGAGCGGCGTATACACTGCTCCTAAAGTGCCCCTGCCCATTGAAACGCATCGTCACTTTGCGGGTGCTTTTAATCCTTTTTCGGCCGCTAGTGGGGCGCTTTTAACTCCCGCAAGCGGCCGAAAAAAGGATTAAAAGTGCCCGCATAGTGCCAATGCATTTCAATGGGCAGGGGCACTTTAGGAGCAGTGTATACACCGCTCCTAATGCGCCTCAAAGATGCTGCTAAAACGACGGCAAAGGGCTGCTAAAAATAGGGAAATCTGTTCCTGTAGCACCAGGGATTTCCCCTCACTTTCTCTTTAAGACTTTTTAATTATGCTCTCTGACAGGGGTTCTAAGAAAAAAATGAGAAGTCCTTATCTATGTAGCGGTAACCCCGTAGAGGCTGCTGGTTGGTGATTGTTGCCCGTCTCCCATCCTGCACAGCCAGGCACATGAATTTCCAGACACTTTACTGAAGAATCAGTCCTTGTACTTTGTTTTTTTTGTGTTTTTTTATTTAGGAGACATAACTTGGATGGAGATAGGGTACATATGGGATGTCCACTTGATTGAAGATAGGAAATTAGGGGCTGAAAACTCTATACATCACCAGTACATACAACCTATTCACTTCACCTCCAGCAAATACACTTGATTGATTGCAGACTATCACTCCCAGGACCAGTTAGCACGGTTGTTGAGGCCCGACACTGGCTCAGGAAGGCCCAAAGCAAATGCCCTTTGCAGGCAGGTACAGCGGGCCCCTATGGTGTAGCAAAATATGGTATTTCTAGTGCTAGCTGTCCCACATGTGGCTACGGATCCCAGTACCATCTCCTGGCTGCAACTGCCTCTTTCCACTGCCTGTGGCACCACAGTCCTCCTGACTGACTCTGCACCCATCCCAGTCCTCTCAGGCGTGCCTCCCAGTCCTCACAGCTGTTCCGTTTTCCTCCTAGAAACTTGCCTGGCAGAGCTGTCCTCTTTGCTCCCAGTGTCTCCTGGCCAGGACACCTCCGTGGTTTTAGGAAGGCCCCGTCCACACACGAGCCCAGGCCCAAGGTCACCCCATCAAGGGCCATGACAGCTTAACACTCTATTTCTAGCTTTCACCCAACAACTCCTCCCTAGCTGGGCTGACCCTAAGTATTTGAGGAGGCCTGCCCCCTGCCAATCCAAGTTGGGCATGTCAGAGCCCTCAGAATACTCCAGGTAGCTCCACTTTACCTCCCCTCCCCCTTTCCAGAAGGTTCTAGTACATTCTAGAAATAGGGGGGGGGGGGGGGTGTTGCTATCTGTGAGTCATCCAGCTCTCCCTGGATTTCTGCCAACCCTGGACAAAACAGACAGGCTTGGCTGCCAGCCAAGCCTGCATAAATTTACCTACTCTTACAAAAAAGATCTATTTTAAACCTTTGGATCTTTTTTATTTTTTTTAATCAAAAGCTGTCTGTCTGGTTGCATCGGGCCTTAGAACTTCAGGATCACAGTCCTGTAAGAACCAAACAGCAAAGGAAAGTGGATAAACATGTGACACAGAAAGTACTGAAGCCAAAGTATCAGCATGACAGCCAGGGAAGTAGCATTTTTAAAAGAGGAGGTCAGCAATGGCATCCTCTATATTTCTCTGGGTTTCCTTCACATGGTTCATCATACATATAATATATGCAGCTAATCTATGGACTTGCCCAGAGCTCTACGTAAGCACAGCTGTTGTCCATGGAAAGGTCTCAGTACAGATTATTTTCTCAGAGCCGTTTACTCGATAACTAGATGCTATTCATGGATCCAGACAGCAGAAAACAAGAAGTGTTTCAGTTGGCCTCATAAAACATCAAAGTTTGTGAAGGATTACAGGGAGCGAGTGTGGCCCTGCCCTGAGCTGCCTTGTGACCTACCATAAATTTACATTGTACACCATGTCAAAGACAAGTGATATCCCGAGTCTGAAAACAAAGTCAAATCTGCTGAATTTTCACTTCTATGCTCACTGTGGTCCAAGCATGACAGCTAGAAACACTTAAAGCAGTCGTTCACTTTCCCCAAAAACTCTCTGTCATTCCACTCCTCTTCTCTAAAAATTGAATAGTTTTTATTTGTAATTCATTTTTTAAATACCCTTTTGGAGGAAACCACCCTGCACTTACTATCCTTGGTGAGAATGGCGTTTTAATTTCCCACAGCCTCCTAATCATATACCCCAGGAGGACTCGGGGGACTCTACAGTACATCATCAGGGAGTTGGGTGTCTCCTCCTGGTTCTTGCACAGCCAGTCCCTGATGATGTCTTCAGGGGGCTGGCTATAAGAGTTCAGAAGAGACAACGTGCCCCCTGAAAGACTTTAGAGAAAATGATTGTGGTGCAGGACCCTACAAAACACCACTGGAACGCTGGGCATGTTTTTTTCCTAACTCAGCCAAAGGTAAAAGGGTGAAAATAAATAAGGGGGTGGGGTGAAATTCCTCTTTAAAAGTATATTGGTTGAACTAGACTGACTTTTTTAAACCTAACTATGTATACCTAAAGCCAAAATCTTTTTTTTTCATTTTGGATAGAGTGGGGGATTAGAGCAGTTTAATTTAAACCACCTGTGTCCCTATTAGGGAGATTTCCCTTCACTTCCTGCCCTGTAGACTCACCAGGAAGTGAGAGGATATCTTTCCAAAGTGAGGGAAATCACCATATAGACCTCTGTCATAGGACTAAGTGTCCCCATTGGGAGATTTCCCCTCATTTCCTGTTCTGGGGGCAACTCAAAATTTTGTATTTTACCCTCACTTTCATTTGTGGCAAAGTTAAAGATCAGGACAATTAGAAAGAGTGAATCTCCCTAGTAGAGACTGACCGCAAAAAAAAAATAAATAAATAAAATTCTAAACCCTGAGCAATATCTGAATACAAAATAAAAAAAAGTTTTGCCACCTGTTATTACAACATGGCCCATTGGTTGAAAATATTGTGGCCATGCCATACTGTGCATACTTGGCCTGTCCTTGATAGGCCCAAAAGGAACTCAGGCCTTGCAAGGTCAGGCTGGGGGTGGAGAAGTGACCAAGATGTATTGTTTAACTGCAGTACATAACAAATCAAGTCAACAAACTGCAGGCTGGGTGGGTCTCCGTCCAATCCGGGGAGGGGGGCGTTGGGGGAGTTCCTGGTGCGGGTGTCGGCGGAGCAAGGGGGGCTCCTGTCATTTTCCTTGTCAGGGATGTCTGCGATGCGGGGCTTGGGGGAGTCTGCGGAGAGCGGACTTTGCAGGGAGCCCTGAGGTCTCTTGGGGGCCCCTGGGGGGGGAGGGGGGGCAGGTACGCTTCAAGAGCTCAGGAACCAGAAACACAACATGAGCAAGAGTGGGGGAGGAGCGGAGCGACTATAATTTAATAATAGAGAGAAGAGGAAAGAAGCAGTGGCGGCTGACAGGTCGGTCCTCTGTCTCCTCCCCCCTCCCTCCTCTTCCCAGGCCAAAAGGATTGTTTCTTCTTTCAGCCAATCGGGAAACAGGTCTCGGTTCCTGATTGGCTGGGAGGAGAATCAGCGTGAGAATAGCGAATATTACTTCGCTATTCTCACACAACTGGGTGGGCTCAGGGTGCAGTGCTCTGCGCCCCAAACCCACCCTTTTTGAAGCCTATTAGAGCCTCTGGCTCTAATCACATGCTTCAACCCCCCCCCCCCCCTCATTGGAATCCATGCGTCTAGCGCCCTGCAATGTAGATTAGGGGGCCGGACACATGGATGGGGGTGGCGCCTGTGCGCCCCTTTTGGACGGGCTGCCACATATCTCTGTTATTTTCCATATTTTGGGACTATTTCAGGACAGGTCTGCAAGAAATTTAGCACAGAGTGTAACAGTTTGTAAAGTAATCACACCCTCTTTAGTAGTATCTGCAGTGAATTTAAACAGATGAAACGTTTTCCTTTATGCTTTCCTGCAGCCTATTTATCATGTGGCCCGGTTCAGCACTCTCTGCATTCACAGTGCAGTAACTAGTTCAGGCTTTGCTGGGTCTATACTGATGTCTTCCTGGAACTTACTTAGGATTTGTGAGCTTAAAGAGTGTTAAAGAGTATGTAAACCCAACATTTCATATTCCTGATAAGTGCCTGCTCTACCATGTACTTGTATGAAAAATTATCCTGTTGCCTTTGTATTACTTCCTTTGTGTGAAATCCCTGGTGTTCCTGACAGTCCCTATGTTTTCCTATTAAAGACTGACCACACTAAGCATGAGAGTACACAGTGGTCAGTTCTTCCTCCAAAGATCAAACTTGTACTGACAACCCCAGCACAAGCATTCACTTGGAGGATTAGTGTTCTATTGTTTCTCCTCCCCCCAACTCTTATGCAGCTGAGAACAGAGGGAATGTGATCACTTATAAATAGGATCACCTATATTCTCTACACAAATGTTTTGCCTTCCATTTCTATAATAAACTGAATGGGTTATTTTACAAGGTGATTGTTTACAATCACTTCAACACAGGGTTTTCTAAATGAGTTCCCAAGTGCCACCAGCAAAGATGATAAAAACACACTATATTGTCAAAAGTATTGGGACACCTGCCTTTATACACACGTGAACTTTAATGGCATCCCAGTCTTAGTCCGTAGGGTTCAATATTGAGTGGGCCCACCCTTTGCAGCTATTACAGTTTCAACTCTTCTGGGAAGGCTCTCCACAAGGTTTAGGAGTGTGTCTATATTTGACCATTCTTCCAGAAGTGCATTTGTGAGGTCAGGCACTGATGTTGCACGAGAAGGCCTGGCTCACAGTCTCCGCTCCAATTCATCCCAAAGGTGTTCTATCGGGTTAAGGTCAGGAGTCCGTGCAGGCCAGACAATTTCCTCCACCCCAAACTCGCTTATCCATGTCTTTATGGACCTTGCTTTGTGCACTGATGCGCAGTCATGTTGGAACAGGAAGGAGCCATCCCCAAACTCTTCCCACAAAGTTGAAAGCATGAAATTGTCCAAAATGTCTTGGTATGCTGACGCCTTAAAGGGGTTGTAAAGTTGTTGTTTTTTTTTTTTTAAAATAACAAACATGTTATACTTACCTTCACTGTGCAGCTCGTTCTGCACAGAGTGGCCCCGAACCTGGTCTTCTGGGGTCCCTCGGCGGCTGTTTCAGCTCCTCCCCGCAAGCATTTACCACCTTCATGCAAGCTCCCTCGCACGGTGGTGAGTGCTTGCGGGCGCGCTCCCGTGATACAGCCGGCGGCTGTAGCCGCTCGCTGTATCACTCGGCCCCGCCCCCCGGCGCGCCGCGTCATCGGATGTGATTGACAGCAGCGCGAGCCAATGGCTGCGCTGCTTTCAATCCATCCACTGCAGCCAATCAGCGACCAGGCTGAGCTGCAATGAAGCTGACGAGGACGAGGAGCGAAGATTCGAGGCGTCAGGTAAGTAAAAACGGGGGGCCTGGGGGCGGCGGTACTGTCAAAAGTTTTTTCACCTTAATGCATAGAATGCATTAAGGTGAAAAAATTTTTACCTTTACAACCCCTTTAAGAGTTCCCTGGAACTAAGGGGCCAAACCCAACCCCTGAAAAACAACCCCACACCATAATCCCCCCTCCACCAAATGATTTGGACCAGTGCACAAAGCAAGGTCCATAAAAACATGGTTGAGCAAGTTTGGGATGGAGGAACTTGACTGGCCTGCACAGAGTCCTGACCTTAATTCGATAGAACACCTTTGGGATGAATCAGAGACTGCGTGCCAGACCTTCTCGTCCAACATCAGTGCTTAACTTCACAAATGCGCTTCTGGAAGAATGTTCAAACATTCCTATAGACACACTCCTAAATCTTGTGGATGGCCTTCCCAGAAGAGTTGTTGTAGCTCAACTCCAGACAAAAACTTTTTTCTTTTTTTTTTTAATTTCTGAAGAGGTTTGGGAACAGAAAATATGCTTGTCCGGTTTATACGTCTTTCTGTGGCCCTATTGGGGAGATTTCATATCAGTTCCTGTGATAGAAGTTTAAAAACGGAGGGAAACATCTGTCACCAGGACAGGATGTCACAGAGAACAATAACCACCTTACCAAGGTTCTGACCTTTCACCAACTAGAGAGAATTCCCATCATTTCCTTTCTGGATTGAACTCTTCCATTTTATTACATACCCTATTTTAGACACAGTGATGTCATCACTGGGTCTCCGTTTCTCCAAGCAATGCAGGCAGATTGAGGCTTGTGGGAGGGGCCAAAGTGCTGTACATAGCTACCTGAAAACATTGCAGCACTCTGCCTCTGTACTCCCCTCAGCTCTGATTCAAGTAATGGGCCGGTGCTTGGGAGGATTTATACAAACATCAAAATGCCTTGATAGGTGGATATCAGTGTGGAGGAGGAGTGGGCATTCATAGACAGGCTGTATTTGAGCACAGGGTGTATGGCTCATGTGTGATGCAGAGCATCCATGATTGAAAGAACTGAAATACAATGAAAGAGAAGGGTAGTCAAGGGACAGTAAGGCTGGGGAGGAAAGGGGTAGATGATGCTGGTGGAATATTTCCTCCATCCAGAAAATAAAGGTGGGCCCTTGGGATTTGATGCAGCTTCTAATGCATGTTACCATAAGCTAAAAGTATGCATGAAATAAAAGCAGGCTGTATCTGGCTTGCTGCAACTTTTAATGCACACTATCAGAAGTTCAGTGAAATCAGAGAAGTGATTTCAGTACAGGAATGGAGCCTGTACCACTGTGCAAGACTGAAGGGAAGGCTGGACTTCTGCTGAATCAGCTTGCCGAGTAGACACAACTAAAAATATGGCCTGATATATGACAATATGAAAGCTGCATAATTCCTTTTTTATTCATAAAAAAGGTTTAAAAGTGAATTGGACGGGTTAATAGATGAAAAGATTTCCTGTTTAGGTGGGTGATTTATCCGATATCAATCTAGGAGGTAATGAGAAATATGCTCCTAAGACCTGAGAAACACTGAGGCTCCCATTAATACCCACACTCTGAAAATGCTGGCCGTGTCTGGCTATAAGGCCCCTTTCAGACGGGCGGAATCCACTTGTACCCTGCTGAGCAGGCGGATGACAGATCGGTGTCCCGCTCTCCTCTATGGGGCAAATGGACGAAAACAGAGCACCTGTCCGTTTCCATCTGATCCACCAGACAGGTGGGGAATAGGACCACTATCTATATGTTTTTGGCAGACAGGATCAGGTCAGACGGCGGTGGGTGTTCGCTGACATCCGCCGCTCCATAGAAGAGGCTGGAGGGTCCCATCAGGAAAATAGAGTGCCTCCTCTTTTGGGGTTCCCTGCCAGCGCCCTCTGCTCATCCTCTTCTGTATCTGCCTCCATAGCAGAACGTTTGCTTTTTTTTTTACTTTAATACAAGTACCGTATATACTCGAGTATAAGTCGTTCCGAGTATAAGTCGAGGCCCTAATTTACCACAAAAAAAATGGGAAAAACTTATTGACCCGAGTATAAGACGAGGGTGAGAAATGCACAGCTACTGTAAGTGGAAAAGAGGGTCAACAATGCCCATTTGCAGCATCACTGTGCCCATTTGCATGCCTCACTGTGCCCATTTGCAGCCATAGGTCCCCTGAACTTCAAACTCGGTAGTTAAGGGTTTCTAGATGCCCCCTAGCTGCAGCCAAAATTTGGGGTCTCTGAACCCAAAGGGTCCCGAAATGACATTGCTGCAGATGGACACAGTTGACCGAATTTGGGGCCCCGTATCCCAGGGCCACTTAGTGCTAGGAACCCCAAATTTGGTGTGCAAACCCAGTGAAAACTAGTACCAAAAAATTTCCAAAGCTGGGGTTTCTAGCACCAAGTGGCCCCGAGATACAGGGCCCCAAAAAATTAGTTCAGAAAATGTCAAGCACTTTTCTGCAGCAGAGAATGACATTTTCCAAACCGATTTTGGGGCCCCGTATCTCAGGGCCACTTGGTGCTAGGAACCCCAGCTTTGGATATGTTATGGAACCAGTTCCACTGGGTTTGCACACCAAATTTGGTGTTCCTAGCTCCAAGTAGCCCTGAGATATGGGGCCCCAAAGTCGGTTCAGAAAATGTCAAGCACTTTTCTGCAGCATAGAATGACATTTTCCAAACCGATTTTGGGGCCCCGTATCTCGGGGCCACTTAGTGCTAGGAACTTCAGCTTTGGATATGTTGTGATGCCAGTTCCACTGGGTATCCACACCAAATTTGGTGTTCCTAGCACCAAGTGGCCCTGAGATACAGGGCCCCAAAGTCGGTTCGGAAAATGAAATTTTTTGCTGCAGAAAAGTGCTTGACTCGAGTATAAGTCGAGGGGGGCACTTTCAGCACAAAAAAATGTGCTGAAAAATTCGACTTATACTCGAGTATATACGGTAATGCATTAAAAAGGTAAAATCCTTGTGACTTTAGAACCACTTTGAGGAAGCAAGGTTGGCATCAGCAAATCCTAGTGCCTCTAAGTTTAGTAGGTCCTGGGATACTCCCGAAGACATGCCCCACTTTTCAATACTATTTAAAAAAACTTAAAAACTTTTTATCAATTTTATTTCCTCCAAAGCAGTTAAGCAGCATCTCTCGCACATTAAATTATCCATTATTATGGCTACTCTTACCCTGAGTAAATGGCACAACCCAAATTAATCATAGAACAGGGACATATTCCAGTAAAGCCAACGCAACCTCACGTCAAATGATCTGGCAGGGAGAAGATTTGGTTTCATGATAGTGAGCCTTGCAGAGGGATCTGATGACAGATGATTCAGGAGATATGTCATTACGTGGCACAGTAGGACTTTCTGACAGTGACACAGCACTCCGAGGGAAAAGTCCTACATGTCCGTGCCGCTGCGTCATCTCCATCAATAGTGCTGCAAGTGTTACGTGCTGGTTGGTCCATTAAAGACAACCTGTCCTTATAATACAGCAATCCTTTAAACAACCCCAAACATCCTACAGTTAACTGTTCCCCCTTCTCATAGATCTTCACTGTGTCGCCTGCTGGAAGCAACATGGCCTCCTTACCTAAAGTCATAAGAGCTAATAGTGAATAGTCTTCCCTTAGAAATAAATAAGGATTCTACAGCACATGCATGGCCTGGCTAGGCGACACTTTTAGTCAGCAGGTAGGAGGGACTCCCAATTTCCTATACAGACTTCACTTAACATTGTGTACTCCTGACCAGCCCTTCTCTAAATTTTTACTATAGAGCAGGGATATGCAATTAGCGGACCTCCAGCTGTTGCAGAACTACAATTCCAATGAGGCATAGCAAGACTCTGACAGCCACAAGCATGACACCCAGAGGCAGAGGCATGATGGGACTGGTAGTTTTGCAAAAGCTGGAGGTCCGCTAATTGCATATCCCTGCTATAGAAGAACCATCAAAATCATTTCACTTTTTGGAAAACCAATTTATTGGGGAATCCCAAATACAATAAAATAGATCTCAAGTGCCATGTTGCTGGCTCTGTCGAGTGGTGTTGGATCCCAAAGCTATGCAGGCACCACCAGATGGGAGGTCAATCAGCTGCAGTTGGAGGAACCCCCAGCAAACTCTGAAGGAACCCTAGTGGAGAATGACTGCCTTACACAGCAACTACCAGCCACAGGCATAACCAATCTTTAAACTAGTTTAGCATGGCTTTAACCAATCATGCCTCCCCTAAAGGGTAACTCAACTTTCATAGGAAAAAAAATAGCAAATAAAAAAACAAAATAATATAGCAAACACACACAATTGCTACACAAGCCATATTATAATTGAATGTTATTAAAAAATTACCTTTTCTTTTCAATCTGCAGCTCTGTCATTTTCTGTAAAATGCAATATGGCAACCTGGAGGCATTCTGTATACGGTGTACAGAACTTCCCCAGATATGCCATTTCCTGCTTGTGTGATTGGCTCACTTATTTTCTGCATATTCAGATTAAGGGTTAATTGCTTCCAAAGGGATGCAGACCCTGCAAGCTTCCTCATTAGAACACTGTTTGTGCATCAGCTGATTAATAATGAAAAAGTCACTCCTATTCAGATTCACTCTGCACATTGACATAAACAAACAAACAGCTTTTACTTCGGAGCAGAAACAGGTAGGAATCTGCAAGAACGTTTGTTAAAAACACTTGCAATATATATTAATCACCCAGAGATTAGTTACCTGTGCTCTGTGACGACATCCTGTTGTATGACGAAACGCGTAGGGAGGAGCGACGCACTGACGTCACCGCAATACGCTTAGTTCCGGAAGCTACGGGCTTTATTCGAGGCCGGCCGGCTCAATCTTTTTAACGTTTGTCTTATCAGCTTAATTGTAAGTGTCCATTCGTCTTTATTATTTGAATAAATGTGAAAGGTTTTACACTATGTGAGCCTTTGTTGTTTTAAGGGGACCTTATTACCGGGCCCGATTTGACTTACACCTGGACCATCGCTACTGAGGCCGAGGAGTTCATTGTGTGACACCGAGATCCCGGGCCACCTGTTCAGTGTGGTCCCCTGTAATAAGGGACCACCGTGTTCCGGTAAGCGGCAGCGTTTGCTGTGGTGGTGGCAATTTCTATCTGTCACATTTTTTGGGATGTCCCGTTTTCATCACTTTAGAAGAGTCACGAGTCACTTTGCATGGACTTTGTTTATAATATTTTTCATCCTGTTTTGCGATCTATGATTGATTATTTATGTTCACTATTACAACATATGGACTTTTAGATTGTTTAGTCACATCAGTTGTTTAGTTTTTTTACACAGTTTAATTTTTTTCAACATAATTTAGGTGTTAACATTTATCTTATTTATATTGTCATCACATTATTGAGATATTATTGTCCTTTTTCACTGAAGGTTGTATTCACTGGTATATTGTCGTTTTGTATCTATATTTAGGGTTTATTTATTCATTTTTTAATCACAATTTCACTTGTTGTGGTATACCATCCGCTTACATTGTGAGGATATGGCATATTACCTCATAAGACCAATTTAGTTAGAGCAGCTCCCCTTTTGTTTTATACTTGAGAAATAGACGTATGAGTGCTGCAAGCATTGCTGCAGAGGTTGAAGGGGTGGGGGATCAGCCTGTCAATGACTATACGCCGCACACTGCATCAAAATGGTCTGCATTGCTGTCGTCCCAGAAGGAAGCCTTTTATAAAGATGATGCACAAGAAAGCCTGCAAACATTATGCTGAAAACAAGTAGACTAAGGACATGGATTACTGGAACCATGACCTGTGGTCTGATGAGACCAAGATAAACTTATTTAGTTCAGATGGTGTCAAGCGTGTGTGGTGGCAACAAGGTGAGGAGTACAAAGACAATTGTGTCTTGCCTACAATCAAGCATGGTGGTGGGAGTGTTATGGTCTGGGGCTGCATGAGTACTGCCGGTGTCTTATCGAATACTGTCCCCCATCAAGTAAAGTCCGCCCTGTACTGCGCAGGCGCAGTACAGAGGACAAACGAGACGCCAAAAGCCTCCGATGTTCAACAGCTGTTCGTCAGCTGTACACGGCGCCTGCGCACTTATTCTGCCCTGAGTCCAGGTTCATGCCCCACTATGCAAGTGGACATAGAGTTAGAATAAAAAGATGCCGAGCGCAGCAAGGCCGTGCCTGAAGCGTGGCGAGCGAAGCGAGCCCGCGAGGGGCCCTGTTACAAAGCGTTCACTATTAAGTGCCCAAGCGCCGTGTACAGCTGATGGTCAGCTGGTCAACTTCAGAGACTTTCGGCGTCTCCTTGTCCTCCGTACTGCGCAAGCGCTGTGCCTGCGCAGTACGGGGTGGACATTATCCGATAGGAGGACACTTCTCGTCAGAACACCGGCACTGGGGGGCTACAGTTCATTGAGGGAACCATGAATGCCAACATGTACTGTGACATACTGAAGCAGAGCATGATCCCCCTCCTTCGGAGACTGGGCCGCAGGGCAGTATTCCAACATGATAACGACCCCAAACACACCTCCAAGATGATCACTGCCTTGCTAAAGAAGCTGAGGGTAAAAGTGATGGACTGGCCAAGCATGTCTCCAGACCTAAACCCTATTGAGCATCTGTGGGGTATCCTCAAACGGAAGGTGGAGGAGCGCAAGGTCCCTAACATCCACCAGCTCCGTGATGTCATCATGGAGGAGTGGAAGAAGACTCCAGTGACAACCTGTGAAGCTCTGGTGAACTCCATGCCCAAGAGGGTTAAGGCAGTGCTGGAAAATAATGGTGGCCACACAAAATATTGGCAGTTTGGGCCCAATTTGGACATTTTCACTTAGGGGTGTACTCACTTTTGTTGCTAGCAGTTTAGACAGTAATGGCTGTGTGTTGAGTTATTTTAAGGGGACAGCAAATTTACATTGTTATACAAGCTGTACACTCACTACTTTACATTGTAGCAAATTGTCATTTCTTCAGTGTTGTCACATGAAAAGATATAATAAAATATTTATAAAAATGTGAGGGGTGTACTCACTTTTGTGCGATACTGTATGGGCATAAAAAACAGAAGACAGGACATGTACTGCTATGGTATAAGCGTTGCTGAGAACAACCAACCAAAACAAACTTATCCAGGGAGAAATCTCTAAAAATAGAGTTTCCTTTAAACCCAGAGACAGCGGGGTGACTAATGTCAGTGAGACCTGGCACTAATGAGTCACACGCAGTCACTTCAAGGTGGTGGCTGGAGTCTAAACATATAGTGGATGTGATCTTTAACAATGAACTTCTCTTAGTCTCCCTTTTGGTATGTTAAAGTATATCAAAAGCCAACTGTGGGTGTAGTAGGTAAGGGTAAAAGCTGAGGTTCAACTGCTATAGCTGCAGTCACATCACTTACCTGTAATGAAGGGTGTCCCACGTCTGTCAGGCAGCTGGATCCTGTACAAACCTTCTGTGCAGGAATGACAACAGGTCCTCTTTCTGCTGTTGCTGAACTTCTGGCCCAGCAAAAGTGGTTCTGGGGGTTTTAAATCATTTTATAACCAAAACTGCAGATTGTACTATACTGTATGTGTAAAAATGAAAAACTGCTCTAAGGCTCCATTCACACTAGCGCGTTTTTTGATGCATTTTGCATTTAGCAGAAATGCATGGGAATTTTTTAACATGGGTTCCTATGGAACATGTTCACATCAATGCCTTTTTGTATCTCTGCATTTTTGGAAAGGGTCAGGGACTTTTTTTTCATGCAAAATGCAGCGTTTTGCATGTAATAGAATTCAATGGACAAGCATCAAAAACGCAAGTGCAGCGTTTTTACAGCGTTTTTGATGCGTTTTTGCCGTTTGTTTTTTTTGTTTTTTTTGACTGTATACAGTCAAAAAAAGAAAACTGTAAAAAAACAAACAAAAAAAAAAACGCAAAACGCGGCAAAAACGCTGTAAAAACGCTACAAAAACGCTGCTCAAAAACGTAGCAAGCATAAAAAAAAAAACTCCAAAAACGCTCAAAAGCAACATGCATAGGTGTGAATCGAGCCTAAAGGGGGACCAGTTCAAGTCTGTGTAGCAAAAGACACACAATTCTGACCCAAAAAGACTCCTGTACTTTTAAGCATCGTGTGACAAGCGACAACGCTCAGGCATGAGGAGTCTTCAACCTGGGTGTTTTTTGGAGGTCAGGAGTCGGGTGACAAAACACTCACCTGTGAATGAAGGTGTATGGTTCCCAACATAGACCTGTGAAGAAAAAAAAAAAAGTATGTTTCAGGGGCTAGTTTTACGCAGACATTATATGCTGTTATACATTTGAATAGAAGCTCATTTTTATTTTCACACAAAATTTCAAGTCAAGTTAAAAACACTTATACAAATAGTTTACACGATATGGATAGAGCATAGGTATCAACACTTTAGACATCTTAGTACTTTGCACATAGTATACAAGTGATCAACCACAGACGTTACCCATATGCTACACCAGAGTACAAGTACATATTAGTTTAAAAAGCTATTCCTCAGATATTTTTGTCATTTCTTACGAATATATCATATATATATATATATATATATATATATATATATATATATATATATATATATATATATATATATATATATATATATAAATAATACACACACACACACACACATATATACATACATACACACACACACACACATATATATATATATATATATATATATATATATATATATATATACACACCCTGGGGTGAGGGCGTGAACATCTTTAACGCATTTCACAGGTTTGTCACTTGTTTCATCAGGAAAACTGTAAAGCCTTAATTATATGTAGAGTTTGTCTATGCAGATGTGCACACCAAAAAGGAGGAATCGCAGACTTAGAACTCGCCTAAAGGGCTGATATACAGCGAAGAATAAATGGCCCCTTGATCTTCCTGCTAATGACCCAGAAGCGGCGGGTAAAACGCCACTTCAGGACCCTGGTGTCATACTGTCTAGGGAAGAAGCTAATGGAGCACCATCTGTGCTCCATTAGCTTCCCTGGAGGGCAGGTGATACTTCTGGGGTATCAATAAAGAGAACTGGTCACCAAAAATATGTATTAAATAGGGGACTTTTGCCCAATGTGGTGAAAGAAAAAAAAGAAAAAAGAAATAAATAAAAGGAAAGAAAGGAAAACAATTGATAGTTGATTGTGCTAGAGAGGTTACATATCACTGCTGGTGCAAGACCATAAAAATAAATAAATAATAAAAACATTCCCCTCTGGGCGATCTATGTACATTGCAAGGACTGCTGCAGATTCATACTTTGTTATTCTAAGAAGTAGCAGTTTGTTTCTCTGTGTACATGTGCTAATTAAATCTGTATGGGAGTGACTTTATAATTAGCAATCAGATGTTACACTTGCAGGGTTATAAGAAAAGTTGTAAGGTCTGCATCCCTTTAGATGTGATTTCCCTTTGGGAGTATCTCATCGAAATGTATATTTTTCTTGCAGGGGGATTCCCAAAATCTGATTTATATCTTAGTGCAGACTTCTGGAAGAATCAGTGAGCCAATCATACAAGCAGGAAATGATATATCTGGGGGTGTTCCGTATACCATCTGTGTACAGAACACCTCCATTTTGCCATATTGCTTTACAAGAAATGACAACGTTGCAGATTGAAAAGGAAAGATAATCTTTAAAGCGGTTGTATACCTATATTTGTAACTTTTACCTACAGGTAAGCCTATAATAAGGCTTACCTGTAGGTAAAAAAAATATCTCCTAAACCTGTAAGGTTTAGGAGATATTCCCCTCGCAATGAGCCGCTAACTGCAGCGGCGCATGCGCACAGGGGACTCTCGGCTGACAGCCCGGCATGCCGGGCAGAAGTCTCCCGCGCGCATGCGCGGGAGTGACGACATCGCGGCTCCGGCCACTCACAGCGCCGGAGCCGCGATACCCGGAAGACACGCCGAGGGGAGATGTCGGCTCCCTCGGCGTGGACCAGGTGAGATGCCGGCGCCTCGTTCTAAGGTAAGTATCTCATAATGAGCTAGTATGCGGTGCATACTAGCTCATTATGCCTTTTCCCGTGCAGGTGTAAAAAAAAAAAAAAAATGACAGCGGGTATACAACCGCTTTAACTAGAGGTCATTTGACCATAGGCCGGGTGAGATCACAGTAGATCCAGGTAGTCATCACTGAGGTCCTCCCCAGAACACACCTCACGTTTCACCAAAGAATGTAGTGTTGCACATTTTGGCCTAAATTTATAAAGAACGATTATTTATTTACAAATGTTTATAACAGAAACAAAGAAAAATGCTGCGTTTATTTTTCCAAATTTTCAGTCTTTTTTTTTTTGTTAATTTAGAGAAAAACAAAAAACAAAACCCAATGGTGATTAAAGTGGTAGTAAACTCTGTACTTACCTGTAGGTACTGCTAATATCTTCTAAACTTACACAGTTTAGTTGATATTAAGAGTGCATGCAGCCAATGACATCACCGGCGTATGCACTCTGAAGGTCCGGCTTACAGTGCTGGACCCTCAGAGCCTGCACCGAAAATGGTGGCTCCCGCACACATGCGTGGGAGTTACGTAGTTGCGCCCCCGGCCACTCAAGTACACAGAGGACACGAACCCGGAAGGAAGACCGAGGGAAGATGTCAGCCGCCTCAGAGGTGACATTGTGGTGCTGGAGGGCTTCATTCTCAAGTAAGTATATCATAATGTTCTAATATGCAATGCAGAAACCTTGGGAAAAAGAAAATTCGGGCCCCCTTTAGGTATTGCCATAATGTGTCAGTAAGCACCGCATACTAGCACATTATGACAAGCTTACCTTAAAAAGGAAGCCCTCCAGCGGGGTGCCGTCACCACTTCATAGGCTTCCATCCTCACCGGGTCTTCCTTCTGGGTTCATGGGCTCCAGTCATTTGAATGGCCAGGCTGCAATGACGTCATGCACGCGGGAGCCATGGTTGCGGCACGGTGCTCTGCGTTCCAAAGCATACCGTTTGGCCATGAATGCAGAGCATCACAACACCCGCAAGTGATGTCTTCAGTCAATGCGAATATAACCTAAATGAAATGTGCATCGTTTAGGAAATATACATTGTACCTACAGGTAAGCTTGACTGTAGGCTTACCTGTAGGTACACTTGCACTCACGGGGTTAACTACCACTCTTAAGTGTTGATACCTACGTTCCATATCAAGTACACTATTTTTAAAGCACTTAACGTAAATCAAAATTTTGGGTGAAAATGAAAATTAAGTTTTACACAAATGGTTAATGGCATGTAGTCTGTGTACAAGTGGCACCTAAAGAAAAAACTTTTTTGTTTTTCTTTGTTGTTAGATGCAGTTAAATTCACATCATATCAATTCCATGTACCTGTGGTCCCCAACATAAGCACTTGTGACAGGCTGACAATGCAGGAGTACAGCTGGGAAACAGGGACAGTGTGTTGTCACTCTATAACAGGAAGTGACTGAACAAGGACCTCAATGTCAGAACCAACTGGGATTATTTTAATGAAAGCTGAAGATTTAAAAGGATTGAAATGACCTTTGAAACAACGTGAACTTGTTATAACTGATATGAGACCTTTGTGATTGAATTCCCATCATACCACATAATAGAGTCAGTGACATCTCATATCGCTCACTGTAAATAGCCGAAAGGAGTACACAGCCAAAGTATACTATTCACTGCTGTAATGTATATAGAACACAGTACACATGGGGGGTTATTTACGAAAGGCAAATACACTTTGCACTACAAGTGCAAAGAGCAGTTGAAATTGCACTGAAAGTGCACTTGGAAGTTCAGTTGCTGTAAATCTGAGGGGAAGATCTGAAATGAGGGGAAGCTCTGCTGATTTTATTATCCAATCATGTGTAAGCTAAAATGCTGTTTTTTATTTTCCTTGCATGTCCCCCTCGGATCTACAGCGACTGCAGTTCCAAGTGCACTTTAAGTGCAATTTTAAGTGCACTTTGCACTTGTATTTTGCACTTGTAGTGCAAAGTGGATTTGCCTTTACTAAATAACCCCCATAGTGTCAGTGCATGGACACATGGAGTATGCTGTCAGTGTATGTACACAGAGTAAAGCCTAGTACACACGGGCCGAATGTCGGGCAACATCGGCCAGTTCCATAAAACCCGGCCAACATTCAGCCCGTGTATATGGCAGCCAGGCCGACTTCTGTCAGACATGCATGCATATAGCAGGGGAGACCGCTGTACTAACATCAGATTATTAGTACAGCAGCTCCAACCAGGGCTGTCAGTTAAATTAAAAAAATGAATGGTGTGTACTAGGCTTTAGCTGCGCTATCACATTATGTGCACATCTAAAATTAAGCTAGCAAATAAAGCTCACGCACTAAACATATACAGTGCAATCTGCAATAACCACAAAGTTCTCTCCTGCATGAAATCAAATGTGCATATATAAATCTCCAATGAGGGTAATTTACAAATCATATACACTCACAGTGTGTGCCCACCAAAGCAAGCTGCTTGTTTGCTTCCGAGACTCTGTGGGGTTTACTTACTAAAGCTGGAAAGTGCAAAATCAGGCTCACTTCTGCATAGAAACCAATCAGTTTCCAGGTTTTATTGAACAAGCTGAAATTAGAAGCCGATTGGCTACTATGCACAGATTCTACCCCTGTATGTCCAATGACTCAGAGTGTGGCTCAGCTCCGCCCCCTCACTGGCTGTGATGGACAGCAGCAGAAGCCAAAGGCTCCAGCTGCTGTCTGTGAGCCAATGAAGAGAGAGACAGCCGAGAGCACCTCTGCTCTCGTGCACATCGCTGGATCGAGATCAAGCTCAGGGCTCAGAGGGGAGGGGGTTGCATGCCAAAGAGTTTTTTTTTTTTTTTTACCCTAATGCAGAAAGGTTTAAAAAAAAAGAGAAAAAAAAAACCTTCTGCCCTTACAACCACTTTAATGCATTCTCTGCTTTAAAGTGACACTAAAGGTTTGTTTTTTTTTTTAATAACAAACACATCATACTTATCTCCACTGTGCAGCTCGTTTTGCACAGAGTGTCCCAGAACCTGCTCTTCTGGGGTCCCCCGGCGTCTCTAGCGGCTCCTCCCCACATCAGATAGCCCCCTAGGAGAAGCGCTCTCCCAGGGGGGCTACCTTGCGGGCGAGCTCCCGAGTCCAGCATTCAGCGTCTATAGAGGCCGAATGCAGGACTCGGCCCCGCCCTGCAGGTCATTGTATTTCATTGACAGCAGCGGGAGCCAATGGCTGCGCTGCTATCAATCTATCCAATCAAGAGCCGAGAAACCCGGGCAGAAAGAGAGAGTGCGTCCACGTGGGTCAAGTTCTAGGGCTCAGGTAAGTAAAACTGGGGGGTGGGGGCTAGGGGGCTGGTCACTGCCAGAAGTTTTTTCACCTTAATGCATTAACTGGTTTCCGACCGCCGCCTGTATATGTACGTCGACAGAATGGCACGGCTGCACAAATGGGCATACCTGTATGTCCCTTTGAATTTGCCGCCATGCCATAGCGGCGCACGCACCCGCCGCAAGCTCCGTGGGTAGGATACCCGAGATCGTCTTAAAGAGAGGAAGAACGGGGAAATGCTAATGTAAACAAGCATTTCCCCGTTCTGCCTAATGATACTGACACTGATCCCTGTAATCGGGACCAGTGATCAGTGTCGTATCACACGTAGCCCCTCCCCCCCACAGTTAGAACACATCCCTAGGACACACTTAACCCCTACAGCGCCCCCTAGTGTTAACCCCTTCACTGCCAGTCACATTTACACAGTAATCAATGCATTTTTATTCGCACTGATCGCTGTATAAATGTGAATAGTTCCAAAAATCTGTCAAAATTGTCTGATTTGTCCGACATAATGTTGTAGTCACGATAAAAAAAAAGAAAAAAAAAAAAAAAAAAAAAAAAAAAAATCGCAGATCGCCACCATTACTAGTAAAAAAAAAAAAAAATATTAATAAAAATGCCATAAAACTATCTCCTATTTTGTAGACGCTATAACTTTTGCGCAAACCAATCAATAAACGCTTATTGCTATTTTTTTACCAAAAATATGTAGAAGAATACATATGGGCCTAAACTGAGGAAAAAAAATGTTTTTTTATATATTTTTTTGGGATATTTATTAAAGCGGGGGTTCACCCACACCGCCAAAAAAAAAAAAAATATTAAAAGCCAGCAGCTACAAATACTGCAGCTGCTGACTTTTAATACATTGCCACTTACCTGTCCCGGGGTCCAGCGATGTCGGCAGGGGACGCCGAGAACCCGATCGGTTCTCGGCAGCCGCCGCCGCCATCCTAGGTGAGGGAATCAGGAAGTGAAGCGTTGCGGCTTCACTTCCCGGTTCCCTACTGCGCATGCGCGAGACGCGCTGCGCGTCCCTAGTGGTCCCCGCTCTCTCCTGGGAGCTGTGTGTTCCCAGTAGACAGCGCGGAGGGACAGGAAGAGGCGTAGACTCCCATGGGAGTCTATGCCGGAAGTGGGTGCAAATACCTGTCTTTGACAGGTATCTGCACCCCCCTCCCCCCTGAAAGGTGCCAAATGTGACACCGGAGGGGGGGATGGTTCCGAAAAGTGGAAGTTCAATTTTTGTGTGGAACTCCGCTTTAAAGCAAAAAGTAAAAAATAATGCGTTTTTTTCAAAATTGACGCTATTTTTTTGTTTATAGCGCAAAAAGGAAAAACCGCAGAGATGATCAAATACCACCAAAAGAAAGCTCTATTTGTGGGAAAAAAAGGACGTCAATTTTGTTTGGGAGCCATGGCGCACGACCACGCAATTGTCAGTTAAAGCGACGCCGTGCCGAATTGCAAAAAGTGCTCTGGTCTTTGGCCAGCCAAATGGTCCGGGGCTGAAGTGGTTAAGGTGAAAAAACATGGAGGGTTTACAACCCCTTTAAGGGGAAGAAAAAAATAAAAAACCTGTGTGCAGCTCCCCTAACTCCAATCTCGATATGCTCTTAATCACAGCCTGTGAGGAAAGAGCGGGGGCGGGGCCTCAGGATCAGGCAGCTTACTATGGGGGCAATTGGCAGGGAGGAGGAGGCAGGAGCGCCAGTGGGGAACCCCAGAAGAGGAGGATCTGGGATTCTCTGTGCAAACTATTACACATAGCATGGTAACAGGTTTTGCAGATTTTTTTGCTTTAAATCCTGTTACAATCACTTTAAATTAGTGTTAGAACATAAAAGTCTATAGATAACTCCCCATGTGAACTATGCAGTGCTCTTCCAATGTAAAATAACTCCCTGCAATGCAAAGCTTTTCATCCTGCAACACACTTGTCACATCAAATGACCTCCTAGATAATACGAGGTCTCTCAGGCTTGTTCCCCATAAAGGGTTAAAGTGGCAGTGTGATCTCTCTCTCCTTTCCCCACTCAGACCACAATTTCAGCAGGACATCCTCATAATAGGCATAGAATCACAGAACACAAATAGACTGACATAGTGCTCACTGGGCACTTTACTCTAAAATAAAGAGAAGATTAAAAATACTCGCATCGGAAAAACCCTCAGCGCAATAAGAAAACAGAGAGAGGACACTCAGAGGGACCTCTGATGACGTCCCATAAGACGACGACACGCATACGGTGGGGTTCTGTCTGCCGATGAAGTCATCACGCTGAGAGATACCTAAGAACTGAGTTTGCAGCACACATCACCAGCGTCCCCGAGTGTCTTCTTTCCTCCAGTGCAGGAGAGAACTTTGTGGTTGTTGCAGATTGTACTGTATATATTGTGTAGTGTGGAGACTGCATGGAGAATGCGGTCAGTGCACAGAGTATGCGGTCAGTGCGCGGACGCGTGGAGTATGCGGTCAGTGCGCGGACGCGTGGAGTATGCGGTCAGTGCGCGGACGCGTGGAGTATGCGGTCAGTGCGCGGACGCGTGGAGTATGCGGTCAGTGCGCGGACGCGTGGAGTATGCGGTCAGTGCACAGAGAATGCGGTCAGTGCACGGACGTGTGGAGAATGCGGTCAGTGCGCGGACGCGTGGAGTATGCGGTCAGTGCGCGGACGCGTGGAGTATGCGGTCAGTGCGCGGACGCGTGGAGTATGCGGTCAGTGCGCGGACGCGTGGAGTATGCGGTCAGTGCGCGGACGCGTGGAGTATGCGGTCAGTGCGCGGACGCGTGGAGTATGCGGTCAGTGCACGGACGCGTGGAGAATGCGGTCAGTGCACGGACGCGTGGAGAATGCGGTCAGTGCACGGACGCGTGGAGAATGCGGTCAGTGCACGGACGCGTGGAGAATGCGGTCAGTGCACGGACGCGTGGAGAATGCGGTCAGCGCACGGACGCGTGGAGAATGCGGTCAGTGCACGGACGCGTGGAGAATGCGGTCAGTGCACGGACGCGTGGAGAATGCGGTCAGTGCGCGGACGCGTGGAGTATGCGGTCAGTGCGCGGACGCGTGGAGTATGCGGTCAGTGCACGGACGCGTGGAGTATGCGGTCAGTACACAGAGTATGCGGTCAGCGCGCGGACGCGTGGAGTATGCGGTCAGCGCGCGGACGCGTGGAGTATGCGGTCAGCGCGCGGACGCGTGGAGTATGCGGTCAGCGCACGGACGTGTGGAGTATGCGGTCAGTACACAGAGTATGCGGTCAGCGCGCGGACGCGTGGAGTATGCGGTCAGCGCGCGGACGCGTGGAGTATGCGGTCAGCGCGCGGACGCGTGGAGTATGCGGTCAGCGCGCGGACGCGTGGAGTATGCGGTCAGTGCGCGGACGCGTGGAGTATGCGGTCAGTGCGCGGACGCGTGGAGTATGCGGTCAGTGCGCGGACGCGTGGAGTATGCGGTCAGTGCGCGGACGCGTGGAGTATGCGGTCAGTGCGCGGACGCGTGGAGTATGCGGTCAGTGCACGGACGCGTGGAGTATGCGTCAGTACACAGAGTATGCGGTCAGCGCGCGGACGCGTGGAGTATGCGGTCAGCGCGCGGACGCGTGGAGTATGCGGTCAGCGCGCGGACGCGTGGAGTATGCGGTCAGCGCGCGGACGCGTGGAGTATGCGGTCAGCGCACGGACGTGTGGAGTATGCGGTCAGTACACAGAGTATGCGGTCAGCGCGCGGACGCGTGGAGTATGCGGTCAGCGCGCGGACGCGTGGAGTATGCGGTCAGCGCGCGGACGCGTGGAGTATGCGGTCAGCGCGCGGACGCGTGGAGTATGCGGTCAGCGCGCGGACGCGTGGAGTATGCGGTCAGCGCGCGGACGCGTGGAGTATGCGGTCAGCGCGCGGACGCGTGGAGTATGCGGTCAGCGCACGGACGCGTGGAGTATGCGGTCAGCGCACGGACGCGTGGAGTATGCGGTCAGCGCACGGACGCGTGGAGTATGCGGTCAGTGCACAGAGTATGCGGTCAGTGCACGGATGCATGGAGAATGCGGTCAGTGCACAGAGTATGCGGTCAGTGCACGGACGCGTGGAGTATGCGGTCAGTGCGCGGACGCGTGGAGTATGCGGTCAGTGCGCGGACGCGTGGAGTATGCGGTCAGTGCGCGGACGCGTGGAGTATGCGGTCAGTGCGCGGACGCGTGGAGTATGCGGTCAGTGCGCGGACGCGTGGAGTATGCGGTCAGTGCGCGGACGCGTGGAGTATGCGGTCAGTGCGCGGACGCGTGGAGTATGCGGTCAGTGCGCGGACGCGTGGAGTATGCGGTCAGTGCGCGGACGCGTGGAGTATGCGGTCAGTGCGCGGACGCGTGGAGTATGCGGTCAGTGCACAGAGTATGCGGTCAGTGCACGGACACATGGAGTATGTATGGACTAGTCACCTCCCTGGTCTATGGCCCCTCAGCACTGGGCACACACTGAGTCCCCCCGGGTGGTTAACCCAGAGACCAGCCACGTACATGGGGTGTACCTACCTCCTCCTATCACACACTATCATCAGCACAGTGAGGGGATAGTCGCCGTCACCTACCTGTCCCTTGTCTCCGCTCCGCCGTCCGCACACAGCTCCCCTCAGCTGACTTACGCAATTAGCGTTACCACCGGCACGGCGCCCGCACTCTCAGCATACGGAAAGCCTTTCGCTTACGCAATCTGCGTAATTGCCGCCAACTGTTCATCTTTCGGAATACAGGCTCTACGCAGAAATCAGCGCAGAGGTGACGCATGTCATGGAAGGCGCGCGCGGATTGGCTGTCACGAATGTTTTGGCCGCATTCTATTGGCTGGCAACAGGAGGCGCCGGTTTTGATTGGTGGGAGCTAGCTGCCTGAGGTCCCGCAATTGGAAGAAAGATCAATTGAAGAGGCGAGCGTGTGTTTTGGGCTCAGATACAGGCGCGTGACGTGTCTGCAGCTGAGGAGAATAATAGAAGAGGGGCTCAGGCACCTCAGTGGGCTGGAAACCCAAAGAATTCACAATAAAGCAATTTATCAATATTATTTCATTATATTTTTCTCCACATTACCTGCAGACATATCCACCTTTTCTGTCCATGGTGTAAAGAAAAAGCTCTCACTAACCACTTAAAACCCTTTCGCTTCTCTATAATAATCTTTTTCGCTGCACCCTGCAATATAAATGTTCTTTTATACACATGTCGCCCTCCGAAGAGTGAACAGCGGTGGATTGCTTTTCAAAGGGCATTTGACATGCAGTGGGAAAGCTCTATGTCGCCTAATTGTTATGTTTTAACCCCTAAGAACCCGTAGCACCACACTGAGACTGCGTGAATCGCATGCAGTTGCCGGGCAATAGTGGCGTGGCCCCATGTAGTTGAATAGGTTTTGTTTGGTAGGCAGTATTGCCCGCTGAACACGACAGAGAGGATCATTATTGCCACAATTCAAAGCATTGTGGTCATGGCATGTGTACACTCCCCCATCTGCCACCCGCAAAGGGAAGCGGGTGTGACGACCAGGCATTACCAAAGACTGGCGCATGAGGAAAAATGTTCCATTTTCTATATGCCTGCCTAAATAGCACCTCTTGCAGTAAAATAATAAACGTAGAGCACACTAATTCCTTCATTTTCTGCCTCGCTGCAACTGAAAGAATTGCACGCTGTTGTGGTATGGCCTCATTCAGTTGAATGGGTTGCATTTGTTGGGCAATATTGCCCGAAAATGGCCCCATAAAGCAAGTGTCAACCTAGCCCAAGAGGGTAGATATTTACCTCTCCAGCGGACAGCGAGTACATTTTCCATTCATTTGAAGAGCTATTGGCACCACCGTTACCTGACACTTCCCTGTGCGTCTATAGCGCATCCCCCGACAGGCGCCGTGGTTCTTACCACTGGCTTAATGATATAGGAATCATGGCGCCCATTGTGGGACATATTATCTGACACACCCAGAAGTGTGAGGTAGAAGCGCTGTTGCTAACTCTGTGATGAAAGATTGGGCCTGCCATAGAGGTAAACATTTCTCCTCCTATATCACAGGGTGCAGCTGCATGAGGGCTGTTTCACAATGGGATGTGGCACGCATACCTGTGCGGTGCGATTGTGCCACCCATTCATTTGGATAGTCTGAAATCGCACCACAACATAAAGAAACTTTTAAAAAAACACCACGCATGGTACTCCACTAAATCGCATGGTACTTATGTAATTTGGTGCCCGCGAATGTACTGCATTTGCAATCTGTGTTTGGGGTGCCGTTTACATTGGCAGCAGACCACAAAGACAGTGTGATTTGAGCACAGTTCGGGAAAGGAGCATTAAACATGCCTTTCCTGCACCACGTTCTGGTGTGAACCGGCCCTGAATGCTTTTGGAGAAGCGACAGGGCCACTTTATCATGCAGGCCAAAGCAACAAGCCTCCGGAAGGGAAAGGAAAGCCCTGCATAAGCTATAAATCGCAGGAGTCGCAGCTTACAGAGCCTGTGGACTACCCCTGTGACAATGCTCAGGGGCCCATTGTTATCACATGGAATGAGTCACATGTTCCGGAGATAGCGGGCAAAGCACAGGTCCTCGTTATCTGTCATCTTTGAAAAAAAAGTAAATTAAACTACCCTGCAAAAGTAGACACTTTGGGAGGTGATTAACGGTGGGGACTGCTCCATTAGGGGCGCCTCCCACCCAATCCACGTGCCCGGCCCCTAATCTCCATGCAGGGCGCCGGACGCATGGATTTTAATGTTTTTTTAAATTTATAAGCACATGATTAGTGCGCCCTGAGCCCACCCAGTTGTGGGACATTAAAAAATTAATATTCGCTAATGTCTTCCTGCTTCTCCTCCCGGCCAATCCAAAAGCGGGTCCTGAGACCTGACTGGGCAGGGAGTCTTAGGACTCCCGGCCAATCGGGTCTCAGGACCCACTTCCTGTTCAGCTGGGAGGAGAAGTAATGGCCCGTCTCTTCCCTTGGCAAGCTGAAGTGAGGTAGCTTCCTAGGCAGCAGTTTCTATAAATGTACAGTTGCATGTGCCAAAATAATGAGGCACTTGCGTTGGTGTTCTAATTTAAAACATTTCTAAAATATACAGCATTATGAAAATGGCATAAATACAGCGACGATCAGCACTGCAGCAACGAGAGAGGGGGATGTGTATGGATGCCTGTGTAGCAATGCAGAAAGGAGAGGAGAAGATTTAGGATGATCTCAGCAAAAGATTACCTCAGATTTGCGCCAAAATGATTGAAATTTTTAGGCACATTCAAACCTGGTACACCACCAAACAATAAATTAGGGAATTGGGATGCACCATTTTTATTACTTTACTGCGGGAAGCAGGCATATAGAAATTGGTGCTTTGTTTGGCATGCACCAGTCTTTTTTATTCCCCTTACCTGTCCCGGCGTTCGTTTGTGGAATGTTCTTTCTTTGAGTAAATTCGTCTTCACATCTGACATACTTCTGAGGGCGTCGGATACCTCGTCTGCTGCTGCACACTATGGTTCCAACCACGACCCCTACATCGCTACTTTGTGTCAAAATCTGTCACTGTCACTTTTGCTGGACAACTTGATTTATAATCTAATTCTATATCCTTTGGGCCCTTTTCCTATATGTGTAGTGCAAGAACATTGATTAGGGCAGCCTATTCAAAAATTTTCGGCTAACAATGTAATTAAAATCACATGTGACCCTAGTTTTCTTAGTTCAATACATTTTTATTGAAAGTTTACAAAAATTTAGTACAAGAACATAGAGGAATCGCACAGAATGCAGCATGAGGGGCCGTACAGCCCCAATACCAGTACCAAACATTCCCATCAACACATAAGACAACGCTGGTCCATGAGTCTAGAACCAAAGGAGTCGTACTAGTAAGGATAACATGCCAGACCTGGAGAAAATTAGGGTTCGATGTCCAGCCAGGAGGGGGCACAGAGAGACCCATACCACTGGGGTATATCAAGGTATGACTCGCTATAACAGAAAGAAAGGGGGTAGGTACTGACATAGTTACTCTCATGGTTGGGTAACCGAAAAAATTAGGGAATAAAACAGGTCAGAAACAAAAACAAAAAAAGGGGGGGGGCTGGAAGAAAGAGGGAGAAAAAGAGGAGACGGAAAATAGATAAAGGAAGGTGAGAAAGATCCTTTGAACACCACATTCGCCTGAACCCTCAATCCAAATTCTAAGGGGAGAGGGGAGGTCACAACTGCAGTGCTTTCTGGTCTGGTAGATAATAAACTATCCATGGAGGCCAGATTTTCAAGAATTTGTCATATTTGTCTTTCAATATAGCCGTCAAGTTTTCATTGACCATGGTGGGTTTTGACTTTCTTGAAAGCTAAGAGTGGGGGTCTTCCAAGAGTGAGCAATGGTTTGCTTAGTGACAATGAAAGGAAAGGTGATTAGTCTAGCCCAGCCTTTTTCAACCAGGGTGCCTTCAGGTTTCTTCAGGGATGCCTTGGCAAAGTGCCTAAAAATTGCCCAAAAGTTGTATACAAGCCAACAGGTAAATAAAGCCTGCTTTTTAGTTACACAAAGCCACATATTTTCATTGTGCACTATTACAACCTTCCAGCCGCTGGTGTCCTAACAACCAATCACATCATCAGTTGATGAGGAGGATGCTGGGCACCTGCAGAGCATCCTTGTTGTCCCTTCCACCTGTACCTTTCATGAGCACTGGGCTCACATCAGCTGAGTGAAGAAGAAAACAAATGAAGAAGAGACATTGCAATACTAGTCAGTACCTGTCCGGAGAAGTTTCACCTGCTGGTGGCGCTGTCTCTCCCAGACCTTTGGACCGTAGTTCCGGTGTCCACCAGTGGGTGACTCCTGTCAGTCTGGAGCCGACATCATCTCCTGCAATCAGGCATCACCTGAGACTGATTTCAGGAGGTGTATATATACCCAGCAGATGCTTACACACATTGCCTTAGTATTGTTTCCTTGTACCCTGACCTGCGTTTGCTATCCTGAAACCTGTATGCTTGTATCCTGTAACCTGTACCTTGTATCCTGTGTTCCTGAACCCTGCATCCATCCCTGGACTCCTGTCTTGCAGATTTATCCCTTCCGCCTGCTCTCTGTCTCCTGTTGTCCTCTCCCTGTCCCGTCCTGCTCCCTGCTCTATCTCACTGATCTACCGTGTATGACCCTGGCTTGTTCACGATTTATGATTGTATCTTACACCTGTATATACGTTTGGTTTGGATAGTTATTGTTGTGTGTCACTGTGGTTGGTTGCTGGTTTATTTTATTGTTTGTCATACAAGGTGTGTTTACTTTTGTTTATTACTTATTCTTTTAATAAACCATTTATACTTCACATGCGCGTTTGGTTCACTCTTTCGCAGTCCACACATTTCTGGTCACACTGGCCCCTGACAGTACCAGTGCGCAAAGGTGTGTTTGCTTTGGAAGAATAAATCACCTCTAATGTTGGGTGTCTTTCATGTGTGGATGTTGCTGCATTATGTAAAACTGTTTATATATTTTCTTTAATGTTAGAATGGGGTGCCTAATTTTAAAGAGTACCTTGACTGAAAAGATGAGAAACACTGGTCTAGCCTGCTTTTTGCTCACTGCCTGTATGGTTTTTTTTTTAACAAGGCCTCAATCTGGTCTTTCGTTAGATTACAATGCAGAATTGTGTCAGTCCGTGTATACACCCTAATCCACAGCCTGTGGACCTTCAGGCAGGTCCACCATATGTGAGTCATCGTGCCCTTCTGCTCATAGAACCTGAAAGAGGGGAATGTCCGGGAACAAATTTAGAGATGCAAGCCAGGTAAGACACCAGCGCATGAGGACTTTATAAGAAGTTTCAAGCCCTTGCACATTCTGGAAACATGTAGCTGTGGACGACCAAATTTCCTTTCAGTCTTCTTTCGGAATAAGTACACCAAATTCCTTCTCCCAACCTGCCATATAAGCTGTCTTTCGAGAAAGGGCAGAGGAGTTGAGAGATGGGTATAGAAATGAGATGAATGCGGTTTGGCACGGCATTTACTTTCAAACCAAGTAAACGTGAGTAAGAAGTTTGTGCATGAGAAGTGATTGAACAAAATGGCTGAGTTGGATGTAACAAAAGATTCCCCGCCTCATATTTTTCTCGAAAATAGTCAAAAGACTTGAGTCCCTTAGAATCAAGAAGCGAATAAACATCGATAAAGCCTTTTTGGGTCCACCAGGGGAAGACCTGGAGGGCACAATGGGCAGTGAACCAGGTTCAAGAGCGGGGAGATAGGGAGAAATTAGACCACTCGAGTATTTGATGGAGTCCCACACTTGAAGAAAGTGGGCCAGGGGAGTATCTAAAGAGGTTGGTCGGCGTGGAGATGGGAGCCAAAGCAGGGATGACAATGCTACAATACAACAATCTATCAGGTCCAGCCAAACCCAGATAGGGGTTTCGGAACTGAAATGAAGCCGGGTAAGTGGAGTCAGCTGTGCCACCCTATAATAAGGAAGGAGACAGGGAACCCCCAAGCCCTAACCCCATTTGTCACGTACCTTACTGTGGTGTCTGAAATGACGAGGGTGGCCTCTTGCACGGTTCCGGTCCTAACACCCCTGGAGGTGGAAACAGGGCTGCTAGGGCAAAGGAAGGGCGCAGGTGCCTGTTGGCAGGATCAGGAACACCGGAGCCTTAGAGGTGCTGGTGAGATGTCGATCCTGGATTGGTTCAGGAAAGTCCAACAGGAGAACTTGCAAGGTCGGGGACAAGCAGGAGTCGGCAATGTGCTGGCATGAAGGTACACAATCGATAGGCAGGTTCGTAGTCAGGGGCTAGCGGAGGTTGGCAATGGACTGGCAGAGAGGTACAAGATCGGAAGACAGAGCCGTGGTCAGGAGTTCAAGCCGGGTTCGGTACAGGAAGCAGAAGTAAGCAGAGTTGCAGGGGTAATCCAAAAGAGTAGTCAGGGAGGCCAAGGTTTCAGGATCAAGGTTCAATCAAACAGCAACAAGGATACAGGAACTAGCTGAGACAATCCAGCACTGATACTAGTATGCTGATCCTTTAAATAGGGCGCCCTGTGCCGTGATTCGTTGGCGTGCGGACGTGCCCATGCCGACGTGCACTCATTCGTATGAGAGTGCTAACGTGCGTGCCTGGTCCGGAGTTCACACGTTCGTGCCGTACGTCTAGCTGGCGCACGGAAACGTGCGTTCGTAATGGTTCTCTGACACCATTTTTCAAATGCAATGCATGGCAACACAGTACTGTTGCGTTAATGCTTTTGGATGCCATTATCGCAATGTGGTAGTGTAAATCCAACCTTATTGTATATCATGTATATCATACTTCCAAAATTGTGCCTATTCTGGACCCAGGAGAGATCAGAATAAAGTGAACAATGGTTACATGCAATAATAGGGTATGCATTTTGTAGTAAAAAAAAAATGAAAAATTTAAAATATAGTGCATATCTGCATGTGATTTAAACCCACTATATATGTTACAGCCTGATTGTACAATCTCCTTTAGGCTAGGTTCACATTAGTGCTATTTTGTGTGCTGCGTTTGTCACAGGTACAGTAGCTCCTTTATTTACATGCATTCCCACATCTGTATTATTGTGAACCAAGTCTTAGATCATACTTTTGAAGGGTGCCAAGACGGAAAAAGGTTGAGAAACACTGAATAAGAATAGAGGGAATCTCTTCTAATGGGTACACCAGTTTTGATGAGCCTGGTGATAACCAGAAATTCTTTTACTTTGGAGGGATTTCCTCTCACTTTCAGTTTTGGCTATGGTACAGGGAAATCTCCCAAATGAGACACAGATAGCAGAAAAACAACTTTACAGGGGTTATAACCCTTCCTTATTCTAGGTAACATGAAAACAAAGTTTGAACCTCTGTCAGTAATGATGAATCATTTATGCTTTCAATACGGTCCCGGTATTGCTCCAATGAGATCAACAAGTGATCTCAAATCTTCTGAAGATGTTGCTGTGTGATGACAAAATGCGCTAAGCCATTATTCCTGTGCATCATTTCCTGTCCACAGGTGGAACACACGCCAGGCTATGGGCGGAATCCATCTTTTTGATTGTAATAGCGGACCATTTTGGATGATATCTAATGGAAGTTGTAGCAATTTGTAATCACTTTTAATAAACATACCAAGAGATTTTATACTATGACAGGCTCCCTCTCTCCGTTTTTATTTTTATCATATTGCCTGTCCATTAATCTCATTGGAGCAATACCAGGACCGTATTGAGGAGAAGAAAGGATCCGTGCCAGGAAATCACCAGGAAGATCAGCATAGGTCTCTCAAATGACCTACAAGTGGTAATGACTTCTCTTGTTGTAAAGCTAGGGGGTCACCGACATCTGGTGAGTGCGGTGTGTATCAATCAGCATGAGGTGAAGTATTCACTATAGGGGGCACCCTGGGAACCTGGCACTCAAGATTTCACAATTTATAAAGACATTTGCGCTAGTTCACTTTAAGGATTTTTCCACATTTATGTATGTAGCACCCTGGTGCTTAGGCAGGGTTGCTCACAAATTTCGTCTGCCAGGTAGTAAGTGTCCTGGCTAAATTGTTAGAATATCGACCTAACTTTTCCCTAAATCTGGGTTTGCTGCACTTCTCTCTTTTGTCACTGGGTGGCACTGTTCCAGGTGACATTGGATTGATAAGGGCATAGTGAAGCCAGTCTATGAGTGGATGGGACGAAGTCAGGTGATCGCTGTTCGGTACCACCTGGATGGCTGTCTGGGTGGACGTGTGTTAAAATGCTCCAGGTTGCTAGGCCAGAAGCCTGAGGGCTATCCCGGGAGCACCTGGCTTCTAGGCTGCCTGAGGTTCAGGTTTAGGAGAAGCAGCGCGGGGTTGAGACTTCAGGCTTGGAAGTCCAACCAAATTGCAGAGGTTCAGCCGGACGGGGCAACCAAATTGTTACTATCGGGAACAATCATTCTGGTTGCCAGCGGCAATCACGGATCAAGTCCAGAGGTAAAAGGGAAGCAGTTGCGACTAAGGGACCATCCCGCCTATTATCAGAGGCCAGTTTATGGAAGCCTGAAAGAAGTACCAGAGAAGCCTTTTTCACTAGCCGGGCACGATGAAGAAGTGGGAAAGCTTTAGCAAGTGCCAAGTCAGGGACCCAGCAGGTTAGCAGGGGTGTACAGGAGTATACAGCGGGTTAGCTGTGGAAGAGCTCAGAGGATCTAGTGACGTCTACTGAGAGACTGGGAGCTCAGTGAGTGAATATCTACAGTGGGACACTGTGAGATGTAAGAGAAGATCTATACCGAGTTACTGTGAGTTATGTGTAAGGATCTCTATTGACTGTTGCAAGTTCAGTTGCCATAAGAGACAGCAGTTCTACAAATACAGTGGCCGTATCCAGCTGGAAGGCCCTCAACCTGTATAGCTGTCTGCCTATTAATTTGTCAAGGAGTCTGCCAATCACCATTGCATCTGCCTAAGGGTGTCCTGGCCCTAACACTCTCTCCCCAATTCTTGTTAAGAGACAATAAGGACACTTTCACACTGTGGCGCTGGGGCATCGGCAGTAAGGCGCCGCTATTTTTAGTGGCGCATTACTGTCGTTTTAGCGCTGTTTTTCAGCCTCTAGCTGGGCAGGAGCGTTTTGAGGAGCGGTGTATACGCCGCTCCTCAAAGCGCCTCAAATATACTACTTGCAGGATTTTTTTTAGCGTCCTGCCAGCGCACCGCTTCAGTATGAAAGCACTCGGCTTTCACACTGAAGTGACAGGAGAGGCGCTTTGCAGGCACTATTTTTAGCGATATAGCGCCTGTAAAGCGCCTCAGTGTGAAAGTAGCCTTAATCTCTTCTGTTCGCATCCAAAAAGTGACCAATTATTCCATCTTGCATTACACCCACTATGCCTAGTAACCCACTATACAAGGAAGGATGTCAGCTCTCCCTGATTCTGGAGGTCACTATTGGGCTTCTAGGGGTCAGGGCCAGCGCTACATGTATATATATATATATATTTATCATTGCAATTCTATACGTGCATTTTTTCTATTGGCATTTTATTGTTTGATATTTGTAAGAATGCATTAAGGTACACTTTTGATTTATTGCATGTTAATGCAAGCGCTGCCTTGGAATAACTCTACAGTGAATGATTAGCCTAACCCCCTCTGGTTGGTTGTGGTGCATTGTAATGTGTTTACTGTGCAGTACCATGAATCCCTATGGCAGATGCACCTACTGAAATCTGCAGTAAAAATGCAATGAGCAAGGGTTTCAAGTAACACTTCATTAAATCCATAAATGTGAATTGTACCAAAAGTACTAACTTTTCCCAAAAAAGAAATGTAAGACAGGAAGTGAGAAATTGTTCTAAATTTCAGATAGATATATCGGCGTTGACAAGGGATGAATCATTTTATATCCTCCTACACTTATAAATGATAAATGCATCATCACTTTACAGATTGTAACAGAAAATTAATGAACTATTCTTTCCTATTTGCATTGTGTCATTTCAGTTTTGGAGTTTTATTTTGTATAATATATATATATATATATATATATATATATATATATATATATATATATATATATATATTATACAAAATAAAACTCCAAAACTGAAATGACACAATGCAAATAGGAAAGAATAGTTCATTAATTTTCTGTTACAATCTGTAAAGTGATGATGCATTTATCATATATATATATATATATATATATATATATATATATATATATATATATATACACACATATACACAATAAATGTAAATGTTATCTATGGTTAATATATAATAAATCTATCTATATATCAAAATATATGTATCTATCTAATCTACTTATTGATCAACCTATCTAATATTGTTCTGTCTTTTCAAAAGGACAGGGTAGTAAACATGAAACCACCAACATAGATTGAGCATACAGACGAGAAAAATACAAATGCATGTTAACGTAAATAATCCAAGAAGAGTAATACAAATCAATAATGTATGACACTGCTACGTTTGTGTAGAGGCAATTATGAATAGGACAATTGGCCTTATTGATCTACCTACAGTATCATTGCGGTTTTGGAGTTTATTATGTCTATGTATACACTAAATGTGTATGTTCCTTATAGTATATATACCATATAATATACTGTACCATCAATCTACATTTATGTATTTATTTCAGTTTTGGAGTTTATTATATATATGTAAATATACATACATATATTATATAATAAATCTATCTACATCTATCTATCTCCATATTGCTTAAAGGGTTTTAAAGTCTCAAGGTTTTTCAGCTGTCCGTGGGGGCTCCAGATGAAGGGGAGGAGTCAAGAGCGCTGACGGGGCACCCCAAAAGAGGTGGATCGGGTCTGCTCTGTGCAAAACCCTTGCACAGAGCAGGTTAGTATAACATGTTTGTTATTTTTATTTAAAAAAGTGAACCTTTACAACCCCTTTAAAGTGACACCAGTTCTAAAATAAAATGATATTCAAGTATGTATTCTAAACTCAAAAAAGTCCCTTCTATTGCTGTCAGCCTCCTCCAAATCTCCTTTTCCCCCACAGCATGCTACAGTTCCTCCCACAGATTTGTAGGCCTTGTAGTAGGGTTGCCACCTTTTCTTCACGCCAAACCCTAACACTTTAGTGGCGCATGGCAAACGTGTTTTTAAGGGAGAACGCTGTGGGCTCTTATGTGAAGGAGAACTCTGATGGAAGGTGGTTTCTGCTCACCAAATATCACTTACATCTGAGTTCACCGCTCTAGGAGAGCCGATTGAAAGCAAACATCTCCTCCATGCTGGAAGCAACAGGTCCTGGCAATGCTTTGTACAACGAAGTGATTATAGAAAGTCCTGGACAGGCACACTCAAATTAATATATTGCCTCTATTAAATAAAAGTCATAAAAGATACATTCTGAAGCAGAAAAATGCAGGAACACTGACGCGTTTCACACTGTATTCAGTGCTTAATCATTAAGGCAATATATCAATTTGAGTGCGGCTGTCCAGGACTTTCTCTAATCACTTCGATGAAAGCTCAGGTGTCGGGACCCCCGTCATGTCGACACCTTTCATCCATGATGTATCTGCCGAATCCTGAACTTCAAATTTCCAGACCACACATCCCTTTGCTGAGGCACAGAACGCTGGAGATTGGAGCATGGGTGGGCAGACAGAGGAGTAGGTTTGGGAGGAGGAGGAGCAGATCAAGCCCTTTCTCCTCTACTGTTCGTGTATGAGGATGGGGCCCGTGGGCCCCCCTATGCACTCGGCGGTTGTGGTACTTGGTTACTTGGGGAGCCACAGTCCATTATGAATATTGTGTCCGGGTTTCAGGCAGTCTGAAACCTGGGCTCACGATTCGAAACCCGGACTGTCCGGGTGTATCCCGGACAGGTGGCAACCCTACCCTGTAGTGACATACAAGCTGGCAGGAGAAACCTTGGCAATATGGCAGGGGAGCAGTCATTCCACACACCCAGGTGTGTTGAGTACTTATAGCCGCTGGCGAGCAGCAAAGAGGCAGTATTTCAACAAAAGAGCTGCTGGCAACCAAAATATAATCACCGTTCTCTTAGCAGATACTGTATGTAAGTCTTTATAAGGAGCCTTTTGCTGCCGGGTCACTTTAAACCTGTAATTCTGTAGCTAAATACAAATTTATGTAAACATGTTATCTATCCCGAGCATATGTGCGTGTGCTGCCAAGATATGTGTGTAAGCTAAATGCATGTGCCAAGAATGCCAAACGTACTTATCTCTATGATGCTGCCAATGGTATAGGTCAATGTTGGTGATAATATTATATCACAGCAGTCAATACTACATAAGGTATTCCAGGTATTGATTGCTGTAGTGTAGGATGAGAAGGGAAATAACATCAATAAATACAACCTGGACATTAATAGAGGTACTTGCACATGGCACTGATGTATGAACATTAGATTCCTGGCAGAAAATTCCTGCATAAAAAGGGAGGATGGGCTTTATAGTAAATGCGTGAATCTGTGCATACACACATAAAAATTCTAGCTTTTGTTGGGATGTGTCATACGCATGTAAAATACTGCCCCAAAACGCAGATTATTGTATTTTATTTTTTTACTCATCTATATGCAGCACATGTTTTTGTGCCAGTATGTGCAGACACATTAAAAATGAGCTGCATTTACATCGGTAAAAAAAAAAAAAAAAATGCCTGTATGTCTAAAAAGTTGCGTTAGATATCAGTGTGCAAGAGGACTTAAGCCGGTCATACATGGAGCGAATCTCTTTCCTGCAACCGCAAGAAATTTGCTTGATTGCCCCATTAACACAGACAGTGTTGATGTGGGAATCCCTCCTGCCAAGCCATTGTCTTGGGGAAACCAACCCAGTCGGAAGAAGACAGTGATTATTGCTAGCGGCTATAGCAGCTGCTAGCAATAATCGCAAGAGAATCTGGCAGGCTGATTGTACCCAAGTGGAACGATCAACTTGGTACATTCAGCTGCCCATTAACGGTTCAGATCTCATCCGGTTCCTGCTGAACTGGCTGAGATTCGAACCATGTATGGCTGGCCTAACTGTACTTGTCAAGTTGGGGCATACTTAATACTGGCCATACACTATACAAGATTATACAATCTTCTTTAGATCTACTGTAGCACCCTGATGTTTAGGCAGGGTTGCTATTAAATTTATTTGCCAAGTGATAGTTGCATTTGCCAATTGTTAGGAGGTCAATTGATTTCGCCCTAATTCTGGAATTGCTGCACTTCTCTCTTCTGTCACTAGATGGCCGGGTGTCTGGTGACATTAGATAAGACAAGGGCATTGTAAGGACAGTTTAGGAATGAATAGGGTGTCTCAGCCAATGAGCAGGGATTTTCTTGGGTCCCATGGCCTGCTGGGAGAACCTATTTATTTGGGTGGAGCCAGGTGATTGGGGGTTCTGTGCCACCTGGATGGCTGTCTGGGTGGATATGTGTTGTATTGCCCCGGGGTGCTAGGCCAGAAACATAAGGCCTATCCCGGGGGCATCTAGCTGCTAGGCTATCTGAGGGCCTATCCAGTAGTGCAGGGTTGGGACTGCAGGCTTGTAGTCTAACCAGAAGTAACGGTTCACCGGCCGGGGACCCAGTCATGGTCAGAGTTAGAGGGGAAGCTGTCGCCACAAAGGGACCATCCACCTTGCTACCGGAGACCACAGTGAGTGAGCTGAGGCCAGTACCAGAGCAGACTTCTTGCCAGCCGGTGACGGTGAAGAAGTGGGAAAGCATCAGCAAGTGCCAAGTCAGGAACCCAGCGGGACAGCAGAGGTGATGCTTGTGGAGTGCCAAGCCAGGGACCTAACGTGTCAGCAGGGGTGAAGTTTGAGGAGTATCTGCGAGTGCTAAGCCAGGGACCCATCAGGGAAGCGGGGGTGACGCTTGAGGAAGATACCGAGAGCTACAGTGAAAGAGCTCAGGGGATTTAGTGGCTAGTGGATCTGAAGTCTAGTGAGAGGGACTGGGAGCTCTTTGAGTGAAGACCCACAGTGAGTGAGTGTGGGATAAAGAGAACTGTTCGTGTTGCAGATAGTTGAATACCTTACCGTTAGTAACAACTACAAAATTGTTGCCATAGGAGACAGCGGTCCTACCTATACAGAAGTGATGTACTGCTGGTAGCCTTCACCTGTGTAGCTGTCTACCTATAGAAGTCTCAACATTAACATTGCATCTACCTAAGGGTGTCCTGGCCATAACCCTCTCTCCCACAGTTCTGTTTAAGAGACAATAAATCTCTTTGCATTCAAAAAGTGCCTGGCGCCCACCTGTTCATCTTGCATTACACCCACCATGCCTTGTAACCCACTCTACACTGAAGGATGTCAGCTGTCCTTAACTCTGGAGTCACCATTGAGCTTCAGGGGCCCCGGGACTTTGCTACACTACCATCAACCAGGGGTGTCCATTAAGGGCGCACGGGCACCCCCCCCCCATCCATGCCGCTGCCCCCCATATCCATGCGTCCGGCCCCTTGCAGGATGCATGAATTCCAATATGGGGGTTGTTTTTTTGAAGAGGCTCCAATAAGCTTCAAAATAGGGTGGGCTCAGGGTGCAGAGAATTCATTCCAAGCCCACCTAGGTGTGTTGCAATAGCGAATTAATATTTACTATTGTAACACTGATCCTCCTCCCAGCCAAACAGGACGCGGGCCTGAGACCCATCACCAGATTGGCTGAAAGGACAGGTGATCCTATTCCTAGAAGGATGGGAGGAGTCGCACGGACGATGGAGGAAAGGACACAGGAGCCGATGCCTGATGCCCAATGCCTGCTGCCTAGATGGGGTAAGTGGTGGCTTGACCGGCAAACAGCAAGCGGGGGGGGGGGGGGGGGGGCTGAGGTGCTGCCGGGGGGGGAAGGGGGGGGGCCAAGAAAAAACACCAGCCACCACTGCCTTCAACAATGCAATACAAGGGCCTTTGCATTTGGATAGAAGTTGATTGGCATGTATAGGGTTCTCCTCATATTACAGAGTTTTTGTAACTGTAAATGAAACTGTACAGGGATTGTACAGTCAGATTGTAGTGAGTGGCCACTCTAAGAGCAGGAAGGGTGCTGTAGAGTGAGAAACTACCATATATACTTGAGTATAAGTCGAATTTTTCAGCACATTTTTTTGTGCTGAAAGTGCCCCCCTCGACTTATACTCGAGTCAAGCACTTTTCTGCAGCAAAAAATTTCATTTTGCGAACTGACTTTGGGGCCCCGTATCTCAGGGCCACTTGGTGCTAGGAACCCCAAATTTGGTGTGCGAACCCAGTGGAATTGGTACCATAACATATCCAAAGCTGGGGTTCCTAGCACCAAGTGGCCCTGAGATACGGGGCACCAAAACCGGTTCGGAAAATGTCATTCTCTGCTGCAGAAAAGTGCTTGACATTTTCTGAACTGATTTTTGGGGCCCTGTATCTCGGGGCCACTTGGTTCTAGAAACCCCAGCTTTGGAAATTTTATGGTGCTAGTTCCACTGGGTTTTCACACCAAATTTGGGGTTCCTAGCACTAAGTGGACCCGGGATATGGGGCCCCAAATTCGGTCAACTGTGTCCATCTGCAGCAATGTCATTTCGGGACCCTTTGGGTTCAGAGACCCCAAATTTTGGCTGCAGCTAGGGGGCATCTAGGAACCCTTAACTACCGAGTTTGAAGTTCAGGGGACCTATGGCTGCAAATGGGCACAGTGATGCTGCAAATGGGCATTGTTGACCCTCTTTTCCACTTACAGTAGCTGTGCATTTCTCACCCTAGGCTTATACTCGAGTCAATAAGTTTTTCCCATTTTTTGTGGTAAATTAGGGCCTCGACTTATACTCGGATCGACTTATACTCGAGTATATACGGTATTTCCAGTGCCTGGTATCATATTTTTAATGTAGGCATCCCTGTATGTGAACACCCAAACTTACTAGAGTGCCACCATCATTAATGGAAATGTCAGCTGCAACACTGTAAGTTTCGGGCTGCATTGGCAGTGAGAATGCTGATTAACCACTTCAATACCAGGCACATTCCCCCCTTCCTGCCCAGGCCAATTTACAGCTTTCAGCGCTATTGCTTTTTAAATGACATTTG
Source organism: Lithobates clamitans (assembly GCA_037952925.1). NCBI lineage: Eukaryota > Metazoa > Chordata > Amphibia > Anura > Ranidae > Lithobates > Lithobates clamitans. Next base: position 1,173,508 of record JBBGZY010000944.1, read on the forward strand.
TGCGGTCATGCTACCCAAACACATTTTTTATCATTTTGTTCCCACTAATAGAGCTTTCTTTTGGTGGTATTTGATCACCACTGGGGTTTTTATTTTTTGCTAAACAAATAAAAAAAGACCGAAAATTTGGAAAAAAAAAGTTTTTCTCCGTTTCTGTTATAAAATTTTGTAAATAAGTAAATTTTCTCCTTCACTGATGGGCACTGATGAGGTGGCACCAACAAGGTTGCACTGGTAGGCACTGATGATGGGCACTAAAATGCAGCACTGATGGGCACTGATAGGCAGCACTGATGGGCACTCATAGGTGGCACTAATGAGCATTGATAAGCGACACTGATGGGCATTGAAAGGCTGCACTGATGGGTACTTATGGGTGGCACTGATGGCCACTGATAGGTGGTGCTGCTGCCTTGGCCAATGAGGAGTGAGGGTCCCCAGGGAGCCAATGCTCTTGTGCACACCGCTGGATTGCGATGGGGCTCGAGTAAGTATTGGGGGGGGGGGGGGGAGGGCATAGAATGCATGAAGGTAAAAAACCTCCTGCAGTTTATCTTGGTACAGCTGGTGGGCACAGATTAATGAAAGGTGCAGATCTAAACATGAAATTACAATAAGATATAAACAATTATATGAAATGTTTGTGATTGGGTTTAATCGGCTCTTTACCACATGTTCAGCTGTGTCCAATCACAGCTGATCATGGTGTAAACAGGAAAAGCCGTGTGGGGAATACAGAAAACTCTGATGTAAGTGGGGCTCTGGTTACCAGAGACACCTTTACATCATAGTTCCCCTTTACATCAGAGGGCGGCGGCGCAGTGTTCCCCCCTTACATTAGAGTCCTCTCTGTGCAGAGTTCTCAGCATTCCTCATTAAATCAGGGTTTCCAGAGCATCCCTTATGTCTCCCTTACATCAGAGTCTGCAGAGTCCCCCCTTACAGTGTAAGGGAACTCTGCGAGTTCAGATGTAAGAGGAAACTCTGAGGATTCAGATGAAAAAGGGAACTCTGTGGACTCTTGTGATTAACTTCATATGATTAGAAATGTTATTTAATCGCAAAATATATGTATAGTTTATACTATTAAAAAAATACCGCTAAAGTGTTCGTGTTTGACTTGAAGAAAAGGCGGGAACCCTATTGTCAGCTCTGAGATCATTCAGGCCCAGCAGCCACACACAGTGGCACATTCCCCAGAGGTTTGCAGTCATGTGACCCCTTAGAAAAAGTTTAAAAAAAAGATTTATTAGAGCAGTGGGGAGGCAATATTTAAATGGCCTTTGAACAGCAAGCTAAATCCAGCTGCCACCTATTTCTATACATTTTAAATTGATTAAAGGTAACTGAGAAAACGGTTTTGACTTTAGCACAGTTGCACACCTTCCTGCCCAACACTATCAGTTTGTCAACAGCTTTCACATTCTCTTTGCAGCTGTTCTTTGAACAGATCCAAATAATTCTCCTCGCCAGACACATGTTTAGTATTTGTCAGTTACGACCACTTCAATCTATACACATGTAGCGTACGCGTGATTTATTCATTCTTTGTAGCTAGTTCACCTGGGCGCTCCATGTCGGCAGCACTTCTTAGAGAACACCCAGCATGTGTCTGAACTCATTAAAAGGGAGTCACGCTGCCCTTTCTCTGCAAACATTCGATTGTCTAAATGTTAGCTGAAATCGCTCAGGTGTCCATAGTATATTCAGCGCAGGGTATTACTGAGTGCATAATAGATACCAGATCCTGAAAGGTGACACTCTTACCGACAGGTCACATGGTACAGAACTAATGACTAATGGGAATATAAAATAAAGAGAAAGCCAGAGTCTCAGACACGCCAAGCACAGGACTGAATTGAAGGATCTTGAAAATTTTATATGACTGACATTTTTTTAAAGTGCAACCATAGGCAAAATAAAAAAAGGTACAGCATGGCCAGGGCCGTTTTTAAGGAAGGGCAAAAGGGGCAGCTGCCCTGGGCCCTGTCATTGTTCTGGGGCCCAAAGCAGCTGTCTCATACTTGCCAACTATCCTGGTTTAATTTCCCTCGTCCCTTGAGGTTTTAATCCTGTGCTGTGTCCCAATATCTCAGTGTGAAGTGCTGCTACTAATCCTGCCCAGCTCTGCCCTATTGTTGTGTACAGATGACTCACCTGCAGACCCTGTGTTTACATGTAAATTACCGGCATTCATATGTAAATAGGGGTGGCCAGCGGCATTGATATGTATATCATGCCACCCTTGAGGTCATATCCACAGTAATCTCTAGCAACCAATCAACAAGCAGAAATCATGTACTGTAACCTCTAGCAACTAATCAGTGAGCCATAATGTGTGCTGTAAACTCTAGCAACCAGTCAGTGAGCGGTAATGATACACTGTAATCTCTGGCAACCAATCGCAATAGCTGCCTGATCTGATTCAGTAAACTGATTTTGAGCCTAGATGCTATGTATTGTATGTCTCAGAGCAGGTGGAGAGCAAAACTGCATGGGGGGCCCCAAGAAAAGTTTTGCCCAGGGTCCAATCAATATTAAAGATGGCCCTGAGCATGGCCTTGTTCACATCGGTAACTGACGGGCACTAAAAACAGGTGGCTGAGCTACAGTTTTACTGCCCATCAAAAAAAGATCATGTTGTCGCTCAGGGATGTACATATGCCACGGCTGCAGCTAAAAGTATACCTGCGGTCATGTTCAGCAGGCAGTACCACTCCCATAGCTCCCAACTGTCCCTGATTTCGAGGGACTGTCCCTGATTTGGAACAATGTCCCTCATTCCTCCTCATTTGTCCCTCAGTTTGGTCTGATCTATATAGCTGTATAAAAAATGCACTTTTTATCTATCAAAAAGTGTTGTCCAGCGCTAAACCTTTCATCTGATTTCTAAATTGCTGCATTTGTAAATTCCAAAAGCCAATATAAAGGAATAGTAGTGGTATAAAAAAAGCACTTGTGGGTTTAACCAATCTTGTTTTTTCTGTACAATTCTCCTTCAAGGGGGTGTGGCAGGGGGTGTGTCCTATGCCTGCATACTTTTGCTGATAGGTGTCCCCCATTCCCATCTCAGAAAGTTGGGAGGTATGCGACTCCAAGCACAACCCATTGATGCTAAATGATTGCCTTGCAATTGCAGTGCAGTACTTGCATATAAAATGTTAATTCAGCTGTCAAAAAAACAACAACTCATCAGATCATTACCCAAATAGCTAGTCCGGGGGGGGGGGGTGTATACAACATCACATCCAAGCAGGATAGAAATTAAAAGAAAAGAAGAAAGAAAGTATATAGAGTATTCTGTGTGATGAAAAAGCTCAATACCAAGTTTCCAGGAATGCTTTTAAACTCTAGGTGCTCCCTGAAAGAAGCATCATCGAAGCCCTGCCAAAGCATCATCGAAGCCCCGCCAAAGCATCATTGAAGCACCGCCAAAGCATCATCGAAGCACCGGCACAGCATCATCGCAGCATCATCGAAGCACCGCCAAAGCACCATCGAAGCACCGCCAAAGCATCATCGCAGCATCATCGAAGCCCCGCCAAAGCATCATCGAAGCACCGCCAAAGCATCATCATCAAAGCACAGCCGAAGCATCATTGCATCATCATCGAAGCACCGCCAAAGCATCATCACAGCATCATCGAATCACCGCCGAAGCATCAAAAACACATCAAAAAAGCATGTTGAAACAGTAGGTGCTTCAATGTGTGTTGAAGTCAAAGCAAATGAAAATGAAGGATATGTGCTGGAGGGGTGCTTTGGGAAGGAAGAGAGATAGTGCTAGGAGGGGTTGTCAGATTTCAAATCCAATCCACACTTCTAGCATATCTTCCTCCTGCCAAAGCCCCCCCCCAGCACATATCCTCCTAACCCCTCAAACACTCCACATATTTTCTACCTTATCCACCTTTCCAGCCGCTCTCTCCCCCTCCCTCCTCCATCTACAGAGCATAATAAAAACTTTCTACAGACCTGATATCAGCGCATCCCTGCTCCCCCCTCCTCTTCGTATGTGTACAGAACGAAGGAGGAGGAGGAGGGGAGGAGCTTTGATACACTGACGCTCTGCTCTGCTGAACCAAGCTGCTGTCAGGGAGAGGGGAGACATGTCACTCTCGGTATAGTCCGTGTCAATGATGTGTCTGGGTCTGGGGCAAAAATAAACCCGAACACATCATTCAAAAACCGGACAGTCCGGGAGAAAAACGTACAGGTGGCAACCCTACTGGCGCAGCACAGTGTACTTGCAGTTTTTGTGCACGTTACTCATGGTTTCTAATAGACTTCCAATATGTCACATGTTTTTGGTGCATTTTCTGAAAGTGCACTAAAAGTCCTGCATGCTACATCTTTGGTGCTCTTTCAGCAAATAAGCTCAAAGCGCAGGACATAATACGACCCCAATTCCAAATAAGTTGGGATGCAGTGTAAAATCTACATAAAAACAGAATTCAATGATTTGCAAATCTCATAAACCCATATTTTTTTCCCAATAGAAAATAGAAAACATAAATGTTTAAACTGAGAAAATGTACAATTTTGAGGAAAAAATAAGGCAATTTTAAAATTGATGGCAGCAACACAAATATTTGGGACAGGGCCATGGTGTAGCATCCCCTCTTCTTTTAACAATCTGTAAACATCTAGGAACTGAGAACAGTTGATGCATTTGTGAAGACAGGAATGTTGTCCCATTCTTGCCTGAGCATATGCTGCTCTAAAACCTGGATATTCGGTATCTTTCAGCATTGATGGTGCCTTTCCAGACGTGCAAGCTGGCCATTCTATAACAACTAATGCTCCCCCATACCATCAGAGATGCAAGTTTTTGAACTGGTAACAAACCAGAAGGTCCCTCTCCTCTTCTCTCCGGAGGACGCAGCACCCGTGATTGCCAAAAAGATTGTCAAATTTTCGATTTATCTAACAACAGAACAGTTTTCCACTTTGCAACAGACCATTTTAATTGAACTTTGGCCCAGAGAAGATGGCGGCACTTCTGGATCATGTTTAGATTTGGCTTTTTCTTTGCATGATAGAGCTTTACCTTGCATTTTTAGATGGCACGACCCAGACTGGGATTTTTGGAAGCATTCCTGAGTCTATGCAATGATGTCCATCACAAATCACTGGCATCCAACATTGTGTTTCAGCCTTGTCCCTTGCGCACAGAGATTTCTTCAGATTCTCTGAATCTTTTGCTGATATTATGTACTGTAGATGATGATATATTTAAAAAAAACCTTGCAATTAAATGATCAGGAACATCATTCTGAAATAGTTTGACAGTTTTTAGACACAGCTTTTCACAGATTGTTGAACCTCAGCATGTCTTTACTTCTTAGACACTCTAACTCTCTTTTTATATCAATCATATTACTGATATGTTGCCACCTAACTAGTTGCAAAATGTTCTACTAGCTTTTCCTTGTTAGAACCACTTACTTTGCCAGCTTTTTGTTGTCCTGTCCCAACTTTTTTGAGACATGTTGCTGCCATCAGTTTAGAAATTACCTTTTTGTTTCCCTTAAAGCGGAGTTCCACCCAAAAGTGGAACTTCCGCTTATCTGCTTCCACCACATTTGGCTCGGCCGGGCCAGTTAGAAAGTGCAGCGTGCTTCATGCATGCGCAGTAGGGAACTGGCTGTGAAGCCTTTTGGCTTCACAGCCGGTTTCCCTTTACGCCGAATGGCGATGGCAGCACCCGACAGCTGATCCCAACAACGGCTGGGGTGCCGACATCGCAGGCTCCCTGGACAGGTAAGCGTCTATATATTAAAAGTCAGCAGCTAGTATTTGTAGCTGCAGACGTTTCATTTTATTTTCCCCCAGGCGGAACACTGCTTTAAATAGTACATTTTGTCAGTTTAAATATTTGATATGTTTTCTGTTTTCTATTGTGAATAAAATATGGGTTTGTGAGATTTGAAAATCATTGCATTCTGTTTTTATGTAGATTTTACACAGCGTCCCAACTTTTTTGGAATTGGGGTTGTAGAAGTGTATATGTGAAAGTTCCCTAAGCGTACTGCTTAGGCATAATTAACATTATTACATATTCACTATAACATAGCAATTATTCGCTTCAGGTCAACTTTAATAATATGTAGAATGATTGCTTTACTTTATTCAGTTTTTTTTTAACACACATTTCCATAGAAACAAAGACGTAGCATGGGTGTATCCATGGGTAAAGCAATAAGCAAAGGTAATAATAAAAATGTAGTCTAACAATTGTAGTGTGCTTAAAATAGGATAGGAGTGTTTGTGTGTCTAATCTAATCTTATATTGCCACCTAGTGGACAGAAGCATCATTTTAGGACTGAAGAAAAAAGTTGGTATAACGCCATCTAGCCAATAGAAGGGTGTACAGTTTATACATGTGTAAATAATAATTTTATTCAAATAAAAAATATAGCCCATTGTGAGCCCATTTTACTTTCTGCTATAAAACATACCCCCCAAAAAATGTAAAAAATCAAATGTCTTCATCAGTTTAGACCAATATGTATTCTACTACATATTTTTGGTAAAAAAAATCCCAATAGGCGTATATTGATTGGTTTGTGCAAAAACTATCACGTCTACAAACTATGGGATAGATTTAGGAACGTTTTACTTCTATTATATTTTTTATTAGTAATGACAGCGATCAGCGATTTGACTGCGACATTGCGATGGACAATTAAGGACAATAAGTGAGACTTTTTAGGGACCAGTGACACCAATACAGTGATCAGTGCTAAAAAAATGCATTGATAACTGTATAAATGACACTGGTAGGGAAGGGGTTAACAGCAGGGGCGATCAAAGGGTTAAATGTGTTCCTTATTAGTGCTTTCAAACTGTGGGGAATGTGTTTTGACTAAAAGAAAACAGGGGTCCGTATTTCTACACAAGATCTCCATTTTCCTCTCTGGCAGAACGGTGGTCTGCCTTGTTTACACAACCGTTCTGCCTCTCCTGTGAACGATTACGGGTGACCCGCTGATTGGCTCCCGCTGTGTCCAATCACAGTGGGAGCGGGGCTTTGGTGGCGTGCACGCGCCTCAGAGCCGATCACAGGAATCAAATACAGGTACGTGATTTTGCACTTAAGGGCCACCCTGCCGCACTATGTGTATGTGGGGCGGTCCTTAAACGGTTAAAGCAGAACTCCAGGCAAATATTAAGAACATTGAAAATTATATTTAAAATTAGATTACCATGTTAAGGTTTTGTGAGATTTTAGTGATTGGGTTAAAGAGGAACTAAAGGGGTTAACACCTTAATCACCTTTCCAATGGCTCCTCACTGATGCCAGCATCTTCTCCCGTGTGCCAGTCTTAAGCCATCTTCATTCGCTGGTGCAAGAAGAAATCACCACTGCGCATATGCAACAGGCTGCCATTCTGGCACAGAGAGACTGGCCTGGCGCTGTAAGCTGAGCTGTCCATGTGCAGCTCAGTTTACCATGTCGGAGAACATAGCGAGCAGGCACGCAGGGGCATTTTATTGCAGAAAATACATTGCTCTCCTGCAATAAAAGCTTACGTGTTCACTGTTTGTTCCAGCAGAACTTCAGTGGCGCTTTAACCACTTCAGCCCCGGAAGGATTTGTCCCCTTAATGACCAGGCCATTTTTTGTAATACAGCACTGCGTCGCTTTAACTGACAATTGCGCGGTCGTGTGACGTTGTAGCCAAACACAATTGACGTCCTTTTTTTCCCCCACAAATAGAGCTTTCTTTTGGTGGTATTTGCTCATCTCTGCGGTTTTTATTTTTTGCGCTATAAACAAAAAAAGAGCGACAATTTTGAAAAAAACCCAAAAACCAAATTTTTTACTTTCTGCTATAATATCCAAAAAAAAAAAAAAAACGAATTTCTTCATCAGTTTAGGCCAATATGTATTCTTCTTAATAATTTTGGTAAAAAAAAAATGCAATACGCGTATATTGATTGGTTTGCGCAAAAGTTATAGCGTATACAAAATAGGGAATAGATTTATGGCATTTTTATTTATTTAAATTTTTTTACTAGTAATGGCGACGATCTGCGATTTTTAGCAGGACTGCGTCATTGCGGCAGATAGATCGGACCACTGACATTTATAAAGTGATCAGTGTTATAAAAATGCACTGATTACTGAATAAATGTCACTGGCAGGGAAGGTGATAACACTACGGGGGCAATCAAGGGGTTAAGTGTGTTCCCTAGTTGTGTTTCTAACTGTAAGGAGATGGGACTGACTAGAGGAGGAGCCAGATCACACGATCTGTGTCTCCTTCCCTTTCACAACAGGGATTTGTGTGTGCTTACACACACAAATCCCTGTTCTGGCTCTCGTGCCCCCAATTGCGGGTGGCCTGCTATGACTCTTAAAGGAGCCGCCGTACGGGTACAGCGATTTGCGCAGCGGCGCCACCCTGTCGCCGTATATCGGCGTGAGCCGGTCAGCAAGTGGTTAACTAATACTTAAAAATACAATTTAATCCAATGTGTTATCTAGCATGTTCAAAAGAAACTAGTGTTGTTCAAGTAAAACAGATCAGTGGAAAATGTAAACCCAAGAAAAATAATAAAGATGGAAAACTATTTAAAGCAGTAGTAAACTGCGGCTGTTTAAAAAAAAAAAAAAAACCTGTAAAGCAATTGCATAATGTGCTAGTATGGATACTAGCACATTATGAAATACTTACCTTGGAATGAAGCCTTTCTGGGTTACACTGAGAGGACTGACATCTTCGCCCATTCTTTTTTCCGGGTTTGCACGCTCCGGCCTCGGTTCCGACACGAAGATCTGAAGGTCCGGCAAGGGATGGTGGACCTTCAGAGCACATGCGCCGGTAATGTCACCGGCTGCATACAGGGTGAATATCTCCTAAACCGTGCATGTTTAGGAGATATTCATTTTACCTACAGGTAATCCTTATTATAGGTTTATTATAGGCCTGTACTAACTCTTTAAGGTATGTACTGTATATAGCAAGAAGATTTTCATTAAAATAATGATTCAAAGAAATGATCACAATTCACAGTAATTGTTAAAATGTAGCAGTGGAAGTCAGCGAAGCGAAGCTGGCCCCCCTACGATCAGCACAAATAAAAACTCAATTGTGCTTCTTTAGTGTTACGTTTGTGCTGTTTTGTGCCGTAAAAATGTGCTGCTTTTATTTTTAAGATATTAGCAATTGTTTTTTCCAGACTATGACATCACCTAGCCGCCCCCTACAATACAACAGCCAAATGGCACAAAACTGGTCTCGTTGGTTAGTGCCACGTTTGTGCTCTTTTGTGCTGTGGAAGTCCCAGAGAAGCAACTATAACATGAAGCTTGAGCCAGTTCATGGGATGGGAAGCAGGCATGAGGAGATCATAGTGGACTTTCTGTAGTCTCCTGAAATGCATGCTGTGATATTTTATTGCTCTGGAAAGGGTGGGTCCAGGATCACCAATACTGGACTATTTACGTCCTCCTTTGGTTTACGTACATCATGTAAGGCTTGGTGCAGTTTTTCGCTATGGCAAGGATAAGGGATGTTCACGAGCTTACGCAAACTGCATGTTCTTGGCTTGTGTTCCAAAAATCTGTGAATGGATTGGTTTATTAGAGATGGCCCTCCCCAAAGAGGATATTGCGCTGAACCTGTAGATAAATAAGAGAACCAGAACCTTCACTAAGTAGAAAAGTGGGTTTGATAATGAAGTTGGCAGTGCCTCCACCCTGGACTGGGCCTCTGTGAACAGAAAGTGTTCCCTTCCTGGGAAATTAACCAGTACTTTAACACCGACGCGTTCCTCTGGGGTCCCGCGGGCTTCGGGAGGGGAGCCGGGCGTTCCTTGAAAAGTATTCACACCCCTTGAGATTTTCCACATTTTGTCATGTTATGCCGCGTACACACGGGCGGACTTTTCGACGGACTAGGTCTGGCGGACTTTTCCACAGACTTTCCGACGGACTTTCCGAATGAACGGACTTGCCTACACATGATCAACCAAAGTCCACCGGACTAAAACAAGAAAGTTCATAGCCAGTAGCCAATAGCTGCCCTAGGGTCGGTTTTTGTCCGTCGGACTAGCATACAGACGAGCGGACTTTTCGACCGGACTCGAGTCCATCGGAAAGATTTGAAACATGTTTCATTTCTAGGTCTGTCGAACTTTTGGGAAAAAAAAGTCCGCTGGAGCCCACACACGATCGAATTATCCGACGGACTCCGGTCCGCAGGACCAAGTCTGCCGTAAAGTCCGCTCGTGTGTACGCGGCATTACGATCAAAAACATGTTGGTCTATCACATAAGATCCCAATAAAATACATTTACATTTTTCATTGTAACATGACAAAATTTGGAAAATTTCAAGGGGTATGAATACTTTTTCAAGACATTGTAACTTGCCACAAATTTGTGGCAGTGTTGAATTGTAAGTCTTGTTAACTTGCTGCGCATTTTCACTGGCAAGTTGTACAGTTGCAGAGCACTTGAAGTTCTAGACACTTTTCCAATTTGTAGCAAATTTGCGTGGCAAGTCTCTAGCAAGGGCAAAGTTGCAGCGGTGAGTCTACAGCAAGAGCTCTGCAAGTCTACAGCATGAAAATTCAGCCACAGTGACCCCCTGTGGTGGGATGACTATTGCACAACATAACTGAACCAGAACTTGCAGCAGACTTGCAGAATATTTGCAAAGAAAGTTGATCTGGAGACATGGAATGCAGACTTGCTGCAAGAATTGTTCAAAAAACTTGTGAAGCCCGGCAAGTCTAGCAATAGCTTAGCAAGTCATTTTTAAACTTGCAGCACAATTGCTTGCTATCTGGGATATAGATGCACACCAGTATGGAAATAATACAAGGTTTATAATAGTACATACATCCAAAGTACAAACAGGTATTATCAACAAAGGGCCAAACAAGAGTCCTGGTGAAATTGTGCACATATACAGTAACCAAGGTATATATAGTTATTAATAAGCATACCTCACAATGAAAGCAAAGTTTAGTTGCCGAGGCCCTGGAAGATGATCACGATGCAGTGCTCATTTTGGTGTTGGAGACCTGCAGACCAGATCTGCGGTGATGATGACACCCACCAGCAGGGGCATAACTACCACCATAGCGACCCATGCGGGCCCAGTGGGGCCCAGTGAGGATGAGAGCACCGCCGGCACAGTCTCCCAGCCAGGGGAAGAGAGCAGAGAGGAAGAGGCAAGCTGTGACCTGTGCCCAATGCAGCATGACCTGTGCCCAATACAGCGTTGCCTGTGCCCAATACAGCCTGGTCTGCCTGTGCCCCATACAGCCTCACCTGTGCAGAGGAAGAGGCAAGCCACCCGGATCAGCAGAGAGCTGAATTGCCCGATGTAATAGCTTTCATTAGAACTTCCAGTGTTCCCAGGGCTCACGTCACATAGCTCCACCTCTTGGCCCGGCGCCTTTGATAGACAGAACGCCAATCAAATGCGGGACGTGTGACGTCATCAAAGGCGTCAGGCCAAGAGGTGGGGCTATGTGACAATGAGCCCCGGGAAGACGGCAAATTCAAATGAAAGCTATTACAGCGGGCAATCCCGCTCTCTGCTGATCCGGGTGGCTTGCCTCTTCCTCTGCACAGGTGAGGCTGTATGGGGCACAGGCAGACCAGGCTGTATTGGGCACAGGCAATGCTGTATTGGGCACAGGTCATGCTGCATTGGGCACAGGTCATGCTGCATTGGGCACAGGTCACGCTGTATGGGGCACAGGTGACACTGTATGGGGCACAGGTCATGCTGTATGGGGCACAGGTCATGCTATATGGGGCACAGGTCACGCTGCATTGGGCACAGGTCATGCTGCATTGGGCACAGGTCACGTTGTATGGGGCACAGGTCACGCTGTTTGGGGCACAGGTCACGCTGCATTGGGCACAGGTCACGCTGCATTGGGCACAGGTCACATTGTATGGGGCACAGGTCAGGCTGCATTGGGCACAGGTCACATTGTATGGGGCACAGGTCACGCTGTATGGGGCACAGGTCACGCTGCATTGGGCACAGATCACGCTGTATGGGGCACAGGTCATGCTGGATTGGGCACAGGTCATGCTGCATTGGGCACAGGTCACGCTGTATGGGGCACAGGTCACGCTGTATGGAGCACAGGTTACGCTGCATTGGGCACAGGTCACGCTGTATGGGGCACAGGTCACGCTGCATTGGGCACAGGTCATGCTGTATGGGGCACAGGTCACGCTGCATTGTGCACAGGTCACGCTGCATTGGGCACAGGTCACGCTGCATTGTGCACAGGTCACGCTATATGTGGCACAGGTCATGCTGCATTGACACTAGGGCAGCTGTGGGGGGGGGCTGTTTGCAGGGGGCCCCATACAACATTTTGCTATGGGGCCCTGCTATTTCTAGTTACGCCCCTGCCCACCAGCCATTGTCCATCCAGCCTGGAATGCAGCTTTTCACCTGAGTGGTGTGGCACTGGAACTCAGAGTCAGCCTAACTACTCTTTGCTTAGTCTCTAGTAGCGTCTAATCTGTCATGCAACCAGACCTCTAACTACCAGACGTGGCAGTCAGGTGCCTAACCTGGCTCTGGCCTATGCTGGTTATTGAGCCTAAGACCCCTTTCACACTAAGGCGGTTTTCAGGTGTTTTAGCGCTAGAAATAGCGCCTGTGAAGCGCCTCCCATTAATTTTTGTGTGACTTTTTACACCAGGGTGGTGCGCTTGAGGGACGTTAGGAAAAGTCCTGCAAGCAGCATCTTTGGGGCGGTTTGGGAGCGCTGTATTTAGCGCTCCCAAAACACCCTGCCCATTGAAATAAAAAAAACAATTTGGAAGCAACGCAACAGGGCTGCAACACCCCTTCTTTGGGGTTAAAAGCGTGCTGCTAAAACTAGTGGCTCTTTAGCGCTAATGTGGCCGTGGCCCCAGTGTGAAAGGGATCTTAAGCTAAAACTAGCTATAGAATCCCAGACCAGAATTAGCTAAAATAAAAGGAGCTACATATAGAGTCTATTGCAATAAACAGGTTTACCTACTAATATACTGGAAGGTGATCAGTACAGTAGCACAAGCCTAACTAACTGGCATTGTGCATGTGAGATAATAACAATAGGACAGAGATAAGTCTGATGCAAGGAATTATACACACATTCAAAAAGCTATGAGCACCTGTCGTTAAACTATTAGAACATAGAAATACTTGCCTACTAGTCTCTGCTTCTGGTCTGGGTGAAAATACAGCGGCAATGGCAGCCCCTGAGTGTATAATGTCAGTTGTAAACCCTCATCTTGTAAAACAACCTATTCAGTTTAAAATAGAAATGAAAGGCAAAACAGTTGTGTATACTGCACACATAAAAAAACTTTATAAATACCTTTTTTGCCCTTTTTATTAAGTGATCACATACCCTCTGCTCTCAGCTGCATAAGATCTAGGGGAGGAGAAGCAGCAGCACACTGGTCTTCCCAGTGAATGGCTGTGCAGGGGTGTGTGTGTGTCGGGACAAGTCTGATCATTAAAGGAGAGCAGGCTCAGTTTCAGCAAGTTAGAGAACTGACCATGCTGTGCTCTCATCGCTATGTGGTCAGTTTTTAATAGGAAAGCAGAAGGACTTGATACTTTTTCATACAAATACATGGTACAACAGGCACATATCAGAAACATGAAATGTTGTGTTTACATATTCTTTAAGACTGAACTGCTTCTCAACTAACCTCATTGTGTGTCTGCGCATCTTTTTCAGAGACCCTAAATTAAATAGTGTAATCTCAATGCTAAAGTCACCATTCAAGGTTTTGTTTATTGTGATCATGTCCACCTAAGTGTCTCTTTTTCAGGGATATTAAGTTTAATGCATGTAGTTGTTCCTCTTAACAGAGGTCCTCCGGCTTCCTTATTAGCTTTGTTGCCCTTCTCTGGGCTCTTTCCAGTTCAAGTACATCCTTCCTAAGAATTGGTGGCCAGATCTAGATGGCATACTCAAGATGTGACCGTTTTGTAAAGTGGTAAAATTATTGTTTTATCTCTTGAGTAAATACCCTTTTTAATGCCTTGCTTGCAGCAACTTGGCATTGCATGCTATTGTTGAGTCTGTTATCTACTAGAACCCCCAGAGCCTTTTCCATCATTGAACCTCCCAGAGGTTCTTCCCCTAGTGTGTAAACTCCATTAATATTTTTATGTTACAAGTGCATTACTTTACATTTTTCAATATTAAACCCTATCTGCCATATAGCTGCCCACCCCTTTATTTTATCAAGGTCTTATTGTAAAGTTGCTATATCCAGTTGTGAAATTATTGTTCTGCTTGTCATTGTATCACCAGCAAACACTGAAAATGAAATATTTATTCCGACCTCTATATCATTTACGAACAAGTTAAACACAACTTTTTCTATCCATATTAAAGCTTACCTTTTCATAGTATGTTAAAAGGTTGGTCTGGCAAGATCAGTCCTTCATAAATCCATGTTGATTACTACTAATGATAATATTTTCATCAGCAAATGCTTGGATATGGTCCCTTGCCATGCCTTCCAATGGTTTACATACTATTGATGCTAGGCTGACTGGTCTGTAGTTTCCAGGTCTGTATCTCGGCCCATTTTTGAATCCATGTTTGCTTTTTGCCAATCTGCTGGTATTATTCCATTCCGTAATCTGTCCTTAGGAACTGAGGAATAACAGTTCGGCTATAACGTGGCTAAGTTCTTTGAGGACTCTTGGGTGCAAGCCATCTGGGTCTGGTGATTTATTGGTCTTAACACTGGTCTCTTTCAGCTGTAAGGGTACATTCAATTTACCGTTAATAACATTACTGTCCTATTTTTTTATACCTCTCCTTTTCAGTCGTTTAAACTGAGGAGAAGATTGTATTTAATACAGTTGCTTTCTCCCTGTCACTTGTGACCAACTTTCGCTGATCATCTTTTTTTGAGGCTAATATGTTCTGACCTCGCCTTTTTACAACTAATATATTTGAAAATTTTTTAGATTTTTTTACTCTCCTTAGCAATTTGTCTGCCTTGATCACACTCTTGCATTTCCTATTGCATTCCTTGTAGTTTTAGAATACCAATAATGACCCTTTGGCTTTATATTTATTAAAGGACCATTTTTTATCATTAGTATTTAGCCATCCAAGTTTAGATCCTATGATATTCTGGGTTTAGTTGTGGCTTTGTACCAAGTATGACGTGTGTTTTTGAAAAGCGTGGCATGGTACATTTTCTTGTGGGTTGCCGTGCATTCGGAAACGCGCAGAAACGTGCAGATGTGAAAGAATGGTAATGCAAATGTGCCGCACGTTGCTATTTGTTTTTAAAGCGTTTGACAAAGGGTGTGTTTTATTTGCTGGCTGTGAGTTTGGAAACGTGTAAATGAGAACACAGCCTAAATGGTAACACTGATGTGACATATATTACTGCGTGTTTTTGAAACGCATGGCAAAGCGTGCATTTTTTATTGCAGGTTGCCGTGTGCTCAGAAACATACAGATGCAAACGAATTGTAAAGCAAGCGAGCTGCACGTTGCCACACATTTTCGAAACGTGCACCAAAGCACGCAGGTGCAAACAAAAAGATAACACAAGTGTCATGCCCGTTGCTGTGAATTTTCCAAATTTGTGGCAAAGTGCCCGTTTCTGTGTAGGTTGCTGTGCATGCGTTGCTGTGTCTTTTTGAAAAAAATTCTTGTTTTCTGTGCTTGTTGCATTAGGAAATGCTTAAATGGGAATGCAGCCTAAATGGTAATGCAAGCATGACATACATTGCTGCGCATTTTCGAAACACATGGCAAAGCGCACGCTTTTTATTGCGTGATGCCATGCGTTTGGAAAAAGGCAGATATGAACGAATGGTAACATTGCCTAAATTGGAATTGCCAAAATTACCATTGCCTAAATGGTAATGAAAGTGCGACGTGCATTTTCGCGCATTTTAGAAACACTCAGCAAAGCGTGTGTTTTCTGTGCGGGTTGGCATGCATTCAGAAACATGCTGATGCAGCCTAGGCTCGCACTGACAGCGGGAATGAAATTGTGCGAGTTCAACTTTTCATTCCCGCAAGTCAGGGAATTATAACAACCCATTACACAGAGCAGGGAAGTATAACAAACCGTTACACAGAGAAGGGAAGTATAACAAACCGTTACACAAAGCAGGGAAGTATGACAAACCATTACACAGAGCAGGGAAGTAGAACAAACCATTACACAGAACAGGGAAGTATGACAAACCATTACACAGAACAGGGAAGTAGAACAAACCATTACACAGAGCAGGGCAGTATGACAAACCATTACACAGAGCAGGTAAGTAGAACAAACCATTACACAGAACAGGGAAGTATGACAAACCATTACACAGAACAGGGAAGTATAACAAACCATTACACTAAGCAGGGAAGTATGACAAACCATTACACAGAACAGGGAGGTAGAACAAACCATTACACAGAACAGGGAAGTAGAACAAACCATTACACAGAGCAGGGAAGTATGGCAAACCATTACACAGAGAAGGGAAGTATAACAAACCGTTACACAGAGAAGGGAAGTATAACAAACCGTTACACAAAGCAGGGAAGTATGACAAACCATTACACAGAACAGGGAAGTAGAACAAACCATTACACAGAACAGGGAAGTATGACAAACCATTACACAGAACAGGGAAGTAGAACAAACCATTACACAGAGCAGGGAAGTAGAACAAACCATTACACAGAGAAGGGAAGTATAACAAACCGTTACACAAAGCAGGGAAGTATGACAAACCATTACACAGAACAGGGAAGTAGAACAAACCATTACACAGAGCAGGGAAGTAGAACAAACCATTACACAGAACAGGGAAGTATGACAAACCATTACACAGAACAGGGAAGTAGAACAAACCATTACACTAAGCAGGGAAGTATGACAAACCATTACACAGAACAGGGAAGTAGAACAAACCATTACACAGAACAGGGAAGTAGAACAAACCATTACACAGAACAGGGAAGTATGACAAACCATTACACAGAACAGGGAAGTAGAACAAACCATTACACAGAACAGGGAAGTATGACAAACCATTACACAGAACAGGGAAGTAGAACAAACCATTACACAGAGCAGGGAAGTAGAACAAACCATTACACAGAGAAGGGAAGTATAACAAACCGTTACACAGAGAAGGGAAGTATAACAAACCGTTACACAAAGCAGGGAAGTATGACAAACCATTACACAGAACAGGGAAGTAGAACAAACCATTACACAGAGCAGGGAAGTAGAACAAACCATTACACAGAACAGGGAAGTATGACAAACCATTACACAGAACAGGGAAGTAGAACAAACCATTACACTAAGCAGGGAAGTATGACAAACCATTACACAGAACAGGGAAGTAGAACAAACCATTACACAGAACAAGGAAGTAGAACAAACCATTACACAGAACAGGGAAGTATGACAAACCATTACACAGAACAGGGAAGTAGAACAAACCATTACACAGAGCAGGGAAGTATGACGAACCATTACACAGAACAGGGAAGTAGAACAAACCATTACACAGAGCAGGGAAGTATGACGAACCATTACACAGAGCAGGAAAGTATAACAAACCATTACACAGAGCAGGGAAGTATGACGAACCATTACACAGAGCAGGAAAGTATAACAAACCATTACACAGAGCAGGGAAGTATGACAAACCATTACACAGAGCAGGGAAGTAGAACAAACCATTACACAGAGCAAGGAAGTATGACATGTTTGTTATTTTTAAAAAGAAAAAGCCTTTAGAATCACTTTCATTTTCTGACTAAAGTTCCACTTCCTGCTTCTTCCCTCTTCACTTCACAGAGGAATGGAGTGTGGGCAGGGAAAACACAATTCCATTCCTCCTCCAATACCCACATGAAGGCCCAGAAACACCCACAGTAACCCTAAGGCCCACCCACATCAACTCCCAGAACTGGTACAAGTGACTCATATAGCCCAACCTGAAACTACAGTGGCTCAAAGGATCATGGGACATGTAGTGTCAGGACTGGAAAAGGAAGGAAAATAGAGAACTTTGAAATTCAGCCAGGAGGAGGAGTGACACCACAGACTCAGAAACCTGCTGTATACAGCTAAATAAGGTAAGATACAGATAAAATGACCGTGGGGTCATGATTCATTTACATGGACTTTGCATCTGTTGCTTTGGGGAGGAAAAGTTGGAGTTTTTCTTTAATATGTATATGAAAAGAAACAATAGTGTCTACTTCAAAGAAATGATTTCCAATGGTGAAAAGTAAAAGAAATGTGATATCCATCTATTCAGAGACAGCTATGTGTCAAAAAACCATCACCAGACACCTTTAGGTGAAATGCCCGCTCACCTAACTCTATTAAAGGGCATATTGCGCCTTTTAAATCCTGTGATGTTGACTTTGTGTGCCTCCGGATGGATGACCTACTCTTACTGTATGCTCTGTCCTTTGGTTAAGGAAAGCTTGGCTGGGAACCGAGTACTCCGGAAGTGACGTCACTGACTCCGCCAAACGCGTTGCGCCACTTCTCAGGTGACTTCCTTATGGTAGGAAGCCACGGCAAAGACGCTGTCTTTATGTAGCTGTGGTTTGTGTATCCGTTGCCATAGTGACTTAGGTGATTCACCTGGATTTTCATCAGCAGTTCACAGCATTAATTACTAATATTAAAAGTGTTATAAAACAAATAAAAAAACAATGTGGCCAAAAAACAGGTATTACAGACTTTGAGGATTCTTATCTTGATTCATATTCCCATTCATTAATACTTATAGTAACTAACTAGACTTTTTCCTCATGTATAGATTCAAGGTTCAAAATAAAAAATATTAAAAATAAAATATTAATCTTCAAATAAACCTACTAAGGCTGATCATTTTTAACAATATATTTTACCCGGAAGATAATTTTAGCAAAAATGTGTATTTTATCAAATCTGTGTATGAGAGACTTTGAGATTACTATGATGAGCACCATCTAGTGGGAGAAAGAAGGTACTGCCATCTGGAAAAAGGATCTTTTCCTATGTATAGGCATATATGCCTTATTAATTTGAAATAAAGCAGTTTAAGTCAAAATAAATGTTATGTCCTTTTGGCTGGAGAGTATTGAGCTCAAAAATAATTTTGATTCAATTTTACTTAGCTGGTTAATTTTATTTGTACCCCTCCAATGAGGTTGATATTTTTCTATCGCCCAGAATAAGAGTAATATAGGATCCTTATCATGGTGTTGTGCAAAATACCTTGATATGCTATGTTTGCTAAAGCCTTTCTGGATATTTTGAACATGTTTAAGAAATCGATTCCACATGGGTCTTTTTGTTCTTTCTACGTATTGCATCTTGCATGGACATTGGAGAACATAGACTACTCCCTCTGTTAGGTACCTGGTAGTTGAGCCCGACTGGTAGAAGAAGACCTCTCTTACAGCGCTGGTTCAGGAGCCACTGGAGTGGGAACAGTGGTCTCTTGAGCACAGTGGGTAGGAGTGCCTGGTGCAGGTTCTTGCGGAGGCCGGCACAGGAGCAGAGAAGAAGTCCTTCCGGGATGGCTGAGCTGCAGATGCTGGCATGCTGAAGTGAATCAGTAGGCAGGCAGGTAGGTGGTACAGCAGCAGCAGAACCTGGAGCTGGATGAGCAGGCTGGGAAGCAGCGTCAGAGGACACAGGCAAAAGCAGAGTCAGGCAGTCCGTTTGGCAAGAGATCAGGCAGGTATTGGCAGAAGGATAATCACAGAGTAGTCAGGCAGGCAGGCAGGTGTTCGGCAACGGGTCACAAGTGGTTAAGCAGAGTCAGGCAAGCCGGGTTGGATTGGAGATAGCAGAATGGTCAAACGTAGCTGGGTCAATAACAGATAACAACAGCAGGCAGGATACAGGAACTCAGGTGCAGAGCTGCAGACGAACAGCACCTCATGGGTGCAACTGACATTCTTTTAAAGACCCCTTGGCGCCAAACAGCGCTAGCGCGCACGGACGCGTGGAAGTGCACCGGCGACCCCCAGTGGGGAATTTAGTTGTAACGCCCTGGACAAGCCCCGCGTGCGCACCCGCGCACGCATGTTCGCCCGACGGGCACTGGCATGTCCCTGACACCCTCTGTCCTGCATAATATAAAGTCTCTAATTGGGTATTCCTTTCCAGTAGAGGTAGATGCAAAGTTGGTACATTTTATACCATTTCTATTGGTGTTGGTACACGCAAAACACCTCCTGCAGGGAAAAAAAATATTTTCCCTGAAAGAATGTAAAATTCCTCTGATTGTTTGGGGGGTCCAAGACATTCTTGGCTTTTATGTCTCGTAGTCTCGATGCCCTCCTATAGATAAATCTAGGTTGCTCAGATAGGATCTTTTGTAGTTGGTTGTCAGCTCTCAAAAGCGGGCCAATGTTTTTTGAATAGTTTTTCCTCTTGCTTGTGTTGTAAATTTAAATCCAAGATGATTGGGAGATTTTGCATGGTTGTCTCGTCTTTCACCTTATCTTTCACCAAATCTGCTCCTTCTATCCTAGATACTGTACTTCCTGAATTTTCTCTGCAATGAATTCTTCGTTGTATCCTCGTTCAATGAACCGTTGTCCAATCATTCTAGCTTGTGTTTCAAAATCCGTATTCTTGCTACAGTTTCTTCGTAGTCTTATGAGTTGATCCTTTGGGATGTTTATGAGATAGGAGAAAAAATGGCAACGGTCTACTGGAATATAACTAGTTTGGTCAACATTTTTAAAGAAGGTTTTCATTGTTATGAGGTTATTCTCCACCTCAATATTCAAATCCAAAAAATTTAGTTTTTGTATGGTTCTCAAGTGACATTCTGATGTTTTTCTGGTTATCATTTAGTTTATGAAAAAAACTTGTTAAGCTGTCCTCATCACCTGCTCAGATGACAATCAAGTCATCAATGTATCTTTTGAGTATCAAGTCTTTGGGCAGTTGTGCATAAACTTCCTCCCATTGGGACAACAGATTATCGATACTGGGCCCATATTTGGCACCCATTGCTATGCCCCAAATCTGCCTATAGAAGTGTGTGTTGTACCAAAAATAATTATGGTGTAGGCCAGGGATAGGCAACCTCGGCCCTCCAGCTGTGGTGAAACTACAATTCCCATGAGGCATTGCAAGACCCTGACAATCACATGGGATTTGTAGAGTGCCAAGGTTGCCTACCCCTGGTGTAGGCCATAGTCCAAACATTCAAACAAATATGACTTCTGTCTACTTCCCAGATTGCTGGACCTATCCAGGGCCCACTTGGTTGCATCTATCGCTTCTTCTTGGTTAATTATTATGTATAATGAAGATACATCAGCTGTTGCCAACAGGTATTGTTGATCCTCTAGTCTAAGTTCTTGTATGATATGTATGAGGGGTTTCAAGTCTTTCAAATAATCTTCTTTAATATGTCTCTAAACCACTCCCACTTTTCATTGGTGAGCTTTGTTGCAAGAATTTGATCCTATTTAAGGTCATGTAGTATGGAGAACAGCTTAGTAAAGTTGTCTCGTTTGAAATTTAGTGTCCACCCCCCACCCTCATGTCTATTTTTCCTATAATTTATGGCAAATAGTAATTACTCTGTGATCACTCTCTTCCACATCTGTAATCATCTCGCTGTTGTTTGTAATTAGTGGGTTCAGCAGAACATTATTTCTAGTTGGAGCTTCCACCATGAAAAAATGAAGAGCCTTAGCTGAGTAAGCAGATCTTACTCAGATTAGCCAGCAACCTCTTTTGGTGATTCTCCAGTCCTTTTCACTAAGCCATCATACTTGTGCATACACATCATTTTCTCTAAAGTCTGTAATAGGACAGACATCTTCTTTTAGATATGCAAGTTGATATTTTTTTTTTTTACCATTTTGGCCTATGGAGAAGCAGCCATCTAGAAAAATGAAGAGAACTGAAGAACTGCAAGAGTAAGTGTAGGCCACAGCTAGTGAAGGAGGTTACCTTCTGATCTGCTGTCAATACCATATAAAAGTACAATGTCAGAAGAACACGGTTTACATGAGATGGTGATGTCCCAACATAATTAAATTTAATGTAGCCCTTGAATATATTTTTACATACTATCATTCCCACCTGAACACATACAGTATTTGTATTAGTGTCTGGTAATCCCCTGCACATCAGCACCCAGTATTACACTCACCTGTTCCACACTCCAGCACCGGAGCCACCGGCTTCCGGCCAATCAAAGAGGGGATGTTATCTGCCATTGCCTACCCTTCAACACCTGTGTAATTCTGTCAGCCACTTGTTGCTATCACCCGCGCACTCCTTGTTCACATTGTGCTTCAGTGTTCATGTCACTTGCCTGTTCCTGCTTCCGGGGTCCCCTGTGATTCTGTGCAGCTCTACAATTCCCAGTGCCCATGTTACATACATAGTAGGTGAGGTTTAAAAAAGACACAAGTCCATCAAGTCCAACCTATGTGTGTGATTATATGTCAGTATTACATTGTGTATCCCTTATGTTGTGGTCATTCAGGTGCTTATCTAATAGTTTTTTGAACTATCGATGCTCCCTGCTGAAACCACCGCCTGTGGAAGGGAATTCGCTTTTACAGTAAAGAAACCTCTACGCAGTTTAAGGTTCAACCTCTTTTGTTCTAATTTTAATGAGTGGCCACGTGTCTTATTAAACTCCCTTTTGCTGAAAAGTTTTATCCCTATTGTGGGGGTCACCAGTACAGTATTTGTACATTGAAATCATATCCCCTCTCAAGCGTCTCTTATCCAGAGAGAATAAGTTCAGTGCTCGTAACCTTTCTTCATAACTAATCTCCTCCAGACCCTTTATTAGCTTTGTTACCCTTCTCTGGACTCTCTCCAGTTTCAGCACATGCTTCCTGTGGACTGGTGCTCAGAACTGGACAGCATACTCCAAGTGTGGCCGGACCAGAGTCTTGTAGAGTGGGAGCATTATTGCTTTATCTCTTGAGTTAATCCCCTTTTTAATGCATGCCAATATTCTGTTTGCTTTGTTTGCACTAGCTTGGAATTGCATGCCATTGCTGAGCCTATAATCCACTAGGACCCCCAGGTTCTTTTCCATCCTTGATTCCCCCAGAGGTTCTCCCCCCATTCATATTTTTGCCACCCAAATGCATTATTTTACATTTTTCCACATTAAGCCTCATATGCCATGTAGTTGCCCACCCCATTTTTTTCAGATCTACTTGCAAGAAGTAATTGCCCTGCTTAGCATCATCCGCAAATACAGAGATTGAACTGTTTACCCCATCCTCCAGGTCGCTTATGAATAAATTAAATAGGATTGGTCCCAGGACAGAACCCTGGGGGACCCCACTTTCCACCCCTGACCATTTCGAGTATTCCCATTTATCACTACCCTCTGAACTCGCCCCTGTAGCCAGGTTTCAATCCATGTACTCACCCTATGGTACATGCCAATGGACCTTACTTTGTACAGTAAACGTTTATGGGGAACTGTATCAAATGTTTTTGCAAAATCCAGATACACCACGTCTACGGGCCTTCCTTTATCTAGATGGCAGGTCACCTCCTCATAGAAGGTTAATAGATTGGTTTAGCAAGAACGATTCTTCATGAATCTATGCTGCTTACTGCTAATGACACAGTTTTCATTACTAAAATCCCCTCCAAGAGCTTGCATACTATTGATGTTAGGCTAACTGGTCTATAATTCCCAGGGATGTATTTTGGCCCTTTTTTAAATATTGGTGCTACATTGGCATTTCTCGAATCAGTTAGTACCATTCCAGTCAGTAGACTGTCAGTAAAAATTAGGAACAATGGTCTGGCAATTACTTGTCCGAGTTCCCAAAGGACCCTTGGGTGCAAGCCATCTGGTCTCGGTGACCCGATGTTAAGTTTTTCAACTCTATTTCTAATTCTCTCCTCTGTTAGCCATAAGGGTGCTTCCTGTGACGTGTCATGAGGATAAACACTGCAGTTTTGGTTACTGAAGCTAGAGCTGCACAATTAATCAATAAAAAATTGTGACCTCGATTCAACCCCCCTGACGATCTCTATTGCAGAGTTTGCCGATTCTTTCATATAACAAGTGGAGAGACTTATCTGATCACTCAGTTGTCAAAAGAAAACATCCGGGCAGTCTGCCAAGTTTTTAACATGAAACATTGTAACTAACTCTTCCTTCTTAGACCAAAGGGATAAACTTCTGTGAAGCCAAGTTTTTAACAACGTGTAAATGCAGGAAGTTTGACCACTTAAAGTCTAAATCTTTACTGACACTTGTTTCAAATCAATATTTTTTGCTAGAAAATTACTTGGAACCCCCAAACATTATATATATATATATTAGCAGAGACCCTAGGGAATAAAATGTCAATTGCTGCAATATTTTATGTCACAATGTATTTGCCCAGCGGTCTTTCAAATGCAATTTTTTGAGAAAAAATACACTTCAATGAATAAAAAAAAAAATGAAACAGTAAAGTTAGCCCAATTTTTTTTGTTTTAATGTGAAAGATGATGTTACGCCGCAAGAATCATGAGAGAATTGTGATCTATCTTCTAAGCAAAAAAAATGTGATTCTCATTTTAGCCAGAATTGTGCAGTTCTAACAGAAGCCCCCTGATTCCCTCGTTAGTGTGTATTTGTGCATACCTGCCTCCTTGTGCTACCCACCAACCAGTGAGTCCTGCACTCCTATGCTGCTAAGAACTCCATCAAGGACATTCCATCAACCTTCTCTCAGTTTCCAGAAGCTGCTGGTGAGTCAGAGGGCCGCAACCTGGACATTGCCTGCAGCAAATCCATCTCCACCATCAGGAGCGATGGTAAAGACAAGGTGGGCTCTCACCTACATTATTGTGCAGGCATGTTGGGTTCTCAGGAAACAAGCCCATGCCAGACTTCTTGTGGCCACCTGTGTCTCCTCCGTGGCCAACGCCACTGCTTAGTCTGCTGCTGCTACCAAATCCTGGTTGCCCAGTATGCCCCTTATTGGGAGCAGATTCCCTAATTTGTGACACCCAGGCTTGGAGGAGTAGTACTCTCCAATGCTGCATACACACGATCAGAAATTCGGCCAGCAAAAGACCGATGAGAGCTTTTGGTCGGAAAATGCGACTGTGTGTATGCTCAGACTTTCGCTGGCCGAATTCCAGCCAGCAAAAGATTGAGAGCATGTTCTCAATTTTTCGGTCGGAAAAAGTTGCTATCCGAAAATGCGATCGTCTGCAGCAATTCCGACGCGCAAAATTCCTACACATGCTCAGAAACAATTTGACGCATGCTCGGAAGCATTGAACTTCATTTTCTCGGCTCTTCGTAGTGTTGTACGTCACTGCGTTCTTGAAAGTTCAGCGAACTTTTGTGTGACCATGTGTATGCAAGGCAAGCTTGAGCGGAATGCCCTCGGAAAAGCCATCATATCTTTTTCTGACCAAAATCCCGATCGTGTGTACGCGGCATTACAGGTCCTAATTGCTTTTGCACTGTACTCTTGGTACTTGGTGAAAATTATGTTTTTTTTTTTTCCTTTAAGAACGTACAGTAATTTTATGCCTGAGTCTTAATTCATATTAGTATACAAAGCAGGAAACAAGTACTTCAAAAAATAGATATATGATTTTATTATAAAAGATTGCACGTTGACAAAAAACTAGGTATGAATTGAGATGTAGAGGGAATTGTAAACAATTAAACCTAGAATAACTTAAAGGGAAAGTCACACAAATGTGTAGTGAGCACATGCTTTCATCATCCTTTTTCTAAATCTGTCCATATACCAACCATATAAAATGCTTCATAGTTCTCATGCCAACAGTTAAAACAAGAAAGTTCTCCATTTGAGACAATTTGATCAAGCTGCATGGCAGCCGTTGTAAGTTTATCTTTTTCTTCTGCTCTTTAGACAGTAAACCATAACATCATGAAGGTCTGTTTAGCTAGCCATACACGCTGGTTTCCCATTGGTCATTATTATATTATTTGACCATCAAAAGTTCATTTTTGTAGTTACTCAATACACATTTTGCATAGGCTCCACAGAAACCAAAGCTTCTAACATATGTAGGCGCAGAGGCAGAATTCACATTTACAACCTGACCACCTCAATTTTTTTAACTTTGCACATGATGGCTTTTTGTAGCAATAGAATCTCCCTTAAGGTGCACCTATTTTTTTGATCAGGCAGGCCGAAGCAAAAGGTTCCCTTTAGACTTGCCGCCCCACAGCTCTTTATATACCTTCCTTTCACTTCCCTCCACTCCTTTGCTTGTTAGAGTAAAGAGAAATACCTAGTACTTCAGGGTTTTGGGGGGAGAGCATTAAACTCAATCTCCTTCTTCTCATATGATCGTGACAACTGGCTACTTTGGTGCCACTGCCATCACATGGGGCAGAGGAAGCAAAGTTAAGGCAAGTATGAGCAACTGCTTTAAAAGGGAGCCTATTACTTTGTCCTGTATGAGCACTTTAAATGCAAATCAGTAGTTAAAAAATGTAAAACATTTTTCAGTTTGGATGAATTTTTCAACAGATATGAACACCTTTACTGCCTTCTTTGTTAGAGGAAACTGAAGTAAAAGCACCCTGGGGGAAGAAGCTTTATATTTACCTTTCTGGCAGGCCGTGAATGCCCTCTTGAGGATCTCTGTGTGGCGCTGCTATCAAATACCTCCTGCATTAGACAGGTTGTCCTCCACCCTGTGCTGTGGTCCCGCTGACCACTATGGACACAAGGGGAACCACAGCGCCAAGTGAAAGACATACTATGGCACATGAAAATCTCCTTCTACTCCTATGTGACAACGATGGCATCTGAGCAACTAAAAACCTTTTTTGTTTAAGTTTTTGATAAAATGGGGAAGGGTTAAAACTATCAGGTTTTTTTTTTTTTTTTTATGCCTCTATCCTATTGGGGAGATTTTCTTTTAATTCCTGTCCTGCAGACATAAAAGGAGGTGATAAGAAATTCTACAACATGAGAGGAACTGTTCTCTTAAACAGTTGTCACCAGAACAGGTTGGAACACCTCTTCTTCAGGTACAACTCTAAAACTTTGGATTTCCTTTAACTTTCTGTCTTGGTGACTACATTCACCAGGACAAATATAGAGGGTGAATCTAATTAAAGGGATACGGACAGCAATTTAAATTGACAGGGGTTCTAGTCCTCCCCTACTCTATTCAAATACAGTATATACACTCGTGGCATGTGAACAGGCAAGTATAAAGATTCTCCTTTCACAACGTGCTTTACTTTCATCTTTTTTTTTTCAGTGGCAACAAGCTCACTTTAGATTCACTAAGGTAATATCTTGCTTTCACAATGACATTACCAGTCATTGACTGATACTGTTTGATGGTCCATTTTGAGTCCCCTGGTCACCAGCTTCATTGGCGGCTGGAGACTCCGTGTTTCGACTTTGTAGTAACTTGCGTACATCTTTAATCATAGGTCGTAATACCTGAATAAGGGCATTCAGGGCCGCCTGAGTTCCCTCCATAGCCTGGGCTTGACGCTCCTGAGCACTAGCTTGGACTTCTTGGGACCGGCGTATCATCTGCAAGATATCATTCTGTTGCTCCAGGTGTTGGGCAATCTCCTTCACGTGCAAGTTCGTCACTCTCTGCTCCTGTAGCAGCCGTGCTGAATTTAGCGCAATTCTGTTCTTTAGTTCTTGAGGTTTTCCCGTAACTTCGGCTGAAGGAGAGATCATTTCTACAGGGGTCTCAGAAGTAACTGTCGTGGGTGTTTCTGTTGTGCAATACTCCACCACATTTTCTTCTAAAGTATGGTAGGTGGTCTCTGTAGGGACTGAAAAAGAAATTGATTATACTTACAGATCCTTTGTCCACTACAGTTAAAAAATAAACTAACAGATATAAGTCTAAATGTTTAGCAGGACATGCCATGATCTGCAATTTCTATGTGTAAAGGTATTCACAGAAAAAGAGAATGTTTACTCAATTCCTCCCCTTACAGTCAGACAGGGAACCTTCCTACATTTGTATTTTCCCCCAAATGCCTCCTGCCTAAGGATGCTCAGGAAAACAGTAACTAGGACATTATGGATTTTCAAGACCAGTAGATATTGCTTCACCTAGGGCCGGATTAGGAGCATCATGGACCTTGTGCTGAGGTTTTTCATGGGCCTTTTTATGGAAATGAATAAAATGAAAATGCAAACAATTTTTTGTGAAAACAAATTAAATATTTAAACAAAATAAATTTGGGCCTATGTTAAGGAAGGGGCCAGGACCTGCAGCTCCAATTGCCCCTATGTTAAGCCTGGCTGCACCCTAAGATGCTTGCCTATAGCCTTTCCTTTGTCTTATTCATCGGTGCCTGAAGCCTTTCCTCTGCCATCCCTATAGGCACCAGCAGCCTTCTCTCTGCCCTCTCTATTCTTTTTCTCCCTCCCCTACCCCATCACCTCCACCCCCCCCCCCCATCACACCCGTCGCCCATTTGAACGCTATCTGACAGTATATTACTTTTTGTGACATGTTTTTGAAGTAATGCTTTCAGGGTAATGCAGCGTCATGTATGATGTGATGTTTCGGGGTATTATTACTCTGCACAACACATTAGGCATCATACCGCAGGATGAATGTAATTTATTTGTATGCTTGGAAATGTATTGTTATGTAGTGTATTTATGCGCTGCGTCGCAGTACAGAGTGGAATGTACCCTGTTGAAGTATTTGTTTTTTTGTATATTTTCTTGCAAAATAAAGTATACATTTTCAATCTGCCCTCTCTATTGGCACCTACAGTCTTCCCTTTCCCCCTTGCATAGCCACCTGCAGCCTTCCCTCTGCCTTCTACATAGACACATGCAGCTTTCTCTCTGCCCTCTCTATAGGCACCTGCAGGCTTCTTTCTGCCCTCTTTATAGCCACCCTCTTTATAGGCGTGAGGAAATATTATGAGCTTGGTTTAGGATAGATTGAGTTTGAGGAAGTGGTGTGACATCCGGTCGGATATGTCTGTTAGTATATCAGTAATACATGAGGAAACTGATGGGATGAGTTGAGTGGTAGAGAGATAGATAAAAGAGAGAGATGCAGCATAAAAATGGTATTGGAAGCCATGGGTGGTTATCAGCTGACCCAGGGAGGAGGTATAGGATCGAGAATAGGAGATGTCCAAAGACAAAACCTAGGAGGATCAGGCGTAGGAGAGGAGGAAGTAGAGTTGTAAGTGACACTGAAGGTGCGGTGAGATAGGTAAGATTCGAACCAACGGAGAGCAGTTATGAAGATCAAGGAAATTTAGTTTTTGGAGGCAGCGGGGATGGTCAACTGTATTAAAAACAGCAGAGAGGTCCAGGAATAGGAGTACAGAATAGTGACCATTGGTTTTAGCTTTGTTAGTAATTAATTTGTTAGTTTTAGGAGAGCAGTTTCTGTTGAGTGTTGCAGGTGAAATCCAGACTGAAGGGGATCAAGAAGGTTATTCTCGATGAGGTGGCAGCTCAGCCGGTTGTAGACTAGACGTTCAAGGAGTTTGGAGGTAAAAGGGAGTAAGTAGATAGGTCGTTAAGATTGGTGGAGTCCAGTGAGGCCTTTTTAGGTATGGAGGTGACTAGTGCATGTTTTAGAGGGTTGGGGAAGATGACAGTAGAGAGGGAGAGATTTAAGATATGAATTAAAGAGTGTAGGATAGAGGCAGGGGGTGACCATAATATTTGCGAGGAACAGGGTCCAGGGGGGAGGTGGTTAGGTGGGTGTTAGAAAATAGTTTAGCTAAGCATCTTATGCCCTTCAACACCCCTTTACATAGGTGTTGTCTGGCCTGCTCCAGTCCTCTTGAACTCCTATTCAAAGATGTTTGCTGCCTCACTAACACCTCTCCAGAGGTATTTTCATACAATCACTCTCCATACCCATTTGGCTGGACATGTTTTGTGTGTGGGACGCACACCAAGAGTGAAAAACTGTTCAAACCATTCAGAACATGCCACCATTATTTTCCTGCTGAGGTGGATGGGATATAATGTAAAGCTATTATATTGTTTATAACCCCTGATTTTTAAATAAGCTAACCTTGTTCCAACAAACACATAAGAACCTTTACTTGGGGGGTGATTATTCCTTGCCGTTTATGTGATGGTATATTACACTGGTCATTGTGCATAGCCGTTACAAATTAACCACCTCCATATCGGGCTAATTCTGGCACTCCTCTCCTACAGGTAAAAATCATAATTTTTTGGTTAGAAAATTACTCAAAACATTATATATGTTTTTTCAGCAGAGATCCTAGGGAATAAAATGGCGGTCATTGCAACTTTTTATGTCACATGGTAATTTTGCAGCAGTTTTTTAAACACTTTTTTTGGGGGGGGAAACTGTTTCATGAATTAATAAACAAAACACTAACATTATTCCAATTTTTTTATATAATGTGAAAGATAATGTTACGCCGAGTAAATAGATACCAAACAAGTCAACACTCGTGGAATTGTGCCAAACTTCAATACTTAAAAACCTCCATAGGCAACGCTTTAAATTTTTTGTACAGGTTACCGGTTTGGAGTTACAGAGGAGGCCTTGGGCTAGAATTGATTGCTGCTTCATGTGTTTTTAATATTTTTAAAGAATGCATTTAAAAATGTAATAACACTGATATAAACATTGCAATGTTAATACTTTGAGATACAGTATATTTTAATTATTTAAAGTTCCCCCTTTTTTCTTGTATTGGTATATAATATAGTGGCTATAGGCGAGATGGGACTCTTGGCTTCTAGCCTACTGTTCCCTCAAGATAAGCAGCTTCCTTGTCTGTAAAAGATATGAAGGTTTGCTTGCACTGTATGGACATCTCTCTGCATAAGTCCTTCAGACATAGAAATAAAGGGGTCAGGAGCCTGGTCCCCAGCCATGTCTCACCAAGAGAAAGAAGGGGCAAATGGACTATCTCGGTACAATACAATAAGGGTAGATTCACATGTGTGAACAATTGTATAGACATAAAAGTTGGTAGACAGATAAATCTGATCCATCTTCCTAAGACTGAAGGACAAGCTTTGGATGGACTGTCTTTTTAAAACTGGCAATTACTAGTATTTGGTATAGTTTTGATTACAACTCTCATAAAAATATTTTAACTAATAATTTATCAAAGCTGAACTCCTGATAGAAAAACGTTCATCTAAATAAACACCAGGTGCATTAGCAAACCCAGATGCTACCTTGAAAAATAGCAGTGACATCATCACCGTGCTGTACACAATCTGTACAGAGTGCAGAGCTGTAGGAGGGGTCTAGCGGGCTCCACCCACTACAGGCTGCCTGCAGAAACCTACAGGAAGGGGCGGAGACAAGACCAATCACTCTGCACAAGGAGAGATAGCAGCAGTAACCGGTCTGTATTACAGGAAGCTCCTTCACAAAGGTAAAGTTTCACACTGAATTAATGCATAGATCTGGAAGAAATACACAAAGCAAACAAAGATTCAAGGAAGAATACACATGGTGAATGTATTTGGATAGAATTTGCTTCTCCTGGAGTTCAGCTTTAAATCTTATGATTTAGTAAACAAATAATATCTGTCCACTTATTTATCTTTGCTTTAAAAAAGCATGATAATAAGATTTAGACCTAAAAGCCACTCCGTGGTTTAACAGCTGCGTTTTTTTTGGCGTAGGGGGTTCCCCTTAAAATCCATACCAGACCCGAGGGCCTGGTATGCTCCTGGCGGGGAAACCCATCCGGTTTTTTATTTAAAATTTGCCGCAGAGTTCCCCCTCAAGATTATCTGAGCGCAAGTCGCATGCCAAAGTCAGATCATGCAAGACGGTGATCTGACTTTGATCCGACGTCAATGATAGTCATTGGGCTGAAGTAGGATCAAAGTCGGACCAAAGTAGTACAAGGAGCATTTTCAAAGTTGGACCGACTTGTGTCGGACCAGTTAGGACGGCTCCCATAGGGAAACATTGATTTTCACACGTCATGTGACATGAGCTCCCAATGTCGGAGCGTTTGTTGCACTAGTGTGAACCCGGCCTAAAACCTGGAAGCTTGGTTACTATGCACAGCTGCACCAGTTTTAGTATATCTCATCCAATGTAAGTATGCTTTTCTCATACCTGATGGGCCACTGTGGATGCTGACAACCATTATAGTAGCTGGTGCTACTACAGTGATTACTGCAATCTTCCAGGTCCTGCTCAGACTCTGTGCAAGTGGCTTCCCCTCTGCACACTGACCACAGAGGGTCGCTCACTCAGCACTGCAGCCATTTATAGAATGACTTGTATTTTTTCAGTGGTGTACACCGATTGGATGAGGTGCAGGTTGTGACAACACTGCCCTTCTCTACACCCCATCCAATTACAGAAAGCCTTGAATTCACTGAAAAAATCCAAGGCGTTCTATGAATGTCATCAGTGTCAGTGTGCAAGGGAAAGCCACTTGCATAGCCTTTCTCTAATTGGATGAGGTGGAGGGAATGGGCAGTGACATCATGATCTGTACCTCATCCAATCAAAAAATGCCTTGTACTTATGGAAAAAAAAAATATTTTTCCTATATACTTACCGGTAAAATCCATTTCTTGGAGTACATCACACAGAGACACAGAGCAGGTTATAATCATTACTATCTGGGTTATGTGCCACCTATAGGTGAGTGGACAGGCAGGTTAATTAAACAGGAAGTCCTCCCCTCTATAACCCCTCCTATACAGGAAGTACCTCAGTTTTGTAGCAAGCAATAATTTCCCAGAAAGAGAGGAGGGACCTCTGTGTCCTGTGATGTACTCCAAGAAATGGATTTTACAGGTAAGTATGTAGGAAAATCCAATTTTCTTTATCAATCATCACAGGACACAGAGCAGGTGGGACGTCCCGAAGCAAAACACTTGAGGGGAGGGAGAAACAATAACAGAAACCGTCACCCGAGAAGGACCTATTCTGCCGCTCATAACATACTGCAGCCAAAGACAGTATCCCTTGTGGCTCTGACATCCACCTGGTAAAACCCTGTAAGTGTATGAACCAAAAATCATGTAGCAACCTTGCAAACCTGAGTCCCTGACTCCTGATGGCAGATAGCCCAAGATGCCCCCACACACCTGGTAGAGCACGCTCTCACCAGAAAGAGTGGGACCTTGCCCTTTCAAACCATAGGCTTGAATGATTAACTGGCTGACCCAATGAGAAAAATTTTGACCTGGATGCCGCTTGCCCTTCCTGGGCTCTTCTGGCAGCACAAACCAGGATTCCTGACCTGCGCTGACAACTCAAGTAAATTCTGACCACCTGAACCATTTCCACAGTATGCAGCGATCTTTCCCCTGACGACTGTGGATTAGGAAAAGAAAGGCTAAACACTGTACTGATTCAAGTTACATAGTTAGTCAGGTTGAAAAAAGACACAAATCCATCTAGTGAAAACTAGTAACCACGCTAGACAAGAAAGATGGATGAGGACGCAACATCACCTTATCATGATGCAAGTCCAAGAATGGCTCCTTACATGGAAGAGCTGCCAGCTCTGACAATCTTCTTGCTAAAGTGATAGCAATCAAAAAAGCCACCTTCCGAGTCAAAGGACTAACAGAGTTTTTTGAATGGATTCAGAAGGTGACTTCTGCAAGGACAGTCAAGACCAAGCTCAGGTCCCAAGGACACAAGGGTGGCCTGAGAGGCAGGGCTGTCTGCGTTACACCCTGCATGAAGTACGAAAGGAGTAAGAAACAACGGTCTCCAGAAGAAAATGGATAGAGACGAAATCTGATCCCTATTGATACATAAGGCCAATCTTATTTCCCCTCCTTATTGGAGAAAGGAAAAAAATCTCCCGCTCACATATTTCCACAGGTGCCACACACCAGGCATATAAGATTTCCAAGTTCTCGAATGGAAGCTCCCAGAAGTCGGCTAACTGGCACTCAACAGCGCGGAGATAACAGGACCCAAGACTATAGGTCTGGCTGGACCGGAAGTGTCCAAGGAGCGCCCCCTGCAAGATTCATTATGTCGGTGTATCAAGACCTCCGAGGCTGGGCCAGGTAACACTATTACCAGTGTTACCATCTCCCGGATTCTTCCCAAAAGAAGTAATAAATCAGGGGGAAGGCATAGATTAGGGAGAAAGGGTTACCAGTGCATCTACCCACTATTGCTAGTGCGACTCTCGTACCAGACCCAACCTGTCCAATTTGTTATAGAACCTAGAACCCAGTAGATCCACCTGCAAAGTTCCCCAATGCTGGCAGATTGCAGAGAGCATCTTGGGATGCAGTGACCATGGTTCCAGTATTAGTCGCTGACGACTGGGAAAACCCCCTATCAGTTTTTATACCTGGAATATGTACTAGCGACAGACGGCATATGCTATTCTGCCCCAGTCAGAATGTGGTTCACCTTCCTGAGGCGCTCGACTCTTGGTGCCCCCCTGGTGGTTGATATATGCCACTGCATAAAAGTTGATCCAGGGAAAATCCGATTGCCTCCGATTGGGGGATTGCAAAGGAATTTTTCCCCCTGCTGTAGCAAATTGGATCATGCTTTGCTGGGGTTTTTTGCCTTCCTCTGGATCAACTGTGGGCGAAGAATTGTGTATATGGGATTGTATGTTTTTTTATTTGTTGAACTAGACGGACTTGTGTCTTTTTTCAACCCAACTATGTAACTATTACACTGACTACAAACCTGTGCTACTGGTTAGTTTAATAATCCAGAACAAGGTGTACCGCCTGAAGTTCCAATTGAGTGTTTACAATGATGAGCCCACAACTTCTACCCCAAGAGCCAATGCACGGCAAAAGACTGATGACTCTGTGGCAGACCCATCAAGGTCCCAATAGGTGTACTTAACCTACCAGGTTCCCACTGGCTAAAGACGGAGCGAACCCCCTCAGAGACTGCCCTTAGCCAGCATGTGTTCCCAACATGAGATCAGGCAGTTAACACAGGGCCTCTCAACTCCAACCTCCTGCTCCAGCATTGGCCTCAGACAATGTAAAGCTTCATGAGTAAATCTACACAATTAAAATTAAAAAAAAAAAAGTCTATTCAAATTTTTACACAATTACTGTATATCTAAAGGCAAAACTTTATTCTGCTTTTGTGTAGAATGTAGGGGGATTAGAACTCCTGTCAGGTTTTTAATCGATGCGTCCCCTTTAGGGAGATTCACCTTCTCCATTTGTCCTGGAGACCATTATCATCGAAAGAGAAAGAAAATCCCAAATCTTGGGTTGTCACCAGAACAGTAATGCCCCGTACACACGGTCGGATTTTCCGATGGAAAATGTCCGATCGGAGCGTGTTGTCGGAAATTCCGACCGTGTGTGGGCTCCATCGGACATTTTCCATCGGATTTTCCGACACACAAAGTTGGAGAGCAGGATATAAAATTTTCCGACAACAAAATCCGTTGTCGGAAATTCCGATCGTGTGTACACAAATCCGACGGACAAAGTGCCACGCATGCTCAGAATAAATAAAGAGATGAAAGCTATTGGTCACTGCCCCGTTTATAGTCCCGACGTACGTGTTTTACGTCACCGCGTTTAGAACGATCGGATTTTCCGACAACTTTGTGCGACCGTGTG
The DNA here is from genome assembly GCA_037952925.1 of Lithobates clamitans. Taxonomy (NCBI): domain Eukaryota; kingdom Metazoa; phylum Chordata; class Amphibia; order Anura; family Ranidae; genus Lithobates; species Lithobates clamitans. Next base: position 1,209,061 of record JBBGZY010000944.1, read on the forward strand.
TAGACAAAACAAGTCTGAGCCAACATCCGTCGGAAAAAATCCTAGGATTTTGTTGTCGGAATGTCCGAACAAAGTCCGACCGTGTGTACGCCCTATAATAGAGGGGAAATCTTCCATTAAGTACGCTAGTTCTGGCGACAACCAGGAATCTCCCTGGCTTTGGATGGATTATCTCTAATTCCTGTTTTGGCAATGGGACAGTAAGTGAAAGGAAATCTCCAGAATAGAATAAGATGGTAAAAATAAAAACTTGACAGGGGTTATAACGCTCCCTTATGCTATCCACAATAAATAAATTAAAAAAAAGGGTTTTCCTTCAGTTCTAATTTCAAGTGTTAGTACACCTTGAGGCTGGGTTCACACTGATGCGAATTGGATGTGAGTTTCCCCGCATCCAATTCGCATGACAGGAGATTGTGACCCGCTCTCTATGGAGCCGGTTCACACATCTCTTGGGGCGGCTGCGGAGCAGATTGTACAGGGATCCTGTGCGTCTTTGGCTCCTTTTCAGGGCCGAATTCAGACAAAAATTTGTCACCGATTTGTCCCTAAAACGGAGAACAGGGATGCACCGGACCCCCTGCTGCGAGCCACATGCTGCTTGTGTAAATCCAGCCTTACAGAAAAAAAATGTAAAGGTGAACACCGGACACCCTCCCAATTTTTTGGCTCATTAGTCCTATTGGGAGTATCAGCGCTCACCTATCTTGTTTTTGCACCATAATACTATGCATTGCACAGAGAGTAGCACTTCTGATTTATTTGCAATGATAGACCTATTCCTTCACACTAATACCAACCACGTGAACCACATACACCTGCTACCTCTTTACACTTAATGATTGACTACCAATGATGCTTATATACTCCCCATACGCATGATTTCTCTATCCCCATGACTAAGCTCTGAAGGGTGGAATGAAACGTGTTGGGGGCATGGTCCGGTTGGAGTCCAGGCTGGGGTTGCCACTCTATTCACTCCTCTAGGACATCTCAGATCTGCGATTTCCAGGGGCTACCCTTTTTTTTTTTCTTAAAAATAAAAACCTGGCTATTCATCCAAATTCTATCCAAAAATGAAAAAAAGGTTTGGCCTTCAGTTCCAATTGAAAGTGTTAGTTCACCTTTACAGAAAAAATGTAAAGGTGAACAATGGACACCCTCCCAATCCCCCCCCCACCCTGGTTCCTGCTGTACTTACCTCCACATTGCTGAGCTGTTAGTACCCCCTCCGCAGCCAGTCCAGCGGTCTGGAGATTTGAAACCTCTTCTCTTCTACTTCAACACCTCCAGGATGGACCAGATGGATTCTGACTGGTCAGCGCCGTCACACCCAAGTCACATTGATGGTGCTGAGCAATCAGAATCCATCCGGTCCGTCCTGGAAGTACTGACGGAGTGGAGATACAACGGAGAGGATTTCATATCCTCGGACTGCTGGAGTGGCTGCGGGGGTGCTGAAAGCTTGACAACCCCAGAGGTAAGTACAGGGGGGGGGTTGTCCAGTGTTAGTTCACCTTTACATTTTTTCTGAGGCCCCATTCACAACTCCGCATAGCAGTTCTCGTACTGTGTTTTTTTGGGGGGCGTTTTAGAGTGTTTCTGCTTGAATGGACTGCCATGCGTGACAAATGCGCCAAAGAAGCTCCCGAAATTTTTTTTTAGAACGGAGCGGGGAACCTTTTTTTACCACACTTTTTGGTGCGTTTTCAGCTTGTCTGTTGTGCGGCAGAGGCGCATCTGCTACCCGCACTTGGAGTGCCATTACATTTTAATAGCAATGCAAGTGCAATGTGGGCTTGCAGCACATTTTCAAAACGGGTGGCAACGCGCTTTTCCTGTGCAGTTTAGTGTGTGTTGGGAACCGTGCAACACTGAATCGTGCCTGAGGGCCAGTTTACACTGCTGCGATGCCAGACATCGCATGTGATTTGCACCGCTGTACAGATCACATGCGATGCGAATTCAGCCATACAAACTATGGCTGAAATTGCATCGAATTCGGACCAAACTCGTGCAGGACCCTTTTTTTTGTCTGCACCAGATTTGGATTGCATGGGTGTTCACACCCATGCGATCCAATTCCTGTCCGAATGCACAGTTCGTACTGCGATCTGATCTGGTGGTGTCATTAACTTTGTATTGACACTTCCAGTGGTTTGCATAAAGAGTGTGAACCGCCGGTGATTCAGGTGCGGTGTGGGAACCGGCACTGGATTTGCAGGGTTTCAGCATCGCACCAGTGTGAACCGAGCCTAATGCCCCGTACACACGGTCGGATTTTCCGATGGAAAATGTCCGATCGGAGCGTGTTGTCGGAAATTCCGACCATGTGTGGGCTCCATCGGACATTTTCCATCGGATTTTCCGACACACAAAGTTGGAGAGCAGGAGATAAAATTTTCCGACAACAAAATCCGTTGTCGGAAATTCCGATCGTGTGTACACAAATCCGACGGACAAAGTGCCACGCATGCTCAGAATAAATAAAGAGATGAAAGCTATTGGCCACTGCCCCGTTTATAGTCCCGACGTCCGTGTTTTACGTCACCGCGTTCAGAACGATCGGATTTTCCGACAACTTTGTGTGACCGTGTGTATGCAAGACAAGTTTGAGCCAACATCCGTCGGAAAAAATCCATGGATTTTGTTGTCGGAATGTCCGAACAAAGGCCGACCGTGTGTACGCCCTATTAAAGCGGAGTTCCACCCAAAAATGGAACTTCCACTTTTCCAGTTCCCCCCCCCCTCCGGTGTCACATTTGGCACCTTTCGGGGGGGGGGGGGGAGCAGATACCTGTCTAATACAGGTATTTTGCTCCCTCTTCCGGGCATAGATAGCCGAGCCACCCGCGGGTATCTAAGCCACTCCCCCCCGCTGTATTCTGGGAGACACACGGGTCCCAGAAGACAGCAGGGACCAGTGGTGTTGCACAATGCGAGTCAAACATGCGCAGTAGGGAACCAGGAAGTGAAGCCGCAAGGCTTCACTTCGATTCCCTTACAGAGGATGGCGGCGGCAGCACCAGACAGCCAAGGGATAGATCGGCTTCGGGTGCCGACATTGCGGGCGCCCTGGACAGGTAAGTGTCCATATTTTAAAAGATAGCAGCTGCAGTATTTGTAGCTGCTGACTTAAAAAAAAAAAAAAAAATGGCGGAACTGTGCTTTAACCACTTGCCGACCGCCGCATGTACATATACGTCGACAGAATGGCACAGCTGGACAAATGGGCGTACAGGTACGTCCCTTTGAATTTGTCGCAGTGTGGTCACGTGCACGGTGACCCTGCCGGGAGCTTCGTGAATAGGATTGCGGGTCCCGCGGACTTGATCGCTGTGGGGATACCCGCGATCGTCTCACGGAGCTGAAGAACAGGGAGATGCTAATGTAAACAAGCCTCTCCCCGTTCTGCCTAGTGACAGTGTCACTGATCATAGCTCCCTGTGATCGGGAGCTATGATCAGCGAAGTGTCATTCGTAGCCCATCCCCCCTACAGTTAGAATCACTCCCTAGGACACACACTCCCTAGCCCCCTAGTGGTTAACCCAATCACTGCCAGTGTCATTTTTACAGTAATCAGTGCAATTTTATAGCACTGATCGCTGTAAAAATGACAATGGTCCCAAAAAATGTGTCAAAATTGTCCGATGTGTCCGCCATAATGTCGCAGTCCCGATAAAAATCGCAGATCGCCGCCATTACTAGTAAAAAAAAAAAAAATATTAACAAAAATGCCATAAAACTATCCCCTATTTTGTAGAAGTATACGTATCGGCCTAAACTGAGGGGGGGAAAAAATGTTTTTTTTTATATATTTTTGGGGATATTTATTATAGCAAAAAGTATAAAATAATGCGTCTTTTTCAAAATTGTCGCTCTATTTTTTTTTTATAGCGCAAAAAATAAAAACCGCAGAGGTGATCAAATACCACCAAAAGAAAGCTCTATTTGTGGGAAAAAAAGGACGTCAATTTTGTTTGGGAGCCACGTCGCACGACCGCGCAATTGTCAGTTAAAGCGACGCAGATCGCAAAATGTGCTCTGCTCTTTGGCCAGCCAAATGGCTCGGGGCTGAAGTGGTTAAGGTGAACTAACACTTTAAAGAAGGGTCTTAAAATGTGTGCGCCATTTCTTTCCCATGCTCCATGAATTTGAAGCTGCAAGAGGGTGAAAACAAAGAAGGTTGTAATTATTTCCGCCATTTTTTTCTAAGGGTTCTTTTTTTTTGTGGCCGGCGCCGTACAGACGCCAGGCCATGTTAATCATCTGTGCCCACTCACTTTGTGCCAGGGTTACGGTGTCGGGTGAACTGATGGAGACCTGGGTGGGTATTTCGGTGGCGCACTCCTGGGCGGGCAGGCTGAGGATGGCGCTCTCCCCCAACAAGTTGCATATGCGCTGTTGCAGAGGGGTGAGCATGACCGGCGGCGTGCCCACGTCCCCCTCGCCTTCCACCGCAGCGCGCGCCTGGGACATCTTCCTGCGCACCTCCGTCTTCAGATCCGACCACTTTTTCTTCACCTCCGCCAGCTCGCGGTGGCACGTGCTGATGGCGTTGACGCGCTTCAAGATGTCGTACCAGGTGTTGCTTTTGGTCATCAGGGGCACCCCAGCGTTGTAATGGTTAATCAGGATGTGTTTCTGCTTCTCCATCTCCTCCATGATGATGTCCACTTCTTGCTCCGAGAAATTGGTCTTTCTTTTCTTGGCTGGCGTAGCCATCGCCGCTCCGCCGGTGTCGGGAATAACGCCGCAATACGCAAACTGCGTAAGCCGGGGCGGCACGGAACCTACGCAGCGTAACGGCTTCCAGAATCTGCCTCTTTATCGCGTGTCTACGCAAGCTTGCGGAGGGAGGACGGGGTACCGCCCCCGCACGTGCGATTGTAACACTGGATTGGCTCATTTCGGAGCCAGTATCAGCTCCACCCCCCCTTAGGGTTCTAATTGCGTAACAGTCCCGTCAATCACTAATACAGCGCCACCATTGGTCGGTGTTCATTTAAAACACTAAAAGAAAACTGCTTTGTGAAAATTAGAAACATTGTAGTTTTATGTCGGATTAATGGTGTTTAATATAAAAACTGCGCGTGGATTTCAAGCTGAGGAATGCTTTGTGTTTTAATTTGAAGTTAAGTTTCCCGCGCAATGCCCAAGCAGCGATTGGTTGTTGAGTGTGCAGCGAGCCAATGGGCTGCGCGCTCTGCGGTGTCGTCACACTGGGCGGGGTCTGCAGGGCGATGTAGAAGGGGTGTGACGCCGACGTCAGAGGGGGTGTGTGAGGTGACGCGCTTCCTGTCGCCATATACCGGTGTTTGACGAAGAGAGCTGTGAGGTGTTCCGCTAGAGACTCCCGACCGACCGACAGACTGACCGCTCTGGATCCCGGTGTCCCGTCTATGGCCCGTCCCCGCTCGCTGGTGTCGCCGCTGCTGAGCGGAGTGTTCTGTCAGTGTGATACATTGGGGGGCGCTGCGCACACACACGAGGCCCACCCCTCCCCCCTGTCCGCCGACCCGTGCGGGGGGCTCCTGTGCGGGGGGCCCGAGCAAGAGAGACGCCTGCACATCCTCTTCCAGGTGCTCGACGTCAACAAGGACGGCGCCATCTGTGTCAATGACCTGGCCGAGGGCCTCAAGAGGCTCGGGGTACACCGCACCGAAATGGAGCTCAAGGTAAGAGAGCGCTGATTGGCTGAGGAGGGAGGGGGGGCGAGGACTACAACTCCCAGCATCCCCTGCGGGCTCACCGCCTACAGAGCACCCTGGGAGTTGTAGTCCTGGTTATGTACATGGCTGTCTATGGGCTCTATGTCCAGATATAGGAATGTGATCAATGTCTGCCTCCATTCACTGACACATCACAGGCAGGATTTGTGTTATCACATAAATACCACAAAGAAATCATCGCTTCGCTCCATTCACATCTGAGCGTGGCGATTTACTGGTGTTTTTTCTTGGTGTGTGTTTTTTTTGGGTGTTTTTTTTTTTACCACTTCAATACCGGGCACTTACACCTTCCTGTGCCCAGGCCAATTGTCGTCTTTCAGCGCTGTAACCATTTGAATGACGATTACACGGTAATACAACACTGTACGCAAAAAATGTTTTCATTCATTCTTCAATGATGGGCACTAATATGGCTGCACTGATGGGCACCGATGAGGGGGCACTAATGGGTACTTATGGGTAGGGCTGGGGAAAAAATCGAGTTGAGAGGTCGAATCGATTAAAATTTTCAGCAAATCGATTTTTATTTTTTCACCACGCCGGTCATGAGGAGCTGCCGGTAGGAGTTTTTAGGTGAGGCTTCGGCCTATTCCGCAAGGCTGGATGCCACGGACTAGGCCGAAGCCTGCGGCCTCACCTAGAAACTTCTGCCCGCAGCTCCTCAGGACCGGCGCGGTGTCCATCAAAAAAAAAAAAAAAAAAGTGAAAATTTTTTTTTTTTTAAATCTTTTATTTTGAAGAAAATCGCCCAGCTCCACTTATGGGTGGCACTGCTGGGTGACATTGCTGGGCATCACTTAATTATTCTGTTACATAATGGTGCCAGTCAGTGCCCATATGTGGGCACTGATTGGCACAGATTTGGCATTAGTCTGCACACGGCCATGGGGGATGTACCTGGCCATCCACATTTTATGTGCCTTCCTGGTGGTCCTGGCGGTTTCCCTGGTGGTCCAGTGTGGGCATCTGAGGGGGCGGGGGCTGCACTGATAAGCAATCAGCGCAGACCCCCCTGTCAGGAGAGCCGCCGATCGGCTCTCCTCTACTCGCGTCTAGCAGCAGAGGAGAGCCGATCGCGGCTCTTCCTGTTTACATTATGATAAGCCGTGATTGGACACGGCTGATCACGTGGTAAAGAGCCTCCATCACAGGCTCTGGACACCGCGCCGGTCCTGAGGAGCTGCAGGCATGAGTTTTTAGGCGAGGTCGCGGCTTCGGCCTAGTGGACTAGGCTGAATCTGCGGCCTCGCCTAAAAACTCATGCCTGCAGCGCCTCAGGACTGGCGCGGTGAAAAAAAATTGATTTGCTTAAATTTTGAATCAATTTGACCTCAACCCGATTCAAGATTTAAATCGTTTTTTTTTTGTTTTTCTCCCCCAGCCCTACTTTCTGTTATAAAATATCCAGTAAAAAAAAAAAATCAGATTTCTTCATCAATCTAGGCCAATATGTATTCTACATATTTTTGGTAAAATTGCAGTAAGTGTATATTGATTGGTTTGCGCACAAGTTAGTGTCTGTGTGTGGTGTTTAAACTCCCCCCCCAAAGAATCATGGTAAAACCATGGAATGCCTGTCATTGGGGGTGGGGAGGGGAGGAAATTGGGGGGAGGGAGTTGCTGTTTGAGCGTCTTACAAGGTTTTTTTTTTTTCTGCTCAAGTCAGGCATTTCTATTGAAGTCTGAGGCCAAAGATGCCTGTAATCTGTCAAAACGAAGCTCATGTACATTTTTAAACTTCAGGCAACAGAATACTCAGATATGAATAGGGGCCATTGAAACAAATGGGATTTGGCTTTTTGAGAGTTTTGAGCCACAAGCAGAAAATCGCTCAGGTGTGAATGGGGCCTAAAAACCCGCACTATTCATCTATCTCCTGGTCCATCAGCCGATGTAGGAATGTACAAAATGCCAACCAGGAGAACTCTGCACTGAGAAGAATACAATGTATCCATGTGGAAATCTTCTGCCTCAGTGGATACATTGTAACCTTCCATCAGAAGGAAATGGTTCTATGATTTCTAATGGCACCCCAATCGCAACGCACTACACTTGTTGCTCAAAAAGGAACATGAGCGCCTTGGGTGACCAGTGTGTAGTGATTTCTCCTGCGCTATCGCTGTGTTTGGGCTGGAATGAATTAGAAGTCCAGCTGCCGCAAACACTCAGTAGCTTATCTGTAGTTTCTATAATTTGTGAAATATATGAAGTGAATGGTGTTGCACAGCACCATTCACTTCATATTCTTTTGGGTCACATCGTTGTGATTTACCGCATGAGAATCACAACAAAATCTCAGCATGATTGGGCTGCCATTAGAAGTAATGGCATCCCAGCATTTTGCAGCGATTTGGAATTGTGGCAGTTTTGTCCACGATCAGAGGTGAATGGAGCCTTAAGGTGCACTAATCAGACTGAGGGCTCAATTCACTAAAGAATATCTCATGACATTGAATACTGTGACACTTTTTTTTTTTTTTTTTTTACTATTCTCCCATGAGATGGTGAAATGACATTTTCAGCATCGCCTCATGAGTTATTTACATCACGAACCAAAATCTCGCTGTATATAACTCCTAAAACAGCATTAAAATCTATTTACCTAGGCTCCATTCACAGCCAAGCGCACTGGAATCGTGGCAAAACTCGGTCCGCGTTTGCGATGCCAATTTTTTTTCTTTTAATGGCACCTCAGACATGGTGCAGTTTTTTTTACCGCTATTGAGCAACAAAACGCGGCAAAAATCGCAACACCAAACACACCTGGCCAAATTTGCCAAATTTGGTACATGAGCTTCTTTGGTGCATTTTTTTGGAGCCGAGGGAGGCTCATTCAAATGAATGGCGCCGCTCCAAAAATGTGCCATTAAAAAAAAGTGGTGCTTTAGTACACTTAAGGGTGAATGGAGCCTTAGGCCACTTGTACAACTTGTCCCACGATATGTGACTGCAAAGTGGCATGACAAGTCGTTCCCCATGATTTCCAATGACAACCATTCATATTAGTATGACTTCAAAGTAGTCCCTGCACTACTTTGGTCTGACTTTGATGCCAGTTACACAAGCATTCCCTAAAATCTCTGCAAAAATCACACCCGTGCATCGCGGAAAATAGCAGGTACAATCACACAACTTAGAAGTCGAAGTAGTTTGAAAGGGGCCTAAAGGAAATAAATGCATGAAGCAAGTAAATGGTGGTCCAGGCATGAGGTATTTAAGGAATGTAAAAATATAATTTTGGAAGTCTTTTTTTTAATTTTTTTGATCAGTTTCTCAACAGTAATGCATAGATGCCTAAATATGGAAAAACACAATCATTGAGGCTTAATTACTTAACCCTTACGTTGTAACGGCAGGGGGTATTGCACACAATCCAGTGGCCGCAGCCACTGGGATTGTGTGTGACTGATAGGCACCTGCCTGTCAGGTGAGAGCGCGCGGGCAGCGCCGCTGCCGCCCCGATCGCTCTCACACACCCCCGGTACCGGCGCGAAGGAGAAGAGCGGCTACACGTCCGCTCTCCTCGCCTTGCAGTGACCCGGAAAACTATGTCTCATGACTTTCGGGTCACTTTCTCGGTGTCCCCTCGCCGGTGTAGGATTTTTTTTTTTTTTTTTTTTTTGCAATGCATTGGGTGAAATACAGGAGAGAGTCCTTTAGACCCTGCCTATCTCAATAAAGAGAACTTGTCGCCAAAAAATAATCACATAGGGGATATAAATATGTAACTATGATATAGGTTTGTCCCCCTATGTGATGGGGAAAAAAGTTATTGACACTAAAGGGGTTTTTTTTTTTTTTTTTTAAACGAACATATCAAACTTGCCTCCACTGTGCAGCTCATTTTGCACAGAGTGGCCCCAAACCTGCTCTTCTGGGGTCCCTCGGCGGCTCTCGCGGATCCTCCCCCCACATCAGATAACCCCTGGGAGAAGCACTCTGCCGAGGGGGTTACCTTGCAGGGGCGCTCCAGAGTCCATAGACGCCTAATGCAGGACTCGGCCCTGCCCCGGGCCGCCGCGTCATTGGATTTGATTGACAGCAGCGAGAGTCAATGGCTGCGCTGCTATCAATCTATCCAATCAAGAGCCGAGAACCCTGGGCGCAGAGAGAGAATGCGTCCCCGTGGTACAAGTTCGGGGGTTCAGGAAGGTAAAACGGGGGCTGGGGGTCGGTCACTGACAGGTGTTTTTTCACCTTAATGCATAGGATGCATTAAGGTGAAAGAACACTAACCTTTACAACCCCTTTTAAGTTTGTGTTTTTTTTTTTTTCCCCCTCCAATCGCCTTTCAGGACAACCTTGGAGAGCGCAGCTCCGCCCATTTTCCATGAAACACATGCAGCTTTTAAATCCCTCCTCTTCCACCATGGCCTCAGTTATTGTTTCCTCCGCCATGGTGGAAGTGCATGCTGGAACTAGGGGCTGCACTCTCTCCGAGGGAGGAGGGGAAAGGGCTTACCTCAATGTTTGGCTGCTTGGAGTGCAGAGACCATCCCAGCATTCCACCCCCCCCCCCCCCCCCCCGGTGGCTGGTAGCTGGGTGGATCGGTGGCGTGTTTCCGCATTATGGTTTCGGGTCCCACAGATTCCTGTGGGGGCGTGGCGACAAGTGATTACAGTCGCCTGGAACGCAGAGGCCAGGGGGGTGGGTCGAACGATTGGTGCTTCCGGCCCTCGCTGATGGTGCTGGAACCGGGAATCTTAAAAAAAGTTTTGTTTTTTTTTTTTTCATTTCCCACTGCACTCTCTGCTACGATGGACGAGAAACCATCAGCCACGGTGGAGACAGGCACTGGTCAGGCCCAGGTAAGAGGGTCACAGTGGTGCCTTTATTCTTCTCCGTATGGGCTTATGCTGTGACTGTTTGTTTTTGTTCCTCCCTGTAGGAAGCCTGTTCTGCAGGGTCAGAGGTTACCTCTCTCCGGACCCTGCAGTTTAATGGTGGAGGTTTTGCTATGATTGGTTTCAACACTAAGGGGATCTCTCTCTTTTATATTGCTGGTGGTGGTCTGTTTTTCTTTAGCACTACAGGGCAGGAAAGTGTTCAGCATTTTAGTAAGATGCTGTCGCTTTCGTTTCAGGAAAAAGTTTTAGTAAAAACGAAACATTTTAACCCACCAAATGAGAGGAAATGCCATTCATGCAAGAATCCTCTGAGACTCTTGGCAAAAGGCCATGTGCAGATCCTGCATTAAGGATCTTGTCGAAGAGGAAACATCCCAGCAATATAAAGACTTGTTTTCCTCAGTACGTCAACTCACAAATTCACTGAGTTTAGTCAAATATTGCCGGTCCAGCCAGCAAGCCAGGTTGAAACCCAGCAACCACCACCTAGTCCTAGGGCATCTTCCTCTAGGCCTGTAGAGGTTGTGGACGAGGGGGCAAGTACTCTTCCCTCCCTCGGATTCGGATGACGAGGAGGAAGATGACAGCCGAGGCTCTAGGTACAAATTGTCTTTAGAGGTAGTGGATGACCTTTTGAAAGTGATTTACACAACCCTCGACATTCAGGAGGAGAAAGTAAAATTGTGGGTTCATGATAAAAATGTACCAGGGTCTGGATGACACCAAACACAGGGTGTTCCCAGTCCTCAGAGTTCTATCGGATGCTGTCAAGAAGGAATGGAAGGACCCTGAAAGAGGCCCCTTTCTTTCCAAAACCCTCAAGAGACGGTTTCCCTTTGAAGACAAAGAGTCTGAAGTGTGGAATAGAAAACCGCGAGTGGATGCGGCTTTTTTACAAGTGTCCCGCCTTTGAGGACATGGGGGAGCTGAAGGATGCAATGGATAAAAGGGCAGACTCCCTCTTGGAAAAAGGCGTGGGATTCCACGTCAGCCAGCCTTAAACCAGCTATGGCTTCCACTGTGGTGGCAAGAAACCTAGAATGCTGGGTAGAATAACTGAAGTCATGTAGAGGCGGGGACGCCACGAAAAGATCTTTTGGAATCCTTTCCGTTAATTCTAAAAGTAGTAAGATACATGTCTGACGCATTGGCTAAATCTATAAAGATGGCAGGAAGGTCTTCAGCTCTGAATTCAGCCAGACGTGCTGTTTGGCTAAAAACTTGGTCAGGCGACACGGCCTCCAAGGTTAAATTGTGTGGCCTACCCTTCTCGGGGATCTTCTTTTTGGGCCAGACCTGGAAACAATCTTGGACAGGACAGCTGACAAGAAAAAAGCTTTCCCTACCAAAAAGAAACAAACAGCTAAAAAGAGTTTTCGTGCTCTTCAACAGCCCTGTAAGATTAGAGAAGATGACAAAAACCATTGGGCCTCCCAAAAGGGTAAGGGTAGAGGAGGAGTTTTCTTTAGATCTCCCCCAGACCAGCCCCCCCAAAAAAGTTAGTCTTTTCCCAGTAGGGGGAAGATTGTCTGCCAGGACATCTTCAAGCCTGTTCATAAGGAATGTTATCTCTCAGGGTTACAGTCTGGAGTTTTCAAAGGGCCCCCCAAGCAGGTTTTACGTTATGGCTCTTCCAAAGGATCGGGACAAAGCTTCAGCAATGACAAACCTATTACAGGATCTGATCCAACAAGAAGTAATAGTCCAGGTCCCGAAACATTAGGAGGGCCAAGGCTTGTATTCCCACATCTTTCTGGTGTAAAAGCCTTCGGAAGTATCGATTGATCCTGAACCTAAAAATCCTAAACGGATCAATTAGTCAAACATTTCTGGATGGACACAATCCATTCAATAACAAAACTGTTGACTCCAGACTGCTTTATGGCATCCCTAGATTTGAGGGATGCTTACCTACATGTCCCGATTGCTCAGGCTTCCCAACGTTTCCTCCGATTGGCCATCAACCTGGGGTCATCGGTTTGGCATCTTCAGTTCAAAGCTCTCCTCCTTCCCCCAGGATTTTCACAAATAATGGTGGAAGCCCTGGAGCCTCTGAAGTTAAGAGGATTTTCCGTCATTCCATATCTGGACGACCTGTTCTTTGCAGACTCCAGGGAGAAAGTGGTGACAAATCTCCAGGTATCACAGGCACACCTCAGGGGCCTAGGGTGGCTTCTCAACCTGGAGAAATCAAATCTAGAACCAAGTCAAGAAATTATGTTTCGGAGTTATGCGATAAATTCAGTGGTCCAGAAAGTTTTCTTACCACAGGTGAAGTTGGAGAAGATTTTTTTTTTTTTTTTTTTTTTTTTTTTCCCTGCAGTAGAACAAATTCAAACATATCTCAATCTCAGTCCATAGCAGTATTAGGCCTTCTCACGGCATCGATCCCAGCTGTACAGTGGGCCAGATTTCATTCCAGACCATTCCAGTTGAACATCTTACAGACATGGTTGCATCAGGTTTCACTGGAAAAGCAGATCAGACTTGCCTCAAAGGTAAAACGAGCACTCTGGTGGTAGAGGGACTCAGCCAACCTGACGAAAGGTCTTTTCTGGGTCTTTCCACTAGACAAGCGTCTAACGTCTCATGGGACTTGGTCCAAGACAGAAGCCCGCAGATCGTCAAACTGGTGGGAACTAAAAGCCATCTTTCTCTGTCTTCTAGCTTTTCAACAAGCAGTGAAGGGACATCACGTTCAGGTCCTTTCGGACAATGACCGCTGTAGCATACGAGCCAATCGGAGAGGAACCAGGAGCAGTGGACTTGTGGAACTAGCCAGTCAACTACTTTCCTGGGCAGAACAGAATGTGGCCTCTGTCGGCAATTCACCTAAAGGGTTCTCAGAATCTGCTAGCAGACCTACTCGGCAGGAGGAAGATGGTGGAAGCAGAGTGGAGTCTGAATCAAGAAGTCTTCTTGATGATCTTCAGAACATGGGGGCAACCCCCAAGTAGACCTGTTCGCCAGCCAATAGAACTCAAAGGTTCAGAACTTCTTTTCTCTTCACCGAGGAGAACAAGCCATAGGCATAGATGCTCTCGCACATCCATGGCATTACCAACTGTGCTATGCCTTAACCCCCTTTCCTCTGATACCGATGGTCTTAAGGCAGGGCTTGACAAATTTGCTTGGAATCTAGGAGCCAGCTAAAAAAGTTAGGAGCCAGGTTTTTTTTTTTTTTTTTTTAACGACCGACAAAGCTTTATTTTCAATATAAAAATGAACCAATCTTAAATTTACACAGAGACGACTAGAACTAATGTGACTGCTTTTATTTCCTGCCATGCAGGTACACAAGACCGTCATATTCCCACTAAGGATCCAATCAGGTCCGCCTGAAAAACTGACAGGCGAACCTGATCAGACAGCCCGAGTGAAAGGGGCCAAGCAGGGAGATGACAAATAATAAATTCATTTTAATGAACCACTTCCTTCCCGCAGGACGACTATATACGTCCTGTCTTTGAAGAGAAATACCGTAGTTATGGTAGCAGCTAGCTACCATAACCCCGGTATCTTCTTCAAGAGCCGGCGGTTCTCTTTCAGATAAAAGTGGTCTCTGCAGCAGATTAGCAGCGAGATCACTTTTATCGGCGGCAGGAGAGGGCCCCCCCTATCGCCACGATCGTTAGAGCGAGAGCAATAATTCTAGTCCTAGACCTCCTCTGTAACTCAAAACATGTAACCTGTAGAATTTTTTAAATGACACCTATGGAGATTTTAAAGGGTAAAAGTTTGTCGCCATTCCACGAGCGGATGAAATTTTGAAGCGTGACATGTTGGGAATCAATTTACTCTGCGTAACATTATCTTTCACAATATAAAAAAAATTAGGCTAACTTTACTGTTTTCTTATTTTTTAATTAAAAAAAGTATTTTTTCCCAAAAAAGTGCGCTTGTAAGTCCGCTGCGCAAATACGGTGTGACAGAAAGTATTGCAATTACCGCCATTTTATTCTCTAGGGTGTTAGAATAAAAAATATATATAATGTTTTGGGGGTTCTAAGTAAAGGGAAGGAGATGAGCAGGCAGTGAAAACAGGTAGGAAAAGCTCCATTAGCATTGGTGGATGTCTTGTCATACCAACGGCCACCACCAGAGGGCGCCCGATTGCAGAAAGAACCAGGAACCATAGGACTGCAGTAGGCCGCAAAGCCGGGGCCTCAATTACCGGCGCGGCCCAGCGCGATCGCGGCGGGAGGGGGGGTGTCGAACGGACACACAGCTGTGCCGCTCCAGGCGCCAGGTCGCTAATTCTAGTCGCAAATGCGACCTGGCGCCCGGGTTTTGTCGAGCCCTGTCTTAAGGAAATTTCAGAGAAGAGATAACCAACATGATCCTGGTAACTCCCTTTTGGCCAAAAAGACCTTGGTTCGCAACACTACTAAATTTGGCCACAGAGCCTCCGTGGAGGCTGCCGCTCAGGAAGGACCTTCTAACACAGGGCTCTGTGATTCATCCGGAAGCAGACCGATTACATCGAACTGCTTGGCGTCTGAGGAAGATCTAAAATCCAAGGGTTTATCTGATAAATTAGTAAAGACCCTACTTTCCAGCAGAAAAGGGGTAATTCGGGCCATATACCTGAAGGTCTGGAAGAAATGTAATTCCTATTGTACCTCTTAAAGCTTTCAGGTAAAAAGCGTTGTATCAGTCCTTTGAATTTCTCCATGATGGAATGGAAAAGGGACTGGCAGCCAGCACCTTAAAAACACAGGTGGTAGCTTTTAGTTTATTTTGAAAAGACACTATACAAGAGAAGTTTTAATTTCAAGATTCTTCAGAGCAGGAAATAGGCCGGTGGCCCTCAAAAATTTTCCCAGTTGGGACTTATCTATTGTTTTTACAGGGTCTCACAGGGGCTCCATTTGAACCCTTACAGGAAGCCTCCTTTAAAAAATGTAGTTCTGAAAAGAATCTTTTTAGTGGCCATTACCTCGGCAAGAGTTTAGTGAGCTCCAGGCCCTGGCAGCCAGGGAACCTTTTCTTAGTTTTTCTAGACCAAGTGGTTCTTCAGACAAGCCCAGCTTTCCTGCCCAAAGCTTCTTCAAGTTTTCATCGCTCACAGGAAATAGTTTTGCCCACTTTCTTCTCAGTTCCTGCCAATACAGGAGAAGAAGCTTTCTACACTTTGAACATAAGGAGATGCCTGCTTCACTTCTTATCAATCACTAAGGAATTCAGAAAATCAAATGCTCTCTTTGTGGTTTTCTCAGGCTCACGTAAAGGGGAGAAAGCTTCCAAGAGCACTCTGGGCAAATGGCTTAGATGGGCAATTTATGAAGGCCTATGAAGCTAAAGGAGAAATACCCCCTCAGGTATTGCTGCTCATTCCACAAGATCAACAGCAGTTTCCTGGGCCGATGCTACGTCTGATCAAATTTGCAAGGCGGCTACTTGGTCCAACTACTCAACATTTCTCCGACCTTATAGGTTGGACTTGCTGTCCTCTGCAAATCAAGCCTTCGTCAGGAAGGTACTGCAGGCAGTAGTCCCACCCTAGGGTAAGTTTCTTGGTTATCCTCTCTAAATTTGTCCTGAAAGGCAATTGGAGAAAGGCCTAGTTAGACTTACCGGTGACGGTATTTCTAAGAGCCTTTCAGGACAACTATTTCCCTCCCTTTTGTATCTTAGAAGTGGTTTAAGTGTCTATCATGGTGGTTTGTTTTTTACTGAAATATTGTATTTCCTAGACCTTTGTGGTAATATCATGCAACTTAAAAAAATTGGAACTACCGTTGTTTTATTCTCTAGAGTCTGCTTTCAGAAAATGTTTGGGGTTTTGTGTAATCTTCAGGCCTAAAATGATTTTTTTTAAACATGTGTAAAAAAACAAACAAAAAAACAAAACTGCTCTGGCAGTGAAAGGCTTAAAGTAACTAAAGGCAAAATTTTTTTTTTTTTTTTTTTTTTTTTTTTTTTTTTTTTTTTTTTTTGATGGAAAACCTGTCAGGTTTTTATTGCTGTCTATTGTCCCCATTGGGGAGATTCACTCTTTGTCCTGTTTACCATTATCATTGAAAGAAAATCCCAAATTTTATATTGTCCCCAGAAAATTAAGAGGTGACGTTTTTTAAAAGGGGGCACTGGTTCTAGTGATCTGTTTGGCTTTGGGACAGAAGTGAAGGGAATTCTCCAATGACAAAGTTGTCTTTTAGTGGTGGAAGAAGGGTATTTATTTTAAATACTTTTTCAATCTATATGTGATATTAAGGATCCATGCTCACTAGAATGTTTTTGTGCTGGCTTTTAGGAGCTTTAACCACTTCAATACCAGGCACCCCCCCCCCCCCCTTCCTGCCCAGGCCATGTTTCAGCTTTCAGAGTTGTCACTTTTTTAATAACAATTCCCCGGTCATGCTACACGGTACCCAAACAACATTTTTAAAATTTTGTCCCCACAAATAGAGCTTTGTTTTGGTGGTATTTGATCACCTCTGCAGTTTTATTTTTTGATAAATAAGACTAAATTTCGAGAAAATAGTATGTTATAAAATTTTATAAATAAAGTTTTCTTCTTCGCTGATGGCACTGGCAGGCATTGATGGGCACTGGCATCTGCCTGGCCACTGATTGGCATATCCCTGGTGGTCCAGGGTAGCATACCTGGTAGGTGTCCTTCTGTAGGCATCCACGTGCAGGCTGTGCTGATAAACAAAATGGAGGGAAGATTTATGGCTTTTTTTTTTTTTCTTTCTCCCTAGAACTTGTACAGGTTGCTTTCTACATCACCCCTCCCTAGATGGATGGATAGGTCTATCTAATATATTTCTCTATCTCCTGGTAATTCTGTAAGTAGTAAAAAGAAAAAAAAAAAAAAACACGGACACCCTTTTTTTTTTTTTCCTTCCAGCCCAATGTTTTGTCGCTGTGCCCACATGCCACTATCTTGACCTAACCTCATCCATGTTCAGACACAACCAGTTCTATAGGACCTGGCAGAGCTATGCAACCCTTGCACAAAGAAAAGTGTGGGTCCACTAGACAGCAGACAGCGTGGTGGGGACGGGAAGAGGCGGAGACTCCCGTGGGAGTCTCTGCCGGAAGTGGGTGCAAATACCTGTCTTGGGTATCTGCAATCCCCCCCCCCCCCTCCCCCCTGAAAGGTGCCAAATGTGACACCGGAGGGGGGAGAGGGTTCCGAAAAGCTGAGGTTCAATTTTTGTGTGAACCTCTGCTTTAAGTTTATGCACATTTGTTTGCATACACATGTAAATGACCCTGGATGCAGATTTTTCTGTTTCTTTTATGCATCTTAACACAGTGAGTCTACTGATTTTAATGCACTCTGTGCAAAGGCCCATCACAAACACTAGAGCTGCATTCAGATTTAATTAAAGAAAACAGTGCTGATAAAATTAAAAAAAAATGTAGTTGTGTCCATGATTCCCCCCCCCCTCCTTCTTTTTTTTTTTTTTTTTATTTTCTAATTTTTTATTTATTTTGCTTTTTTGCATGAGGGTTTTTTTTTTTTTTTTTTTTTTTTTTTTGTCTGCTCTCCTCCCCAAGTCTCATTCATCTGTCTGTGTTCCAGGCACACTGGCTCAGCTTCCACTGCAACTCCAAGCCCAGTCCTCTGTGCATACCTAGAGAATTCCATTCATTCCTATGAAGAAGCTGTCTGTATTTCCCAATGAAAGATGGCCTTTCTTTAGGAATAAATGGTTCTGTGCATGCGCAGACAAAGTGTGGATCTTGCAGGTACATGTAGAATATAACACGTAATCTGTGGGTGGCAAATACATCTAAAGGAGCTGTTTGATTTGAAGCCTTGTCAATCAATTCCTGAACTTTACACTGCTGTACCCCACAGAACTGCCCTGCCTAGTAGTGGAGGAGTTATTGATCTTAAGTTCTGTACCACTTACAGGTCACCTCCCCATCCCCCACCCAGTGACTGGACAGTGAAAGAAGCCGCACAGTGAGCTTACCTTAGTCACTGTGCTCTCTCCTCCTTTCAGCATGCTATTTGCACTTGGAGCCAACGTGCTTATGTCCTGTTTCTCACTCCCCCCTGAGCACTACTATACATTACCAAGCCAAATTCAGGTCTTTACACCACCTGCACTGGAAAAAATAAGTAAATTTGGTGCCTATTCACACTAACTGTACTCTAAAACTATTCGTATTCTTTTTACCCTGATGTGGTACTTGTTAGGGTGCAGTGTGTGTTTGTGTGTGTGGGTTTTTTTTTTTTTTGTTTTTTGTTTTTTTAGTTATTTTTTTTGTTAGTGAATTGCCTTTTACACCCATTCTCCCCATCAGGAAAATAGACCTGGCCACAGCTGATTGTGCCCTTTTTTGTGAAGCTCCATCCCTTGTGATTGTAGAAAAAAAAATCGAATGTTAGAATTTGCAGTTGGAGGAAGTAGGTGGGTCTGCAGCAGTACTCGCCACCATGTAAGAGAAATGAGTCTAATATCCCCTAAGTTTAGAGCCTCCTCATCCCTCTTTAGTTTTATTGGTGAATCTAGGCACAAATGTCCTCTTCATTCTCTCTTCTGGACAATATTGATACTTGGTGCGGCACACTTTACCCTGCTGACCTGGACTCTGGCTGATTAGTGGCATTATGTATCATTTAGGCCTGTTCCTTTTTTATAAAGGTCTGATGCCTGGGGATTGCAGTCACCATAGGAGTTCTGTTGTGGTCCAGGTACGTGATACAGCCGTCTATGGCCGCCGGCTGTATTACGGGAGCGCGCCCTGCAAGCACTCGACACCATGCAAGGGAGCATGAAAGTGTTAAGTCCTTGGGGGGGGGGGGCGAGACAGCCACCGAGGGACCCCACAAGACCAGGTTTGGGGCCACTCTGTGCAAAACGAGCTGCACAGTGGAGGTAAGTATAACATGTTTGGTTTTTAAAAAAAAAAAAAAAAAACTTTAGTGATCCTCTAAGACCCCTTTTCACACTGAGGCAGTTTTCAGGCTATTGGCGCTAAAAATAGCACATGAAAAGCGCCTCTCGTGCTTCCCCAGTGTGAAAGCCCGTGTGCTTTCACACTGGGGCGGTGTGCTTGCGGGATGGGAAAAGTCCTGCAAGCAGCATCTTAGGGGTGGTTTGGGAGAGCTGTATACACCGCTCCCAAAATGCCCATTGAAATGAATGGGAAGCGCTGCAACACAGGGCACTTTTAACCCTTTGGCTGTTTTCTATGTGTCAGTCCAACTATGGGCATAAATTTTTGCGCTTTTAATCTGCTCGCAGAATAAAATGTGAAAATATGAAATAAAGAGAATTTAGCTTTGCAGTGTTACCAATGCTCTTAGATGGCACCGTGACAGTCGTGACTAAAGCCAGCCATACGCGGATTGAAATTCGGCTTGTTCAGCAGGGACCAGACCATTTTCGATCCATGTATGGGCTATCTCATTGTACACAACGAGCCTGTCTGTTTTTTCCCAAATGATCAGTGTAGCTGGCTGTAGCCAGAAACACTGATCATTGTAATCTGCCTATGGGGAAGGCTCCCCGCTGGCATACAATAGCTCAGCAGGAATGATTCCTCTATATGAATTGACCACTTGCCGACTGCTGCACGCCGATATACGTTGGCACAATGGCAGCGGTGGGCAAATGGGGTGTACCTGTATGTCCCCTTTAATTGGTGAGGCCCGCTGCTTACAGCGTGACTGTGCCCGCGGGACCCACTGACTCGATGTCTGCCGGTGTTCGTGTCACGGAGACGCAGAATGGGGAGATTTAAGCAAGGCATTTCCCTGTTCTGCCTTGTGACATGACAGATCACTGCACCCTGTCATCAGGAGCAGTGATCGCTGTCATGCGGCTTGTAGCCCATATCACTCCCTAGGACACACCTAACCCCCTTCATCACCCACTAGTGTTTAACCCCTTCCCTGCCTGTGTCTTACACAGTAATCGGTGCATTTTTATAGCGCTGATCGGTGTATAAATGACAATGGTGTCCGATGTGTCTGCCATAATGTCGCAGTCACAATAAAAATTGCAGATTGCCACCATTACTAATACATATACATACATACATACATACATACACCATAAAATTATCCCCCATTTTGTAGACTCTATATACCTTTTGCTTAAATCAATTTATGCTTATTGCAATATTTTTTTGAGGGAAAAAAAATTTATGAATACATATCGGCCTAAACTGAGGAAATTTTTGATTATATATTTTTGGGGAATATTTATTATAGCAAAAAGTAAATCTTTTTTTAAATACCACCAAAAAGCTCTATTTGTGGGGGGGGGGGGGAGGACATTAATTTTGTTTGGGTACAACATCGCACAGCCGCGCAATTGTCAGTTAAAGCGACTTAGTGCTGAAGCGGTTTAATGTGTGGATGGGAAAATCTATTTTTTTGGGGGGTTTTTTTCATTCAACCTGCTGTTACTGTATAATGACATGCAAAGTAAAACATACTATTGATTACAAATAATATCAAAGGCTTTGCTTACTCATTTCCTAAGTGTTTGTGATGACTTTTGGAAAGGTTTCTATAGAAACACTGATTATTTCTTTGTTTCTTAGTGATTTCAATCCTCTAATCCTGGTTTGTGGCACCAGTTTAATTAGCAAACATTGACTAGCCAAGTGTATGGTGGATTTGACACACCACCCAACCCCCCCTCTTTTATGTCTATAGAAGTAATTACATCAATACTGGTCTAATAAACTAAACGAGAATTTTACCAGTAAAGTTTCATAGAACGTGACTTTCAGCCTCCTCTTTCCTACAGGGATGAGTCACTAGGACTGCAAGGCCACAACTAGACACATTACTGGAAGTGTTGTGGTGTGAGGGGTTTGTTTTGGTTTTTCTTCTTTTTGTTTTCTTTTGTTTTCTCTTGGTAGACTAAACAAGCCTACTTCTGTTCTTTTGGTTCAAAGAGGTTTTCCTCAACAATGTCCAAGCTCTATGCTCCATTATCTAATGGCTGTCCATTTCTTCACTTGTGGATTGACATAATTTGGTGTTGGAAGACTCATTTAAGGCTTGGAAGTCTTGAAGGTTTACATTGGACCTGATGTAAGCTTTATTTCATTAGAGAGAGCTCATTAAATCCAAAGATAGTCGGCTTATTAAAGGCTTGGTTATTTGTACACAGGGGCAAAGGAAGCATGACTGTCCATAGCAGCTAATCTGACATGTAGTGTCTTAGTTTATATTTATACAACATGCGTCTTATTTCTTTATTCCTAGTAGAGGCTCGTTGCTCCTCTGTTAAAGTGATTGTAAACGATCACCTGGTTTAAATCCCAACCACGACACAAGCTGCCTGGAGTTTGCATGTTCTCCCTGTGCCTGTGTGGGTTTCCTCCGGGTACTCCGGTTTCCTCCCACGCTCCAAAGACATGCTTGTAGGTTAATTGGATCCTGTCTAATTTGTCTTTTTAGTATGTGTATGTATGAATGTGTTAGGTACCTTTTTTAGAGTGTAAGCTTCTTGAAGGTAGGGACTAATGAGAATGTACAATGTATATGTAAAGCGCTGCGTAAATTGACGGCGCTATACAAGTACCTGAAATAAATAAATCGCCTTGTAAAACAATACATTCAGTTTAAAATGGGAATGGGAGGCAAAAAAATTTGCACATAGATGTAAAATAAAAATCTTCCTTCTTTCTCCTTTTTTTTTTTTTTTTTTTTTTTTCTTTTTCTTTTTCTTCCACATTCCTTCTGTTCTTATCAGCATACGAGCTGGGGGGAGGAGAAACAGTATACTGATCTTCCCAGTGAATGGCTGTGCAGTGGGGGTGTGTTAGGACAAGTCTCAAGCATTGGAGGAGAGCAGACTGAGCTCCCAGCATAGCTAGAGAACTGACTAAGCTGTGCTCTCATGCCTAATGTGGTCAGTTTTTAATGGGAAAGCCCAGGGATTTCACAGAAAGGAAGCGATACAAAGAGAACAGAATACTTTCTCCTACAAGTACATAGTACAGCAGGCACTTATCAGGAATATGAAATGCTGGGTTAACAAACGCTTTATAATAGTATCTAATGTGAGGGCATATAAAGACATTATACTATGTCTATATGACATATAGCAGCCATATTTCTCTAGTCCAGGTTGAAAGTGATCTAGTTGCTATGAAGATTTGTTATAGAGTCCTTATAAATGGACAGAGATCTCTTGCCTTCATTTCATGTGGTGTGGCCCTTTTTTTTTTTTTTTTTTTTTAGCACTGCAGTCCTGCATTGTTCTGATTCAGTTCCCATGAGGTTTTATCTGTCATAACTTTGCCCATATTACTTACACAGCAGTGCTGATTTATGCAAACTAACCAGGAAGGTTTCAGCTTTTTATTCAGTAAAGTGAAAGTCTGGTTGTTGGATTGCTGCTTCCTTTTCTACCTGAGCAGTTTTACCGGCTTCTAGGGCCTAAATGAATGGATGTTTGTAGAGTGACATGCTGGATAAATATCGGCTGACACATCAGCTGTGATAGGTTAGGAGTATGCAGTTCTTTGTTACATGCAAAGTAAACATTGCTATATCAGCACATCAAACATTCCATTATCTCTCAGGAAAAATGTTTGCATCAAAGTGACTTGGGCCTCATGTACACTGCTGCTGGTAAACGGACGTTTAGGAGCAGTTGGGCATTTTTTTTCAACTGCCCCTGAAATCTCCTGTTATCTTATCAGTACATGTACACAGGGTCATTTATAGTTGTTTCTTTTCCTTTTTTTTTTTTTTTTTGGAACCCAGAAAAATGCGTTCAGAAGCTGAGTTTATAGGCATTTCAAACACGGTATCTCCCATTTAGCCGTGTTTCGTTTACAGGCATTTTTGGCTATTTTGAAGAGAAACTTTTTTTTTTTTTTTTTTCTTTTCAAAAAGCGGCTAAATGGCCTTTTTTAGACGCCGGTTTCTAGCTGTTCAGGAGAGGTTGAACAACATCCCGTGTACATGACGCCTAAGTTTGTTGCTGCACTGAAAACCTTGATCACCAAGAAGTCTGTTTCCCCTGAAGCCTAGCAGTGTAGTGTGTGTATGGCTTATGTGAAGTCATGTTAATAGCCTCCTTTCCCTAAATAATAGAATTAACAGCATGATGTGAGGATGCCCCAGGGCCTCTCCAATTCCAGGGATGCCTGAAATAACATGGAGATGACTCCGTTCATTACCATAGGAAATGCTAATAATTCACCCTTCCCCCATTCCCACCCTGCTGAAACACACACAGGAGTCTTTCTATACATGCAGCAGAATACAGGTATCTATAGTTCAAAGCATTGTTTCTCAACTCCAGTCCTCAAGGTGCCCCAACAGGTCATGTTTTCAGGCTTCCCATTATTTTGCACAGGTGATTTGATCTGTTTCACTGCCTTAGTAATTACCACAGCCGTTTCATCTGAGGGAAATCCTGAAAACTTGACCTGTTGGGGGCACCTTGAGGACTGGAGTTGGTCCAGAGTTCTAAGGGGAAGTTGTGTGTAACTGTAGTGATAATTTTGGCAATCTTTTATTGCACAAGGCCCTTTCCATGGCTTGATTGTGTCATTGGCCTTATGTGGGACCCTTGTGTCTAGTTTGCCATAATTTCCTCCATATATGTAATTGTCGCTAAAGGTTATTTATATATTGGTTGCCCTTGTTGTAACCCATTCTCCTACCCTTGCTGTAGCACCTTTTTTGTAGTATGTTTTGCTCAGTGCTCTGCATGTATACCAGAACAGTCCGCCTGTGTGAAAGGGGCCTAAAGCTTTAAAGCATAACAAGGCAAAACTTTTTTTTTTTTTCCTGAATAGTGTGAGGGATTCCAAGGGACATTAAGCGGTTAATAAATATATATATATATATATATATATATATATATATATATATATATATATATATATATATATATATATATATATATATATATATATTATTTTTTTTTTTGCTGCACACTGCTTTCTACTTGATATGTTGCTATACACCATCAATTTGGCGATTTTAAAAGTAATGGGCTGAATGCAGGCATGTTGATCTCTGGTGAGGAGTAAACACATGACTGTTTGCGATCTAGTCTATACTGTAGGTGTCACAAGAAACTCAATGGGTTGTGCTCATGTGCAACACTAATTACACTGACTGTGGTTACCTGCTGAGGACATCCTGCTCCCACCTGCTGGGTTTGCGTTTGTTTACTGTGATAGAAGATACTTTGTTATGCGCACACAAATGGGCTCGAAATCACATAACAGTCGCTATCTGACCATGGTGGCTTTTTTTTTCTTCTTTTACTGGAACATAGGGCTGGGAGTTTAAAAAAAAAAAAAAAAAAAACTTGGTTCACGATTTGAATTGAGGGTTTTTTCTTTTTTTTGTGGACACCGTGCGGATCACGAGGAGCTGCGGGCAGGAGTTTTTAGGCGAGGCCGCGGCTTTGGCCTAGTCCGGTCTCGCCTAAACTCTTGCCCTCAGCTCCTCGGGACAGGCGCGGTAAAAAAAAAATCGATTTGCTTAAATTTTGAATCGATTTGACCTCTCAACTCGATTCAAGATTTAAATCGATTTCTCTCCCCCCCCAGCCCTACTGGAACATAGTAGAACAAATATTGATATATGAATAGTCTGTATAGGGAGAGACTAGAACTGTAGTTTGACTGCAAACCAAGAAGCAAAGCCTACATTTGTGGAACATGGCTGTCCCATTCAAAGGTGTGTTTTTTTTTTTTTTTTTTATCTTATCTTTTGTAATAGGTCTATGGTCACATCCTAATTTTATAACAGCATTATAATAGAAATATTTGACAATCCAATATAAGCTTACTTGAAAATACTCCTTTTCATGTCATGAGATCTGCTGGCCGTCTTTCCCCAACTTCCTGGATTCCCAGCATGCTTTGCAACTTCTCTGCTGTTTACTTTTGATTTCTAAGGACTACATATCCCATGGTACCTTGCTGCCTGCAGGCAGTGATTCCTGTACTGACTATACCTCCATTCAGCACGTCTGTAGTTCAGATGGCAGGCTCTGAAATGTGGTGCAGCAGTGGTTATTCACAGGGCATAGTGAATCCAGAATTCAAGGAGTTTTGTGGGGATGTTCACACAGTAAGTTAACATGATAGCAATTTACACATATCTCAATGGTGATACCAGCATAGGAAAAAAAAAGATTCGGTCTCGGAGTGTAAGGACACGGAGCCACACAATGAGATTGGAGGAGAAGCGGTTTAACCTTTAAGTTGCGCAGGGGGATTTCACTGTCGGGGGCGATAAAAAGAATGGAACTCTCTCAATTGGCGGTGGGGAGTATGGGTATTTTTAAAAGAATCTTAGATGTGCATCTTAAAGAATACCCCATACAGGGATATGGGAAATACTATACACTGACACACGTACACCTACACAAGTTGAACTGTATGGACAATTGTCTTCAACCTCGCCTACTATGCAAAAACATAAATATCATCCTGGAACCTAGGAGTAGGCAAAATATTATTGAAATAGTGGAAATATAATTTTGACTATAAATATTTTAAACCAAACTGTTCTTTTGCATTTTTCTGAAACCTCAAAAACTAAGAGGATTTTTCACTAATGTATACTGTTTAGTTATATCTAACATGAAATAAAATGCTTTCCAGATGCCCTAGCACAGAAATGTACAAAGTAGTGTAGCGCGACTAATCGTCTCAATTGTAAAAGTCCACTATACACAGTCCATAAAGTGGTAGTATAATCAAATCGCCACAGTGACACGTGAAACGTCCATCTCTTTGATAGGGTCGTGTGTGTGATTTCACTGAACGAGTGAATTGAATGCTCACCTCAGTGTTTTCACTCCATAAGAAGAGTGTTTCCCCATCTCACCACACATAGCTCTCCCCCTCCTATACGCGTTACGTCCTGTGACTGGACTTCCTCAATGGGTCTTACTGTGGAAGTCCAATCACCGAATGTAATGCATATTGGGGCGGAGCCCAGCCCATGACCTCCTCTTGCAGCCATCTCGGAGAACTACTATGTGGTGTGCTGGAGAAACACGTGGATGTATATCGGCACATGCAATTTTGAGCTATATATTCCTGTAAGTGGTTTTTAATGGACTGAGAGAATAAATTATATATGAACAGAACTATTGATCTTTTGTATTCTGTATATGTTTGTGGTGTGTTTTTTTTTTTTTTTTTTTTTTTTTTTTTTTTTTTTTTTTTTTTTTTTTTTTTTTGTTCAGTATATGAGGGCAAGTAGTTCCTGAAGTGGGGGTGGGGGAGCGGCGCCTAGAAGTAATGATCAAAGAAGTGAGCTATTCCAGTTATTGCCTTGGGATGTGTTGTTGCGTTTGACCTTTTATCTTAAGGTGAGCATTCAATTCACTTATTTACTGGAAGCACTTACGCCACTTACAAAGAGCTAGACATTTTTTCACTGATTTGATTGTACTACTATTTATGGACTGCTTATAGTGGACTTTTTACTATTGAGCTGATCATTAGTTGTGCTTCGTTATTTATTTTGTATGTCAGTTATTGAGGGGGTGTTCTGGAATCGTCTGCACAGTGTTTGAGCTACCAACTATAACTTTATTTTTGTTGTATGTATGAGATTACAATCATTTTTGTCCACTTATACTAATTTTGATTAGCACAGAAATGTAGTCTGCTCATAGATGGCCAGATTTCTGTACCTCCTTTTAATTGAATGGTTTAAGCACTGGCACCTAGCAGTGACAGTAGTGCATGCACTGAATTAGGCTGGCCATACTTTATACGTTTAAACTTGCCAAAACCATCTAATATGAGGTCAAACCTAAACACTCTCAATTTGTATGAAATCAGAAAGGCCCTTTCACTACATAGCTAAAGATTAATCTGAAGGAAATTGAACAAGAAAATTGTATAATGTATGGCTACCTTTTTATAGTCAGAGTGAAGAATATGACTGTTTGCCAGGAAACTTTCCAATAAAATCTGTCATGAGAAAGCACACCATGCCCTGAAGAGGTTGTTTATCCCATAAGAGTTCAGAAATGGCTTAATTGTTTGTTTTGTGTGTTGGCTCCCACCATGAAGAGGACCCCCCCTCTACCAGATTTTGGTTGATATAAACTATTGGAGTTCCTTTCATCTGGAGGTCACTTTCCTGGCCTTCTGTGTTATCTTGCTGGTATGGTGCTGTATATTAAGATGAGATCAGTGTGTGAAGATAAGCCCTATTGATGTGCTTTGTACTTCCAGCATTTCTTTAATCCATTTAAGATCTTTACATACAATGCTCTATTTCCTCATCACGTGACGCTCTTCTTACCCTTTTCCACCTTTCTATTCACAACCATCTGTTCAGCAGTTTGTGTTCTTTGGGTTAGTGGTCATTTGGCAGTGGATAGAACATTCTGAATTAAATTGTCATTTTATCCATTCTTTGTCAGTGCCGGTTCACACTGGTGCGATGCCAAACATCGCGCAGACATCCGCATGTAATTCACAGCGCACTGCCGTTCACATTACATGCGATGTCTGTGTGGTGCGATATCAGCCGTAGAGATAGTATGGCTGATATCGCACCGCATTCGGTCCAAACACGCACAGGACCCATTTTTCTGTTCGGACCAGAATCGGATCGCATGTGTGTTCACACCTATGCGATCCGATTCATGTCCGAACTGTCAGTTCGCAGTGCGATATGCGAGCTGAACTGGGGGTGTCGTTAACAATGTATTGACACTCCCCAGCGATTCGCATATGGCAGTGTGAACTGACATGCGATGCGGGAACACGCAGTGGATTCGCAGTGTTCTCGCATCGCACCAGTGTGAACCGGCACTCTGTAAAGCACAGATATTTGATATGCAGAAGGCTTTCTTTCAGAACTGAATAGTTCTGAAAGACCAGGGCAGAGGCCATCCATGTGTTATGCACCACAGGTTGAAGGAAAGAAAATTGCTTGATTTGGGAATCCTTCCCCCACCGTGCTATTGTGTTCTACCAACGGAGAGCCTTCCTCCTCGACAGAATACAATGGTCGCTGCTGGCGGCTTTAGCCACCAGCAGTCATCGGGCAAAAAAAAAAAAAAACACAGGCTGGTTCTGGTTGTAGTGAAATCGATTGACTCCAGTACAACCAGCCTGCACATAGACTGAAATTTTAATTTTAAATCGGTCTATGGCAAGCTTAATTGACAAAGCAGAATTCCGACACTGTCAGGTTTTTAAAAGGGCTCCAGGAAGACCTTGCAAAGTTTTGCTGACCAGAATGCTTGAATGTGGGTACTTTATTACCTTGGGATATCTTTGACCTTTTTTTTTTGGAATGCACAGTACATAAAGATGCATGCTCAGGCACGCTTTGGTCATTTATGAGATGACTGAATTGTAGTCTATATGCACATCATTTGCCCAGCTTATATTTTCCCTAAAGCTGTATTCCCACAGTCCCTAAAAGAGGGTGTGTGGCAAGTGTTTTCAGTGCCTTCAGGGCACCCCCCCAAATGTCAGATGTACTGAGTAGAATCCAAGTCTGCTTTCTTGTTGGCTGGTCATCTCCTCCATAATTTGGAGAGCCACATAGTGTGATCCCGCACAGTTTCTTTTTGGTCTAGCAAGGAGCTGCTTTGGGCAGCCTATAATAAGTGAGTGGAACCGCAGCAGCCGTATAGATAACTGCACGGTGCAAGGAGACGGGTGCATGGCCCCCGCTGCTGAGCCTTCCCTCGAGCAACTGGATGCATTGAAAGCATACAATCCATTTAGTTGAAGAAGAAAAACTTTAAAGAAACAAGAACTAATTCACCAAACATGCTATTCCAGTCTCCCAAAAAATAGAAGATGAAAAAAAATTCAGCTTTTCATGTGGTTTCAGTACCAATCATAGAACATTGTGGATTAGGGCATAGGGTAGGGGGAATTTGAAGAGGTTGCATCAGTATTCAGCGAGCAGTGTTCCACACCCCCCCCCCCCCCCCCTTCTTCCACTCTCTGCACTTTTTACTTTTTTTTTTAATTTTCTTTTAGGTGCTAAACCTTAAACTGCTCTCCTGCAGCCCTCTAAATATTTACCTGAGCCCAATCTCAATTCAACACTGCCCGAGAGCGGCATCGCTACTTCTCATCTCCTCACAGGACATGGAGGCAGCAGTGGGAGCCATTGGCTCTTCCTGCTGTCAATCAAATCCTATGAGGTGGATGGAGGTTTGTGGCCAAGCCATGCTGTGGTATTTGATGGTGGCACCCAGCTCGGGATCAAGCCACAAGAACAGGGGAGATCTTCCAATGGACTCGCTTGTCCCTGAAGAAGCTATCTAGGAGGGGACTTGTCTGTCTTTGGAGAGATTTTATCCTGTTTGCAGAGCAAATTACCAAAAAAATCAAAACCATCAGGTTTTAACCATTGCTTACTAGTTTTGGCTTTTAAATACATTGGGTTATTTTGTAATAAAGTAGATTATTGCATTTGTGAAGAGAGAACTTGGCTTTAGCTGCATCCTCTACCTTTTTAGAGGCTGATGGTAACTGAATTCTTTGAATGTCACTGCGACTTGGCAAGTGGCCGATCTGTTTCTAGCTCCTTTTGAGAGGACTGGCTTCCTGAAAGGGAAACGCTGGGCCTCATTTATACAAGTGTAGGAAAAGAGTCGGCGTTGCCAGTTCATGTAGATTTCAGCTTTTGGCTAGACGGCTGGCTGCTAGGATCCATCACACTGTTTGATGCTAGATATTGCATCCTATTTCTAATCAAGACTTTAAGAATGTATTTTGTGAAAATGATTTTTCTAGAGCACTGGTCTCCAAACTATCTAATCAAAGGGTCAGGTTACTGTCTTTCAGACTTTAGGGGGCTGGACCATCGCCATTGGGAGTAGAAAAGGTCCTGACGTCAGTGGGGGAAAAAATAATGCCCCATTGTTTCATTGGGAGTAATTATGCCCCATTGTTGTCAATGGGGGGTGATGTTTTCCATCACAGGTGTCATTGGGCCTCATTGTTGGTGTCATTGGGAGGAATAGTGCCCCTTCGTTGGTGTCAGCAGGAAGGGGGGGAATTATGCCCCATTATCAGCGGATAAGATAGTGCCCCAGGGACCAGATAAAAGCAAGCAAAGAGCCGCAAATAGAGTTTTCTTTTGGTGGTATTTGATCACCTCTGCGATTTGTGGTGGGGTTTTTTTTTTTTCCGCAATAAAGACCGAAAATTTTGAAGAAATGTTTTTTTTTTTTCTTTTGTTTCTGCTAATTTTTTGTAAATAAGTATGTTTTCTTCAATGACGGGCACGGATATGGCTGCACTGCTGGGCATCACTGATTTTATTTGTGCCAGTCAGTGGCCATTTGTGTGCACTGATTGGCATATGTTGTGCTTTCACTTGCACATGTGGATGGCCATGGGGGATGTACCTGGCCATCCACATGTTAGGTGCTTCTCTGGTGGTCCAGTGTGGGCATCCGAGGGGGTGCTGTGCTGATAAACAATCAGCACAGACACCCCCTCCCCCACGTCAGGAGAGCTGCCGATCAGCTCTCCCCTACTCGCCTCTGTCAGACGTGAGTGAGGAATATCCGATTAACAGCTTTTCCTGTTTTACATCGTGATCAGCCCTGATTCGACACAGCTGATCACGTGGTAAAGAGTCTCCGTCGGTGTAGCGGTGTGTCAGACTGAACCGGTCCCTCCACAGCTCAGTGCTCCAGTGAGCTCTACTCGGGGAGCTCTGACAACCGAGTGATCGGCAGTGTTCAATCGCTCGGTTAGAGGTGTTGGGACAGATGTAGCATCGGACCCATGCTGCATCCACCTAGGCAAGTATGAATCTGCAAAAAAAAACCTTTACTTTCTCTCAAAGTGGTGTTCCAGACGAAATGATTTTTAAATAAAGATACCCCTATAATACACAAGCTTAATGTATTCTAGTAAAGTTAGTCTGTAAACTAAGGTCTGTTTTGTTAATTTATAGCAGTAGTTTGTTTTATAAACTTGCAGCAGGCCGTGGCCATCTTAAGTGTGGGCATCTGAAGCCAGACTGTATTTCTTCCTGGATCTCATCCTTGCAGATCTCGCACATGCTCAGTGCAGCACAAGCAGTGTAATAGGTTTCAGGTCAGGTTTCCATAGCAACGGCAGTTTCAGGAAGTTGCCGCTCCTTCCCAGAAGGCATTGCAAACAGGAAATGATGCGATGGGCCGCAGCCAGGGAGGAGGAAGTGAAAAATGAATACAGCAGATATACAGTAGGTGCTGAGAAAATAAAATTTTATATATCTATATCATTTGTTTACAGTGCACAGTTTAGTGAGGGATGCTAAAGAGTTGTAACAGTGGGTGGAACTCCACTTTAACCTCAGGAATGCTGAGCAGTGAGCACCTCAGCAGCTGGTTCATAGATTGAAATCACCTTCTCTTCTCCATGCAGTGCTTCCAGAATGGGCCAGATTGAGTCGCTGTGATGGCGCTGACCAACCAGAATCTGGTGTATCCTGGAAGCACTGCATTGAAAAGAGCGGGGGATTTCAAATCCCCAGATTGCTGGACTGGCTGCCAGGGTGGACATCTCGGCAACCCAGTTATGGAGGTGGATGTCGGTGGTTCCTGATTTTCCTAATAAGTAATAACACTTTTTTCCCATCACTTGCCTTTTTACCTCATCACAAGTATCAAATTTTGTTAAAGGGGTTTTAAAACCTAAGCACATTGACAGCATTTACTTTAAGCTGCTCTTTTATGTATTTTATATAGGATAAACATCTATAGGAAATGAGTTCCACTTTAAGAAAAGCTGTGTCATCTCTGTAGCACAGGATGCTGTATAGATCACCCTAAAGCTGCAGTTTCCTCCTCTTGGACCATGAGTGATGCTGGAATTTCCTTCTGGCTTGCTGGATGCTGACTGGTCTGACTTTAGAGCGTGTTAATGTCCACAGCTATGATTGGCTGTACCCTGCTGCAGTGTGAATGCAGAGTCAGAGCAGCCGGCTTCAGTATTTTTGGTGTGAACATTTGCAGAGTGAGGGCAAGGCAGACTCCAGGTGTTAAACTGTATTGCATGATGCTTGCTGTACAGCTATATTTCTGCTCCTAATTCCAGTGTTCTGTTTCTTTTTTTGCTGTCTCATTGAAGCAGGCTTTGTTGCAGAGAACCATCCAGGTCTTAAAAGGGTGTATTTGAGGTTTCTTTCCTCAATCTTCACATTTCTTCTTTGCTAACAAAAGGAAGGATGCTGAAATCAGTCTGGGAGTTTTTAGGCACGTATATTCCCTGGATAGCCTGCAAAGGCTCTGATGGTTATAATGTAAATGGTCCCTCTATTACGGAGGGGACAGATGTGAAGGAACCGAGTGATGCTGAGGGCCAGATTGTCCTGATGGTGGTGGCACCCTGGAAGGAGCTGCAGCAGGTAAAGTTTTCTTGTCCATGAACAATCATAGCATGTCAGTGGATGCCACTCAGCAGAGGAGTATGGAAAGTCACAAGACTGCAAAACTGAGTGACTTTGAATTGGGAATGGAATTTTTGCTCGGGGTGTACCTGCTGCCGTCTATAGAGGGCTTGGAATTTTAGTTCCTGGACCACATCAAGAGGTTTAATTGCAGAAATGAATCTGATTTAAAGGGAACCTGTCATAAGAGCTACCATTGCTGACCTCCTGCTTCCTCTTTCATAATAACTCCTCGTGTTGGTACCATTTTAAATCGCTGACTTAGAACATTGATGTAGCTCCAGAGTTTGGACTTCACTGGCTGCATGCTTGTTCTGTCTGTTACTCACTCAAATTATTTGAAGCAGCCCCATTAGCAGCTTTTTCTGAGGTTTTAGCAATGGTCGGCTACATTTTGTTACTCGTGACGTTTTCCCTTTTTAATGTATTCACCTTGCATGTCTAATAGTTATATGAAGTAATTCATAAACCTGCTTTATTCAGTATGCGTGGGCTGGGCAAACTTTGAGTCAGGCAAATGTCTTGCCTTCTGACACTAATGGCTTTTTATATTTTTTGTCCTCTATATTTTGCTGCAGTATGCTCTCTTAATTGCATCCCATAGCCATCCTTGAATTGCATTAAACGCTAACATAAGAGTCTGCCTGGGCAGGTCAGTTCCTCTATATTTTTCTGTCCTGCTTTTAGGGATGTCTTTTGTGCTTGTACTACATAAATGCAGCATGTGCTTATCTTGCATTGTCAGTTTTGGGCCACTTTCATTGCCATGTAAATTGAGTTATGAGCAAGTTCACATTTTATTAGCCATGTTTTGCATGGGCAAGGCAGCCTATTAGAGTGGGCTGCCGTGCCTCCTGAAATGCACGGAAAGGGTCCCTGCGCCATTTCTGGAATCGCAGCCCACACGGGAACTGCATGTGCATTACGGGTGTGATTTCCAGTGCATGCTGCGTGCTGTTAGGATTATTGGCACCCCCGCGCATTCATCATGTCTTTCTGTGTGGGTAATTGTGGGAACAGGTGTGGACCTGCAGTGGAAATTGCTCACACAGATGTGAACCTAGCCTAAATATCGTTGTGCAGTTTGTATGTGAGACTTGTAGCTGAGGAATGATTTATTCTGATCAAGGTGACATGTGACTTGATTCGCCGCATTCACTGTAGCTAAGCCTAAACTATTCTGACACCTTTTCAGAGGTGAATGTCCTAAATAAGCAGCTACTGAGCTACCAGTGAAGCCCAATGGCTGTCACTGATTAGTCCTGGATTCTGAGCAGGTGGATATCGGGCTGCTGTTGAATAGGTTAGCTACATATAGGTATTTACCCTGGATGGTTCAGTATTTTTAGTGGGACTTCTGTCAGTATATTTCTGTAATTTAAAAAAAAAAAATCTAGGACATGTTACGTATATTATCATTGATATTCTTAATTCTAATAAATTTATCTAACTTCACTGCATGCTTGTTTTGGGTCAGTGACAGAAAAACAGTAGGACCAGAGGCAGTAGGCATTTTCAGAACATGGTGGGCATTTTTGCAGTAATATAAAGGAGTATTTTGTAACTTTGAGCCTTTTTTTTTTTTTTTTTTTTTGGTCATGGTCAGAATGTACCGGGCAGTGTGGGGTTGTTGGCCAGGCTTTAACATTCTTGGTAGCAGCATTGATGCAATACGCAGAGGACAAACTCGCGTTGACCTCCGTGATTGCGGATCTGATCTCTTATCTATCATTTGTCTAATCTTCATTAGCTTGCATCAGAGGCTTTATTATTAACCATCCTTGTGTCGCATGATTTGCAGTCTGTTCCAGTACTTTTATAGAAGGTCCTTGTATTTAGATTACCTGCCTTGTGATGGGTCTGGTTCCAGATTGGATAATTATTCTTACACCCCCTGTTGCCTGCAGTTTTTGCTGCACAGTTAAAACATACCTGGCCACCTTGTACTATGCAACAGCTGTCCCAAACAAGTCACAACCACTTATACATAAACTGTTAAGTATATTCTGTGGCTAAGTTTGGACATGTGGCAGTGCTTGCTGCCCCTCTGTGAGCAGAAAAGAGGAAGGGGGGTGTACTTGTGCTGCTTTGCGGTTATGCTAAAGATGATCCATCTGTTGCATTTGGTAGTTGGTACCGCTGCCAAATGAACCCATTCAAGTGAATTGGCCAACAGCACAATGGTGTAGCATTTATTGGGTTAAAATAAGTGGTAAGGAAGTGACCCATCACCGCAATGGATGGCGTTAAGAAATGCAGGAGTAACAGCCGCACGTACTGAAGTACCAAGAGCTGATAACTATATGAAAAGCAGGAATCCCGTGCATGCAATGAATTTTTAGGCCAGGGTCATTATTGCTCTTTTCATTTTGGATCACTTCAAGTTTCATATTAAAGGATGCATCTTATAAAAAGATAAAACAGTACATTTTGGTAAATGCCTAAGATCTCCCCACAGTTTCTTTATCTAGACCAGGGCTCTCTAAACTTTCTAAGCAAGTGTCCAATATACTGTCATTCAGGCTGTAGGGGGGCGGCTGTACTGTGGCTAGTGAGTGTTTAAAAAAAAAAAGCCCCAGCATCCATGTCCACCATTGGTTTTTAATGAGAGAAATGGTGCCCCATCATTGGTGTCAGTTAGTGGAATAATGCCCCAAGGGCCAGATACAGGCAAGCAAAGGGCTCAATCTGGGCCACAGTTTGGAGACCACTGATCATGACCAAGGCAATCTCTCAGCTACAAGCATCATACATTTTTCATTAAAACGGCGACTAGATGAGGCTAACAAACCTCAATCTACATGGATGAATACCAGAAAAAAACACATTTGGTTGGCGATCAGGTGGAATCGGGAATCCTTTTCTCGAGTCAAATCTGCGTGTGGCATCCAAACAATTTATACAATATGGCTGCAAAACTCACTAGACATGCCTACCACCCGTGCCCAGGCCCCCATCCTCCTGGTGATGTCATCTCTGTTCAGCCAGAGCTAGTCATACTCGGTCTGTCTTTTGCACCATATTTAGGGTATAGCTTGGTGCAAATGGGACCCCTCCCAGATTCCTGCAATCCACTGATTTGCGGGTGCAATGCTTTGCAAGCTTTCTTTTTTTTTTTTTTTTTTTTTTTTTTTTTTTCCTGCAAAGGTGGACCTAGTCTTTACATTTTTATTTTCACCAAAGACATGGTTCTATTACAACTGAATAGAGGCTGGAGCCACGCCACGGGAGGGGGGGGGGGGTGGCCAGAGACTGTAGAGGCCCCTAGGGCCTTAAAACTGTGCCGAAAGGTGGCACCAGAGGTGTTTTTTAGCTTGGATCAAAATAACTATGCATATACCACGCCTGTAGGAACCCACTGGAAGCAGACAATCATTGTAGTAAGCACTGCTGCTGCAGTGATCTCTGCTTAGCACGGTTGCCATTCAGGGATTCTGATTGGAAGAGGTGGAGAGAATTCCCTGAATGGCACCCATGCTGAGCAGCCAACCTCCTGTGTTCTTAGTGCAGCACAGAAGATGCTTGGCACGGGACCAGCTTTCCCTGTTTCCTTTCACTGCTATTAGTAAACTTGATGTATCATTGTGAGTTGTACTCAATATTGGTTGCACCTGCAGAGAAATCACATTGGTAGGGTAGATAATGAAACCAATGACCACCTGAATTGACCTCTTACGTGATTTAGTAGCCCCAATACCCTGCTTTTTAATTACATAAGATTATTTCTTTACTTGCACTGGTGTCCTCAGTCTATTTCCAGGGTTACTGAGAATGGTTTCTTAAGCTGATTGTATATACTTGAATCTGTTTTAAGCCAATAATGTACTAAATGTGTAGTTTGAACTTGCACAGCAGTAAAGCCTAAAAGCCTAATTGTAAGAAGCTGCTTGTTCCCTACTTCAGGGAGTTTTCATGGCCGGCAAGAGATCCTCCAAGTTTGGGAAGGAAGAGGGGGGGGGGGGGGGGTGTTGGGTTTTTCTATGGACTTTAGCCAAGCTGGGATGCTGGAAAGCACCCTTCTCCAGTAAAACATAGGCAT
This sequence comes from Lithobates clamitans, assembly GCA_037952925.1. Taxonomy (NCBI): domain Eukaryota; kingdom Metazoa; phylum Chordata; class Amphibia; order Anura; family Ranidae; genus Lithobates; species Lithobates clamitans. The sequence goes on from JBBGZY010000944.1 coordinate 1,246,032, forward strand.
TTTCCTTTTTAAATATTGTGTTCAGAATTTCTCTACGTGTTTAATGTATGTTACAAGTCCGGTAAATATTTCCTTTTCTGCATAAAAACTAATTCGCTCAAAATAAAACTTTTCTGTGCAGTCATACTGGTTGGTGTGCCCATGGCAAGTAGGTGTTTATAGGTCCTAGCTTTGCTTTAGTCTGTACCCTCATGCATGCGCACTTGATGCAGTTATAGGCCCTTATGCCTGGTTCAGGTACATTTGCATCCAGTAACTTGCACCCACATTTGTACCCAGTACATCATGCAACGTCCTTGACTTTGTGCAGGTATATCTGAATGATGCCTGTAGCAACGGGCATCATTCAGATATACCTGCACAAAGTCAAGGACGTTGTATGATGGCGGGCGGGAAGTGGTTAAGAGGGAGAGGATTCAAACACACCTTTAATAAAGAGACTAAGGGGTAGAGTTACTAACACTGAAGAGTGCAAAATCTGGTGCAGCTCTGCATAAAAGCCAATCGGCTTCCAGATGCGTGTGGTTTGACAAAAAAACATCTGGGAGCTGATTGGTTTCTATGTAGAGCTGTGCCAGATTTTGCGCACTCCAGTTTTAGTAAATCAACCCCTAAAGATACGTTTTAAGGAAAAGCTGCTCCAAAAAGTAGGCTGCCGCTGGCAAACCCCTCTGCCAATTGGCTGTTTCTGAGCCTCAATACTTATGTCAGCGATGCAGGGAAGATTTTATTTACTGGTAGACATGTATAGAAAATATGGGTAATAAACAAACACATTTTAAATGTTTGCATTTGGATGTATTATGGGGAGGTATTGTCCTCTTTGTGCAGCCTTTCTATTTTTATTTTTTTTTTTTTTTTTTTGAACTTATGAGCACAGGCTTATTATAACAAAGCTCAAATACAAGATCTATTTATATATGTAAACAAGTGTCAGGTCTTTCCATGTAATTGTGCTTCTTAATATACACAACATTTCAAGCAATCCACCTTGTAATGTGTTCTATAGTTGGTCACCAGGGGGTCTTCTTTCCCTTTGCCCTGATAATCTTGTCAGCTGTTGTCCCATAGCAGCATTCCAGGGAGTTAATGTGTGTCAATTTATGCGGCTGGAGAATCCTTTGTCCCATTCAGTGACCTCGCTGCTCTGGGATTGGTCGGCTGTAGAAGGCTGGTTCTTCCAGTTAGGCAGACTTCAATGGGAGGGGGCTGGTCTGTATCGGCCAATAGAAGCTGAGCACAGGCACCTAGTCTTGTAACCTGCCGGTTTCAGCATTTACTGTAGAGAAAGCGTGGAGCTGTAGAGGAGTCCAAAGAGCTGACGCAGGTGTAGGCATCTCCAAGATGCTTTGTCTGTGCTTGTATGTGCCCGTGCCGGATCAGTCGCAGGCAGAGTTTCAGTACTTTGAGTCCAATGGATTACCTTCAGAGCTGAAGTCCATTTTCAGGCTAAGCCTTTTTATTCCATCTCAGGAGTTTTCAACTTACAGGCAGTGGAGACAGGTGAGCTTATGGCTGCTTTTACATTGTATGTAGCTTTGTCTAGCTCATGTAATGAATGGTGCAGGTGTATTTCACAAGATCTCTTGTAGAGCTAACATTGAAAAATCCTAGTCCTTGGGGGGTTTTTTTTTTTTTTTTTTTTTTAAATACCCACATTTTTTACTTTTCATACTTTTTTTTTTTTTTTTTTTTTTTTTTTTATCGGTTTATAATGGGTGCCAGTTTTTATGAAGTAGCACTTGGTCACCTATTTCATATGCACTCCTTGTACAATTTTATTTTGTGCAAATGTTGACAATGCTGATTTGGCTCCTATAAAAACTAAAATACCGCATCAGATTTTTAATTTAGAATTTGCTAAAACCCTGTAGTGATGGCATGAATTACAGCTGGGGTGTATGTATTGCTGCTTGAGGTTCTGACCTTACAGTAGTTTGGAGTGCTTCAGTGTCTATGGTTGATGTGATCATTTGCTTGACAATTGGTAAAGGTGTGCGGGGTTCAGGGCTAGACTGTAATCTACAACCATGAAGTTAGCAGGTATTTTCCAGTAGAGGAATCTGTACATTTTGCTACAATTGGAAAGCATTTATATTTTTGGCGTTATTTCTTACCTGCTCTATTGTTTATTCAATTTACTATATATTTTTTTTTAAATGTACATAGTGTCTTTTGGTATGTGTTTGACATAATCTAGTTTAACAATCTTCATGAATCTGTAACATTATCCCCATTCATGATTATAGAATTGGCTTAAGGTAAACTGTGCCCGCTGGCCAGCATGTAATGTCACACACCCAGCTATCTTTAGCTGTCAGCACTCCGTGTCCTCTGATGGAGTCCTGTGACTGCAGCTCAGACAGTTTACAAAGGTCACTGTAAATCTCTCTGCTGATCTCGCTCATCCTCTGGTGGCATTGCAATTGGTGCCGATTAACCCATCAGCCTGCCCTGTGTACAGCGGCTTCTCACATAGTCAAAATCATATGTCCAATTTTAGGGGACACACCTTTCCGTCATTGTTATAATCTAACCTATTTAAGTCAAGTTTGCATAGTGTTGGCTTTCCTGAGGTGTGTTCTGTTCCTGTATGCCCCAGATAAATGATTTCTGTTTTGTAGACGGTTTCTGTAAAGTTGCAGCTTATGCCCTTTCCAGTTCTATCCTGCACTTTCCAGAGGCAGCATGCCAGTTAATGATGATCATACATACAGAATGACTGTGCAAATCGGTTTCTCCTTTTTCTTCCTTAACAGAAAATAGTGAAAGCTGGAGATAAGGACCAGGATGGGCAGCTAGACTTTGAGGAGTTTGTGCACTACCTTCGTGACCATGAGAAGAAGCTCAGATTGGTCTTCCGCAGTCTGGATAAAAAGAATGATGGTAAGTAATGCAGGTTGTCTTACTGAGGGATCACCAGAGGCAGAACCATAATGGTGAGGCAGCTTGCAGCTGCTTTTCTAACCTCACTTGCCAAGGAGTTCTCCTCCGTTTTTTATAAATAGGTTTACTAAAGCTGTGTGTGCGCAACATCAGCAGACATTGCGACTATGAAATACTACTGGCACGAAATATGGTGTCTGAACCCTGGCCCCCCCAAAGAGCCTTATTACACCTAGATCAGGCTTGCTGGCTGCCAAAGTTTACATTTTGTCATCCTAGTTGCATGTATTGAATTGATTTAAGATAGTTTTGTCAAGTCTTTGGCCAAGCTAAGATGGCATTGCTTTCTGTTTTCTGTGCTATTATTAAATGTATATCATTCTTCAGTACAAATACTTTTTCAAATATACTGATAATAACCTCATCCATTGAAGTTCCAAATCGCAATCTGGCAGTTTAATATTTCAATGGGCTCCATTAAAGTTCTGCAACATGTCCACTTATGAACGTCAGCAGTCTCAGAGACTTAAGTCAGAGCAAGGTCAGAGCAAGGCCAGGCTGGTAGACTAGGTCTTCACACAGGCCAGGTGGTCAATGAGGTTACGATCACTTTGCCACCATCTGCTCAGACGTGGTGGTGTTTTTTTTTTTTTTCTCCCCTCCTTTTGATCTTGGAACAGGATTTTTATTTTTTTTGCTCCTCTTCTAGGTCGCATTGATGTGCAAGAAATAATGCAATCTCTCCGTGACCTTGGTGTGAATATCTCCGAGCAGCAGGCAGAGAAAATCCTTAAACGGTGAGTACACAAGATATACCGAATTGTAACCAAGTTTATCTTCAAGTTCTGTAGTCCTGTATTGTGCAGACTCTTCCCTTCTCGTGTTTCTCTTCTGGACAATATCCCCCCCCCCCCCATATATATATACAATAAAACAATGTAGTAATTCCAGAGTTGCTCACTAATACTTTCTGGCAGGGAGTAACTGTTTTATCTGTGCTGTCTTTCCTTTTTTGCTTCTGTCTGTGTGGCTGTCAGAATTAGGACGGGCCACCAATGGGGCCCTGTCGCCCAGTAAGTATGTTGTCCTCTTGTACCCTTCCCACTGTGTCTTGTGACTTGCTGTGCTTGTGCATGGTTGCCTGCGTTTGTGGTGTTCTTAGAAATCACTGACCTCCATGCCTTGGCCTTTTTTTGTCTTTCAGCATGGATAAAAATGGTACAATGACTATAGACTGGAATGAGTGGAGAGATTACCATCTCTTACATCCTGCTGACAACATTCCTGAAATCATCCTTTACTGGAAACACTCTACAGTAAGTGCAAATTACTGTACTGCCTTGTCACTGCACACTTTGACCTGGTATTAAAATGCTTTTCAGACTGTCAAATGGCATTAAGTGTGTGTGTGGCGGAATGCTCAACATAAGCAGGGCTTGACTATTTTAGGGGTATTAGTCTGGGCCTTAGGGTTCAGGAAGACTCCATGTCTTGTATGACCAAGTTGTCAGCCAAGCCAAGGAGACGAGTTTTTGGTAAAATGGGTTCCCAGCTGTTTCTAGTGATTAGTGGACCATAATCTAATAAACTATCCCTGTGCAGTAACAACCGAATGCTGTTCCTTGTTCACCTATATGGCATTTTGCAGTGTATTAGAAATGTAACTGGCATCCTTCAGAGGACCTGGATGCAGGTCTGAGGGGCCCATGTCTTGTCAAACTTGCTGTATCTGCTATTAAGTGGGCAAAACCTGAAACTCCGGCACCAAATTGCATGCAGAGTATGACTGGTCCAACTCAGCCTGTGCTGGTTTGTTCCACCCCCCTGTAGCCCGAAGCTATAGGAACCGGATGTGCTTCCCTTTTTTCATATCCTTCTGCAAAAAAATGTACCAGTCTCGGCTAAAGTACTTGTAGGGAACAGGCATGACCGGCAGCTCTAAAGCTGCCTAGGGTAGAGCATGGTTTATACATACTGGCTGGATAGTGCCAACACTGATGCCATCACTCTGCTCCCTTTGCAGATCTTTGACGTTGGAGAAAACCTTCTTGTGCCTGATGAGTTTACCGTGGAGGAGAAACAAACTGGAATGTGGTGGAGGCATCTTGTGGCTGGTGGCGGGGCTGGCGCTGTGTCCCGGACATGTACGGCTCCCCTAGATCGGCTGAAGGTTATCATGCAGGTTAGTAGAATTTATGGGGCAATAGCACCACACATCTAGGTATTTTGACATAGTTAATGATGCAAGCTCTGTCAGAACTTTCGATGCATTTTGTTCGCGAAGGCAAAGAATTGTGTAATCGTGGTCAGAGATCAATGCAGGAATGCTGAACTTTGTCCTGCACATTATGAATGACATCTGCCTTTTAGCTCACTGTGTGCCATAGAGTAGTACAGGTTCTTTCTTTGGCATTCAGCCATTTTTGGGGTTGAAATTTGTGTAGAAAAGATCATATGAGAAGCTTTGTGGCGGCTGTATTTTAGTGCAGTAGGATCCTTGTGCTTGATCTTTCCTTTTAGTCAGAACGGCTTTACATTCCTTATGTCGTTGCTGTCCTAATCTGCTGTGCTGCGTTTTTAATAAGTTAAAACTTAAAGCTTGCGTTAGAAATAAGAAGGAAGACATAACCAGGATTGGCGGGGGAAAAAACCTGCTATATTTTAAAAATTCTTAATTGGTAAAAAAAAATTTTGCTTACTAGTGTTTGATTTGTTGGCGTTCTTTCAACTATGTGTGTGGACTGAGTAGCTTTTACTAGTAATTGGCTTATTGCTATCAACGCCAGCTCCAGGTCCATGTGTTGCAGTTGTTAATCATGGTTTTCTGAAAGATGTATTATAGCAGTGACGCACTAGCAGCTGAGCAACATGTCTTTAGATGAAGTACTGTGGGTCATTATGCATTCCTGCTGAGATTACAAAGTCCTTCACAAAAAAAAAGCAGGATCCATTGTGCTGGGATTAGAAGTGATTTCTGAGCACATGCCTCATGTTTCTCTTGCAGGTCCACGCTTCACGCAGCAACTCAATGTCCATGGCAGGGGGCTTTGCGCAGATGCTCCGTGAAGGAGGCTACCGCTCACTGTGGCGGGGAAATGGCATTAATGTCATTAAAATTGCTCCAGAGTCTGCTATTAAGTTCATGGCTTATGAACAGGTGAGTTTGTCCCGATCTGCTGCTATGTAATAATGCTGGCAGAATATGTCAAAAATGAATGCAGAGTGCAGACAGATTGAGTCAGTTTTGTGTAGACTTGAGCATTCTTCCAAAGTTAGAAAATTAGGGTGCTTTGCCTAGTGCTTACTGTTTAGAAACCTACTTTATTAAAAACTCACATGAATCTGTGTACAATGTTACCAGTACCTATACAGGGGAATTGTCTCGTTCCATACTGTGATAAGTTGTGCAAAGATCCATGTGTGTTGTGGGGGTTTTATTTTTATTTTTTTTTAAGTTTTTAAATCCTTGCGTTTAACAGTAAGCACTGAGGTATATTTATAATTTTGAAGCACTTCCCTAATGTACATATGAAGAAGACAGGTGTTTAAGCAAGGTCATGTGGTACAGTTTGATTTAGGCACATTATACACAGTGAGTAGATCAATCACAATTGGTTTATTTTCAGATGCTCCTAATCTGAGATCGTAGTTTTGTCACATGTATAAGTAGAACCGTGGTAATTTGTAGGTACCTAGTATTTGATTTACTTTTGGATAGTGTGAGAACACATTAGCGTGTTGGCAAGCTATCTACTATTGCCATGAAAGTGTGGTAGAATAAGTTTTTTTTACTTTTTTTTTTTTTTTTTTTTTTTTTTTTCTTTGCTGACTTTTTTTTTTAACCTGCTTTTTCCAGATTAAACGTTTCATTGGGAGTGACCAGGAGATCTTGGGTATTCGTGAGAGGTTGGTGGCCGGGTCTCTAGCTGGAGTGATTGCCCAGAGCAGTATATACCCCATGGAGGTGAGGACATGAGCTGCTGGAATTGTGATCCAATCTGTGGCTGTGAATTTGGCACTTATGCACTTTTCTTAATGGTTGCAGGTTTTGAAAACCAGGATGGCTCTGAGGAATACTGGCCAATATCAAGGGATGTTGGACTGTGGCAAAAAAATTATGCTGAAGGAAGGGATGTCTGCTTTCTACAAGGGATATGTTCCCAACATGCTGGGGATTATTCCTTATGCTGGCATTGACTTGGCAGTATATGAGGTAAGCCACTAAGGCCCTATATTTATAATGTGGCTGTAAGAGGAGCAAATGTACAGTGCCTTGAATAAGTATTCATTCCCCTTTAAAATTTTCCATATTTTGTCATGTTAAAACCAAAAAAGTGTCTTTTATTAGGATTTTATGTGATGGACCAACACAAAGTAGCACATAATTGTGAAGTGGAAATAAAATTATTAAATGTGTTTTTTTTTTAATTTTTTTTATTAATATGTGAAGTGTGCATTTGTATTCAGCCCCCCGGAGTTAATACTTTGTAGAACCACCTTTCACTGCAATTACAGCTGCAAATCTTTTTGGGGATGTTTCTACCAGCTTTGCTCATCTAGAGACATTTTTGCCCATTCTTTTTTGGGAAAAAAGCTCAAGCTCTGTCAGATTGGATGGAGAGCGTCTGTACAGCCATTTTCAAGTCTAGCCGCAGATCCTCAATTGGATTTAGGTCTGGACTTTGACTGGGCCAGTCTAACACATGAATATGCTTTGATCTAAACCATGGGGTCTCCAAACTATGGCCCTCCAGTTCAGGAACTACAATACCCATCATGCCTAGTCATGTTTATGAATGTGAAAGGTTTACAATACCTCATGGGACGTATAGTTCCGCTAGAGCTCAACTCCAGCCCTCAAGGCGCCCCAACAGGTCATGTTTTCAGGATTTCCCTCAGATGTTATTACTAAGGCAGTGAAACTGATCGAATCCCCTGTGTAAAATAATGGAGAGCCTGAAAACATGACCTGTGGGGGGGGGGGGGGGGGGGCCTTGAGGACTGGAGTTGAGAAACACTGAGCTAGAAGGCCGTAGTTTGGAGATCCATTGTAGATCTGGCTGTATGTTTAGGGTCGTTGTCCTGCTGGAAGGTGATCCTCCGCCCCAGTCTCAAGTCTTTTGCAGACAGGTTTTTTTTTTTTTTTTTAAGCTTGCCCTGTATTTGGCTCCATCCATCTTGCTGTCAACTCTGACCAGCTTCCCTGTCCTTGCTGAAGAAAAGCATCCCCATGACATAATGCCACCACCCGGCCTGTCAGTTTAGGTGGACGGCCATGTCTTGGTAGGTTTGCAATTGTGCCATATTCTTTCCATTTTCGGATGATGGATTGAACAGTGCTCAGTGAGATGTTGAAAGCTTAGGATATTTTATTATAACCTAACCCTGCTTCAAACTTCTCCACAACTTTATTCCTGTCTGGTCTTTTTTTTTTGCCTTCGCGATGTGGTTTGTTCACAAAGGTTCTCTAACAAACCCCTGAGGTCTTCACAGAGCAGCTTTATTTATACTGAGATTAAATTACACACAGATGGGCTCTATTTAGTAATTGGGTGACTTCTGAAGGCAGTTGGTTAGATTGTAGTTGGGGGTATCCGAGTAAAGGGGCCTGAATACAAATGCACACTTTTCAGATATTTATTTGTAAAAAAAAATTGAAAACCATTCATTTTGATTCCACTTCACAGTGATGTGCCACTTTGTGTTAGTTATGGCATAAAATCCCAAATTTTACATTTTTGGTTGTAACATGACAAAATGGAAAATTTTAAGGGGTGTGAACAATTTTTCAAGGCACTGTATCTGCAATTTTTGGGATTTTGCACAGGTGAATCCAGGCTTTGGCTATTCGCTTAACTATTTACCTATACATTGTCCAATACCAACATTATTATGACCGTACTTGTAGAAATGCCCAGCTTTTCCCTTTATTTAGCAATGTTAGTAAAACACTCCTTTTATAATCTGCTTTCATTAAACCTTTTCTAGGCAGTGATATTATTTGTAGAAAGTTTCTTCTAATCATTTTTTTTTTTCATCTTTCTTTGAAGACTTTGAAGAATGCCTGGCTAAGTCGTTATGCCACAAGCAGTGCAGACCCTGGTGTCTTTGTGTTACTGGCCTGCGGGACCATATCCAGTACATGTGGGCAGCTTGCCAGCTATCCCCTAGCTCTGGTCAGGACACGCATGCAGGCACAGGGTGAGTACACTTGTCGATCTGACAGGATTTGTATGTGTAGGAACCTCTGCATATGTCCAAGCTAATGATACAGGCGCGCACACCCCATATATCGGGTCGTGTGCGTGTTTTTTCTTTAAGTAATTTTAACTGGTGACAAAGATTTGTTTGGAAATGTGTAGTTTTTACATTACTCATATGTAGTCATTTTTGTAGGGAAACCTTGTTAGTTGCAGTAGTGTGTGGCATTCTGTCTTGGATCTCTGCACTAACCAATTTATCTCTGGTTGACCTGCTTTTTATGTTTTTTTTCCCTCTGCAGCTTCCATTGAAGGAGCTCCACAGCCGACTATGAGCAGTCTCTTCAAACATATTATACAGACTGAAGGAGCTATTGGACTGTACCGGGGTCTGGCCCCCAATTTCATGAAGGTGATCCCAGCCGTCAGCATCAGCTACGTTGTGTACGAAAACATAAAGCGCTCACTGGGTGTTACTTCGCGGTGATGAGAAGTGGATGTCATGCTATTGCTGGACATTTGGACTACATTTTTGGGGTATAACTCCCTGGATGTTAATTGCCCTGTCTTCATTCTGTGAATGTGTTTAACACTAAAAGCAATGGAGTAAAGCTGTGATAAGCCCAGAAACAGGATGTGAGGCCTCTGTGCTAGGAACTTCTAACCTAACCGAAGACTGGTCTCATTCCATGCCCCTTGCTTAGGGGGACCAGTAGCATCTTCCACGTTGGAACTGTTTACATTTTTGTTTGGTTGTTTTTGTTTTTTTTTTTTGTACACTTGGCTCATTTTATGTATTGAGCTTATGTGGCAGCATGAGTTCTCTGAATGTATTTAATTATATGTAATGCAGCATGCATATCAACCGTGCTATTGCTGAGGCAGCAGTCAGAGATGAGGACATATAACTATGCAGGGCTGCTGATTCTCTTGTATGGGCTTTGGGCCTGGGCAGCTGACTAGCAGAAAGAATTGGATTGTGGACAAGGAAAGTGATTGGCGCAACAACAAATTAACTGGAACCGATCCGCCTGATGGTTCTGAAAGCAGACTTCTCCCTCTAGCTTTCAGCTGCTGCAGGAAGAGCCACATAGTCGACCTGCGTCATTTACTGGCCTCTTCCTTTTCTGAATGAACACAATGAGTGATCAGTACTAATTACTCACTATGTTGATAACTGAATTGTAGTATACGGTTTACTATGCATCAGTTTGAATGAAAAGGGAGCCTCAATACAGACATGCCCTGTTCAGCTGCAGTGCTCAATTTATTTTTGTCTATTTATACCCCTGATATTTGACCAAAGTCCAAAATGAAGGGCTCATTCACACAGGTTCTCTGGGCCATACAGTGTGAATAAGTGGTTTGTTTTGCTCGAACTGCCTGTTGCTCTATGGGGATGCAGCGGCTATAAGGAACACAGATGCAGGTCCTAACTTGTTAGGAGTGGATATCTGGTCCCGAATGCACACTGTCTGTTCAGTGCTATACACCTGCACCCACACTGCTGTCAAACTGGAACATGTGGCTGTTTGTACAGCTGCTGTTTCCCCATAGCGTAACATAGGCTGCCTGCAATCCAGCCACAAACTGCTGATTCACAATGCACAGTGCCCACATGACTGAGCCTGGGTTCACACTAGCGCGATCTCAGAGATTGCATGTGATTCGCACCCGCACTGCAGGTGCCGATCACATGCGATCTCTGAGCGATGAACTCTCATTGGATTCACACAGAAAATAGTGCAGGGACTTGTTTTTCCCCGCACTAGAATGTGATTGCATGGGTGTTCTCACCTATGCATTCCAATTCATGTGCGAGTTCAGTTTGCACTGCGATCTGTGAACTAAACTGGGGGTGTCACAACTTTGTTAATGACACCTGCAGCGGTTTGCACAAGGCAGTGTGAACTGCCTGCGGGAGAGGAGTGATGCGGGAACCGGCACTGGATTGGCGCAGGTTTCTGCATCGCACTATTGTGAACCCAGGGTAAGACTCAAGACCTCATTCATACAGAACGTTACTCAAGAGTTTTTTTGTTTTTAAGTTTAGTTAGAATTTTGTAAATGGTGTTACATTTGTGTCCACAAATTGATTTTAATGTATTTTAGTATTCTTTTTTTTTTTTTTTTTTTTTTTTTTTTTTTTTAAGCAAACAATTGTTTTTTGAATGGGGAGGCTGGGGCCTGTCTATTCTAACAGCAGCCCTGACTTTATATGTATCTGCAACTCGACATCTGGTTTGCTGCTTGTGCAGGCCTAACCCAAATTCCAGGCAGCCAATTCCCATCATTCTACTGAGTTCTTTGTAATTTTGATTGGATGAGGCTCACGAGCGTCTGCTTGGATTACAAAATTGGCACCTCCAACAGGTCCCTGACCCGCAAAGACTCACCTCTGGCTTCTTAGCTGCCTCACAGCTGTTGTAGCATTTTACTTTAGTAAAGTAACCTAGCAGCAGCACAGTGTCTTAAGTTTTGCAAATGCTGTTGTCCCACACAAGACCATAGTCTGTGTCCATCCAGGGCAGCGTTTGCTTGCACATTCCTCCTTTTGTGTGTTTGTTTTTCATGGTTTTTACTGCATAGCTTGTATATTTATTATATATTTATTTAAAAAGAAAATAACTGATATTTTTACAGATGTTTAATTATAGATATAGTATTATGGCATTTTTATTTGACTAACTTGTTTTTATTTTTTGCTGAGTATATAAGTGTCAGACCATATAGTAAGCAGTTGGGGTACTTTGGTCAAATACAGTCACCTCTGCCCTGGTCTTCTGTTCTTACCTAAGAGCTGCTCCCTTCTGAACAGTGGACTCTAACCTGTTGGGAGGGGGAAGTAGCTGGCATCACGTTTCAAAGTCAGTGCTTGTTAGTAGGTTTTGAGGTCATTGGGAGCAAAGGAAATGTTTTATGGGATCCACAAACAGACAAGCATTCTGTTTAGACCTCAAAAAAATTGCACTTTAAATAGAATGTGAGAATAAAGAGTGAATGGTGGTTTGGTACTTTATACACTCCCCCCCCCCCCCCCCCCCCCTTTTTTTTTTTTTTTTTTTTTTTTTTTTGATTAAGCAGGATGTACATACAGGGGTGTGTTTTTTCTGTTTTTATTTTTTTTAACAAACTCCTAGATCCCTGTAGCCACACAAGCAAAGTAGATGTGGGGGTCTACCTCTTCTTCCTGTCAGAATACTAAGGCCAGGGCTGCAAATTCTGGTTTTCCAGCATGACCGTTCAACTGAAGCTGGTCTAATGACTGGTTTCTGTTGAAAAGAGGAGTACACATACCAAAAGCTGGCTAGTTCCTGCTAAATCAGCTGACTTTTGCTACATGTGTACCTAGCTTCAGATTTTTCATAGTCAAAGAAAACAAGTGCATAAACACATATAGTATATCATTTGAAAACCATGTTGCACCAGCCAGATATATATCTATATCATTGTATGCCAGGTTATCATACATGCCTAATAAGCCCATACAGTGAAAGTGACCTCTTAGTTTCAACTTGTATGTGTTGATACGCCAAAAAAGTATTAACCAAAAACAAGATAGTTGTGCTATTGCTTTAACTAAAAACAACCTAGGGGCAATAATTAAACATTACAACTTTAGCGATAAAAAGTGCATTAAACTAAAATGGACGCAAAAATAGTCGCGTATCTTGTGAAAACCAGTTGCTAACATTCCACTGTGTACACTTCAGTTTTCCAACGCCACCTTCTTAGCAGATGATTTGGTACTGAGGTCAATAGCACTTGTGTGTAAATGTGTTTCTTGGGCAGGCGGCCTCAAAGATGGGTGTCATCCCCTCCATACCACTTCAGGATCAGATCACAGCAGCAGTCAGCCCAGGCACTCTCACTTTGGTGGGGAGCTGGTGATGTTACTCTTAAAGCACAGTAACTGCATGGCCTTAAATGATGTGGAGAACAAAGGCGATACAGTGTAATAACTTTTTCCAAAGTTGCTTAATGTAGTAAAGATACTTGCAAACAAGGTAAAACTGCATGTAGCAGTAGCAATGATCAATCCTTGTGTGAGGACGTCCCTAAAAATTTGTTTTGTCACACCAAACGTCTTCACCTGACAGGAACTGCTGGCAGAGCAGACCACATTGTTTCTCCTCCATGTAAAAATCCTCAGGCACCAACTGGAATGTGGTGGAGGCATCTTGTGGCTGGTGCTGTGTTGTGGACATGTATGGCTTCTCTACATTTGCTGAAGGTATACATGTGCCTTTTGTAAAGTTTTTTTTTGATGGGCAATAATGTCACACATGTAGGTATGTGGACGTTGCTTTGCTTTTTTTTTTTTTTTTTTTTTTTAATAGGGGGGGAAATGTTCAGGATTGATTCAAGCTCGATCAAAACTTTTCATCGCACTGAGTTCAAGAGGGCAAGGAGAATTGTGTAATTGCGGTCAGAGATAGGAGGAATGCTGAACTTTGTTCAGCACATTTATGAATGACATCTGCCTTTTCAGCTCACTGTGTGCTTTTTAAGAGTACAGGTTCTTTGGCATTCAGCCATTTTGGGGTTGAAACTTGTGTAAAAAGGACATATGAGAAGCTGCGGGGCAATTGTAGTTTTAGTGCAAGAAGGATCCTCATGTCGTCCCTTAAATTTTAGGCTTTTCTTACAAACCAGAAAGCAGACATAGCCAGTGATGGGGAATAAATGTTATATTTAAAGGTATTTTTCAATGAGTAGAGAAATTGGTGTACTACTTTCTAATGTTGTATTTCAGTTTTAACGCCTTCATTTTTCCTCTGGCAAAAGTGCCATACATCTTTTGAACAGCATTAGTAGCTTCTTCTGGTAATGATCTGTTGGCTTAATGCGGTCAATTCCAGGTCCTTATGTTGTAATTGTTAATGGGTTTTCTGAAAGATGTATTATAGTAGTAACGCACTAGCATTCCCACTGAGGTTACTGTTCTCCCCAAAGGGGTAGAATTCATTGTACAGGGATTAGATGCAATTTCTGAGTGCATGCCTTGCGTTTTTCTTTTGTAGGTTCACTCAGCAAAACAATGTCCATCACAGGGGACTTTGTGCAGATAGTTCATGAGGAAGGCTTTCACTCGCTGTGGTGGGGAAACTGCAATTAAAATTGCTCCATGTTATGTGAGTTTGCTATACTCTGGCAGTATTGTTACACAGGAGCAGATCATGTCATAGGTGGATGCAGACAGTTTGAACAGAAAGTTACATAGGATGTTAATTATAAACAATTTCATGAAGGTGATCCCAGTCATCAGCTGCGTTTCTGATTAAAAGAACCTGAAGATCACACTGGGCATGACCTGGCAGTGATAAGCAGATATCGTACTGCATTCTTGGGGTGTAAATCCCTGGATTGTATGTGTTTAACACTAAAAACAGAGTAGCATTATAGTGGTCATCCAGCACAATCAAGCAATGTGGTTTTGCCTTATTAGTATCTTAACAATTTTGGAAAAGTTAATCTACTATTGCACCTTTTTTGTTCTTCTCCGTGTCATTATGGGTCCATTCTGTTGTGATTGGTGGGGGTGCTGGTGACAGCACCTGGACTGATTGACGAAGTGGTTTGAAGGGGATGACCCCCATCTTTGAGGCTGCCTGGGGCATGTGTTTATACACAAGTGCTATTGACCTCAGTACCAGGTGGTCAACTCATCTGATCCACAAAAGGAAGCAAGAATCAATGCAAAAAAGTCAATGTTAAACCTGCCTGTTGTAAACGGAATGCTAAGAATGCTTGTCTAGGGTCCGTTTAATAAAGTTCTATATATTGTAATAAACAACATTTTTGGTTTCTATTTGTATCTCTTGTATAAATTACCCCTGCAAATTCTCAGAATTCTGGATTGAGTACAGTACTTGCCTCACGACACCTTATCTCCAGTCTCTCCTACCTAGAACCGGATCAACCAAACTCTAAACTAGCCTCTCCAAGCCTTGGAAATCTTAGATGTAGCTGGAAGGAGCTGCCTGTTGAACATTAACTAGCAGGGAGTGGAGACTTCATGAGAATGAGTTGGCCAAGGCTGCAATGCTATAACCAATAAGCGTACAATTTACTACAATACTTTGTGCTTTACCATCTGATTTTCTCAGTTATGGGCCTTTTCTGATTTACAAGAAAACCTGAAACGAAACAAATGCTGATAAACCTGCTAATAAGCCCTGTATCGTAAGGCTGTCCCCTGCTCTCATTTCACATGAGATGAATATTCTGTTCAAACTTGAATTTTGTCTACTTGTTCGTATTTCTTCTAGATGTTCTGCTTCAGTCCAAATTGACAAGGCTGTTGGTCATCATTGGGAACTTTCTAGAATACTGAACTAAAACACTTAGGCATGAAATGTCCCATATATATATTTTAGGGTTATAATCTTAGGTTTTGATTTGCTGTTGTCCTTGTCTGGTCATCGGGGCAGGGAAATTTTTCTTGCACAGGATCACAAATTGCAATTTTAGCAGAATGAGGATCAGAAGTCTGTCTAAGGCCAGTGGGTTTTTTAGTGTTAACCCTGCATATTATACAGGATTTATATATTGCCAACATTTTGCGAAGCGCTTCTCACCATGAGGGCAGACAGTACAGTTACAATACAGGAGGAATCAGAGGGCCCTGCTTGTTAGAGTTTACAATCCAGGAGGGAGGTTGTTCCTGAAATGGGGGGGGGGGGGGTGTGCAACAATATAGAGTTTTGGTGTTGTGAAAGGCAAGGTCAATTTTAATGATTAAAAATCTTGAGTATGCCATTTATTACAGGTACAGCACTGTCAATTTACGCAATGCTTTACACACATTACATTCACTATGGGGTTTGCAACTTAAAGCTCAGTTGATATATGCACACTCCTGCTTTAGAATTCCCCCCCCAGTCTTCTCACTATACAGTACACACTATTCTGCTTACTGATAAAGCCACCATTGAATGAATGCCAAGTATAGACAGGCAGCCCTAACATGAGTAAGGGAGAGAAGGAGCTCTATTCCTAAACTAGAATAATCGTGCATTTGAATGTTTGCGACTTTTATATCTTGTATTTTTATCTGCATAGTGATAGAGCTGGCCTTACATTATACAATTTTTCTTTTAGATTTAACAAAACCATAGAATATGGTCAAACCTTTAACCAGTTTAATTTATATGCAATCCAGGAGGCCGCTGCACTATGTAGTTGAAGGTAAATCCAAAGGAAATTGAATAAGAAAATTGTATAATGTATGGCCTGCTTAACTACTTCCCTACCCAGCCATAGACATGACGTCCACAGATGGGATCTCCCATCCTGCGTGGACGTCATATGACGTCCTGGGATCCTGCTCGGGACCCGGTGCGTGTGCCTGGCGGCCGCGATGTCCACCGGGCACCTGCGATTGCCTGTTAACCGGGCCGGACCATGTATCTGTGTGTAAACACACAGATCCACGTCCTGTCAGTTGTGAGGAGAGTGATCTGTGTTCCCAGAACAGAGGAACACTGATCGGTCTCCTCCCCTTGTGCGTCCCCTCCCCCTACAGTTAGAATCATACCCTAGGAAACATTAACCCCTCCCCGCCCCCTACTGGTTAACCCCTTCACTGCCTGTCACATTTACACAGTACAATTTTATAGCATTGATCGCTGTATAAATGTGAATGGTCCCAAAAATCTGTCAAAAGTGTCCGCCATAATGTCGCAGTCACGAAAAAAAATTGCAATCGCCGCTAAAAAAAATTAAATATATATTTTTTAAAAATGCCATAAATCTATCCCGTATTTTGTAGACGCTATAACTTTTGCACAAACCAATCAATATACGCTTTATTGCGATTTTTTTTTTTTTTTTTCCCTCTCTCTTCAAAAAATATGTAGAAGAATACGTATCGGCCGAAACTGAGGAAAAAATTTGTTTAAAAAAAAAAAAATTGGGATATTTATTATAGCAAAAAATATTGTGGTGTTTTTCAAAATTGTCGCTCTTTTGTTTATAGCGCAAAAAATAAAAAAAACGCAGAGGCGATCAAATACCACCAAAAGAAAGCTCTATTTGTGGGGGAAAAAAAGGACGTCAATTTTTTTTTTTTTTGGGTACAACGTTGCACGACCGCGTAATTGTCGTTTAAAGTGCGACAGTGCTGAAAACTAAAAATTGGCCTGGGAAGGAAGGGGGTGAAAATGCTCCCCCCAGGTTCCCCCCATTATACTTGGGTGGATGCAGCATCGGTCCCTCGGCATCTCTGCACTGAGAACTGAGCCATCGAACATTGCCGATGGCTCGGTTCTCTTTTTTTTTTTTTTTTTTTTTTTTTTTTTTTTTTTTCCTGGAACTGCAAGCACTGGTGTGAACTATGCCATTGAAAACCATATAACCTACTTTTCATGCGTTTTTGATGCAGAAAAAAAAAAACACACTGGACTGCATGTAGTGTGAACTGGCCCTAAGTCCAGCACTACCTCAACAATTTTAAATTAAGAATTCTTTAATGAGAGGGAACAGAATGTCTAGCACAACCTCCTATAGAGTAGTTACAGCAAAAAAAAGTAAATCTATAAAGGGAGGACACTGAACTTTAAGCATGCTAAAGGATGAAAAAGGTAAAATCCGGTTTTTACCACCTTTTATTTGAACTAACCATTAACCACTTCCCGCCCGGTCAATAGCATATTGACGTCCGGGAAGTGGTTGCGTTATCCTGACTGGGCATCATATGACGTCCAGCAGGATAACATGCCGGCGCGTGCCTGGCAATCGGCGACGGCGTGTGTCCCTCGGACAAAGCTTTTCCCCGATCTAGGTAAACAGCCAATTCTATTGGCTGTTTACCCCGTGATCGGCTGTGTCAAAGTCACAGCCGATCACCTGTGACAGCAAACTCGGCGGAGCGCATCCAGAGCAGTGATCGAGGAAGGCGAGTGTCCCTTGGACACAGTGCCTCCCTGATCGGTAAACAGCCAATGAAATTGGCTGTTTACCAGGTGACCGGCTGTGTCCGGTCACAAATGTAAACAAGGCAGTAGCTGTTACTATCTGATCCCTGCTCTCTCCTCACACACCGATTGTGAGAGGAGAGAGCAGGGATCAGTGAGTGAAATCAGTGTCTGTCTGACATTACTGTTATTACTGTACTGTGCACAACACGGCCCCCCCCCAATAAAGAGGACCTGTCACACAGCCCAACCAACCAGCCCATCTGTCACAGGCTACCAGTACCGCCATCGGTACCACCACCAGTAACGCCACTAGTACCTCCATCAGGCCCACCATCTATACTGCCACACAGGCCGCTACCAGTATCGCCACTAGTGCCGCCATCGCCACCACCACCCGTACCGCCACCGGTACCACCACCCGTACCGCCATCGGTACCACCACACAGGCCCGCCAATAAGCATTGCCATAATGTCCCAAAGGGTTTACACACCTAAGGAGGCATATGAGATTCTTCCCATGTCGGATGATGAGAGCAGCAGGGAGCTCACATCATCTGGTTCGGAATACGAGCCAGTGGAGGATAGTGGATCAGAGTCTGAGTCCGCGGAGGAAACCGTCCCTCCCAAAAAAATAAGATCAGGACCAAGATCAGGAGATCTGCCCACCACCAGCAGCGCCAGACCCCAGGAAGAGGAGCCCAGTACAAGCACTGGAATTACCACCAGCAGCGCCAGACCCCAGGAAGAGGAGCCCAGTACAAGCACTGGAATTACCACCAGCAGCGCCAGACCCCAGGAAGAGGAGCCCAGTACAAGCACTGGAATTACCTGCCCAACGCCAGGAAACCCAGCCCCAGTCCTACCTTCCCGATGCCCTGGCAAACCCCTTATGGTTGCCTGCCAACTCAGAACCTGCTATCATCCTCCCTTTCACCGCACAGCAAGGTGTGCAGCCCGACACTACAAATTTTTCTGAATTCGATAATTTTTCTTTATTTTTCCCACAAGATTTTCTACAGAATATGGTGGATCAAACTAATTTGTATGCATCCCAATTTATTGCTGCCAACCCCAATTCTTCCTACGCTCGCATGTTCCAGTGGCGATGTGTCACACTGGATGAATTTTTTTTTTTTTTCACAATAGAAAACACTGGATGAATTTAAATTGTTTTTGGGCCTACCTTTTAATATGGGGCTTACAAAAAAGAACGAAGTCCATGCATATTGGTCCACCCACCCCATCCAACACATGCCCATATATTCCGCTGTCATGTCCAGGACAAGATCAGACATGATTATGCGTTTTCTCCACTTCAATGACAATTCCCAGTGCCCTCCCCGAGATCATTCCAACCATGACAAATTGTACAACATACGCCCCCTAATCAATTCCTTTTCCCAGCGATTTAGAGAAGTTTTCATCCCAGACCAAAAAATTTGTGTGGATGAGTCCCTCATACATTTCACTGGCCGACTGCACTTCAAGCAGTATATACCAAGCAAGAGATCCAGGTATGGGGTGAAGTTAAATAAATTATGCGATCGAGCCACTGGATATGTCTTCACATTCCGGATCTACGAAGGCAAGGATTCCCAGCTCCAGCCCCAGCCCCATGATTGGAACCAGTGGGAAAATTCTCTACCCCTATTCGACAAATTCTACCATTTATATGTCGACAACTACTATACCAGCCTGCCCCTTTTTCGCCACCTTTATAGTTAAAAAACCCCGGCCTGTGGTACCTTAAAAAAAAAACCGTAAGGGATTCCCACAAAATCTGTTGGCAAAAAAATTAAGAAAGGGAGAATCGGCATTCCTGAGGAGGTGTTGGCCATGAAGTGGAGGGACAAGAAAGATGTCCACATGCTCTCTACCATCCACAATGACACCGTGGTGGAGATCCAAAGAAGACGCGGCCCCATTGTAAAGCCTGAATGTGTCCACGACTACAATATGTATATGGGGGGGGGTGGATTTAAACGATCAAATGCTACAGCCTTACTTATCAAACAGAAAGTCCCGTTACTGGTACAAGAAAGTTGCCTTTCACCTTTTTCACATGGCTCTTTTTAATTCGTTTGTCTGCTACCAAAAAGCAACTCAAAACCAACAAGTCACCTACCTCAAGTATTTTGAATCGATCGCCCCTGCCCTCATTTAACAACAAGGTCCCGCCCCAGGAAGCATTCGCTCGGATGCTGTGAGCCGACTTCCCGAGCAACACCTTCCCTATAGCATTCCCCCCACAGCATCTGGAAGAAGACGCCAAAAGAAATGCCGTATATGCAGCAGAGGAGGAGTAAGAAGAGATTCCAGCTATTATTGTCCCCAATGTCCCTCCCAACCTGGCCTGTGCATCGGAGATTGCTTCAAAAATTATCATACATTCATCCAATATTAGTTCCCTGTATTATTACCAGACTGCCATTTCCCTGCTACCATGTTAATTAACTGACCCTGGCCTGTTTACCGACGATGTCTTTGCTTGCCGATTTAAACCACGTTTCTGACTTGCACGTGTACCAACCTCAGCCTGTTTACCGACAATGCCTCTGCCTGCCGATTTAAACCATGTTTTTGACTTGCACGTGTACCAACCTCAGCCTGTTTACCGACGATGCCTCTGCCTGCCGATTTAAACCACGTTTCTGACTTCCACGTGTACCGACCTTGGCCTGTTAATCGACCATGTTTTTGCCTGCCACTTGGACTGATCTTTTGGCCATCTTCTTTAGTACACAGGGGTCTCACATATGTGAGGGGCTTCAGAATAGCGTTCTGAGTAGAGAAAACCAGTTTTTCGTTTTCTGTGCTCCCAGAACAGGGTCTGGTTGCCCGGAGGCTTCAAAGCGATTTGGGTGGGAGAAGCCTCTACCCCTGTCCCCCTTGCCCTAAGCTTGATGGTCCTTCCTGCTGCCTGGACCAATACTTTGGCTGTGCTGACCATATTGCTGCCTGTAAAGACCCATGACATTATGGACCATGTTTCTTCCTGCTGTTTGGACCAATACTTTGGCTGTGTTGACCATATATCTGCCTGCTGCCTCTACTGACTTTGGACAGTATTTCTGCCGGGACACCTCTGCCTGCTACCTGGGCTTGTGATCTGGCTGTGCTCTGGCTGTGCTCTGGCTGTGCTTTGGCTGTGCTGACAGTATCTCTGCCTGTATGAACTATGGACAGTATTCATGCCTGCTGCCTGGATGATTGCTTTTGCTGTCGCTGACCTCATTCCTGCCTGCTGCCTGGACCGATGCTCTCCTCTGTGGGACACTGCACTTCTAAAACCACAGGTAATCTTTTGTTATTTGGTATGTACCTGCTATGTGTTAGAAATATGAAGGGCCTTCAAAAATGTGATCGGTAGTCAGAAAATGATATGTGTAATTAATGCTGCTAGAATGCCTGGAGGTGCTACTTGGATTTTGGGACTCTGTATGTGGCCAGGCTGTGTAAAAGTCTCAAACATGTGGTATCGCCATACTCAGGAGGAGTAGCAGAATGTATTTTGGGGTGTCATTTTTGCTATGTACATGCTATGCGTTATAAATATCTTATAAAAGGGACAACTTTGTGTAAAAAAAATGCATTTTCATTTTTTTCCCACATTTTCCAAAAACTTCTAGAAAAAAATGAACCGTTCAAAAGACTCATTATGCCTCATAGATTATACATTGGGGTGTGTGCTTTCCAAAATGGGGTCATTTTGTGGACAATTCAATTGTCCTGGTGCTCCAGCGCCTTCAAAAGTGTAATAGGTGGTTGAGAAAGGATATGTGCAATTTATGCTTGTAGAACGCCTGAAAGTGCTACTTCATTGTTGGCCCTTTGTATGTGGCCAGGCTGTGTAAAAGTCTCACACATGTGGTATCGCTATACTCAGGAGGAGTAGAGGAATGCATTTTGGGGTGTCATGTTTGCTATGTACATGCTATGTGTTAGAAATATCTTATAAATGGACAACTTTGTGTAAAAAAAAAAAAAGCATTTTCATTTTTTTTCCACTTTTTTCAAAACCTTCTGAAAAAAAACGAACCGTTCAAAAGACTCATTATGCCTCACAGATTATACGTTGGGGTGTGTGCTTTCCAAAATGGGGTCATTTTGTGGACAATTCAATTGTCCTGGTGCTCCAGCGCCTTCAAAAGTGTAATAGGTGGTTGAGAAAGGATATGTGCAATTTATGCTTGTAGAACGCCTGAAAGTGCTACTTCAGTGTTGGCCCTTTGTATGTGGCCAGGCTGTGTAAAAGTCTCAAACATGTGGTATCGCTATACTCAGGAGGAGTAGCAGAATGTATTTTGGGGTGTAGTTGCAATTATGCATATGCTGTGTGAGAGAAATAACCTGTTAATATGACCAGTTTGTGTAAAAAAAAAAATCTTAATTTTCCCAAGAATTGTGGGAAAAAATTACAGCTTCAAAAAACTCACAATGCCTCTTAGTAAATACATTGGACTGTCTACTTTCCAAAAAGGGGTCATTTGGGGGGTATTTGTACTTTCCTGGCTTGTTAGTGTCTCAAGAAATGAGAAAGGCCTTCAGGTGAGATAGTACATCAGGTGTAGTCAATTTTCAGTGATTGGCACCATAGTTTGTAGACTCTATAACTTTCACAAAGACCAAATAATATACATTAATTTGGGTTATTTTTACCAAAGATATGTATCAGTATAAATTTTGGCACAAATTTATGAAGAAAAATGACTTTTTTGCAAAATTTTACAATAGAAACTAAAAAAAAGTACGTTTTTTTTCAAAATTTTCGCTGTTTTTTTGCTTATATCGCAAAAAATGAAAAACCCAGTGGTGATTAAATACCACCAAAAGAAAGCTCTATTTGTGAGAAGAAAATGATAAACATTTTGTTTGGATACAGTGTAGCATGACTGAGTAATTGTCATTCAAAGTGTCAGAGCGCTGAAAGCTGAAAATTGGTCTGGGCGGGAAGGTGCATAAGTGCCTGGTATTGAAGTGGTTAAATACTTTTTTTTTTACATAAAACTCCCCTTAAAAGTAGTGTTTTGCCTGAAGGGGGGGAAAGAAAGTCAGCAGATACAAATGTTTAATATATCGTTACTTACCTGTCCAGGGAGCCTGCGATGTCAGCACCCCAGCTGATCTTCGGATCACTTGTCGGGTGCTGCTGCTGCCATTTGTCATATCCGGCAGTGAAGCGTGCTGCGCTTCCTAACTGGCCCCTCGGCGGGGGGGATTGCCAAACTTCCAAAGAACAGCACTGTCTTCTGAAAGTGGGGAAGGGTGCCTGTCAAAAACAAGTAGCAGTCTCTCTCCACAATATAAAATGGGGGGGGGGGGGGCAGGGAGGGTCAAAATGGACTGTCAACTGGAGACTGCGGTCACCCAACTATGGGGAAAGATGTGGCTTTCCTAGTGCATGGGTGGAGAAAACCTGTCTCCACGCAGGGTCAGTGTGGTCACTTTCTATGCCCTGGGAATTCTCAGGTGGCTTAAAGATGTAGTCTGTGCAAAGAGGGCACATAGTTCGATTGGCAGAGGCACCCAGTGCTTATCCTTTCCACAACCTCAAGGGGCGTCTCTGCTAATCAAAGTAACTACATGCCCTTTTTTGCACTGAGTTTCTACTATGTTTTTCAAGGATTATTAGAAGCTGAAACCTACATGATGAAATCAAATAGATATGGTGTGATCAAGAACTAATGAGACCATATCATTAACCACTTCAGCCCCAGAAGCATTTACCCCCTTCCTGACCAGAGCTTTTTTGCGATACAGCACTGTGTCGCTTTAACTGACAATTGCGTGGTCATGCGATGTTGTACCCAAACAAAATTGATTCCCCCCCACAGCTTTCATGCGCTATAAACAAAAAGCGACAATTTTGAAAAAAAAAAAGCAATATTTTTTGCTATAAAAAATATACATATAAAAAAATGAATTTCTTGCTCAGTTTAGGCCGATATGTATTCTTCATACTTTTGGTAAAAAAAAAAAAAAAAAATCGCAATAAGTGTATATTGATTGGTTTGCACAAAAGTTACAGCATCTACAAAATGGAGGATAGATTTATGGTATTTTTATGATTCATATTTTTTTTTTTAATTAGTAATTGCGGCGGACAGATCGGACACTTTTGACACTATTTTGGGACCATTGACATTTATACAGCGATCAGTGCTATAAAAAAGAGTGATTACTGTATAAATGTCACTGGCAGGGAAGGGGTTAATAGTAGGGGGTAATCAAGGGGTTAGATGTGTTCCCACTGTAGGGGGGGTGGGCTCACTAGAACATGACAGATTACTGGGAGGAGTAGATCCCTGTTATGTTGCTAGGCAGAACAGGGAAATGCCTTGTTTACATAGGCATCTCCCCGTTCTGCCTCTCCGTGTCACGATTGTGGGCCACCGGCGGATATAGAATCTACGGAACCCACGGGCACGCGATTTAAAGGGGACGTACGGGTATGCCCATTTGCGCAGCCGTACCATTCTGCCAACATATATCGTTGCGTGCCGGACAACAAGCGGTTAAACCAGTCAGGGGTCAGCACTGCTGGACCTGAGTGACCTCCTCTAGCTGCCAGGGGAATGACTCCTCCAGTGAGGGTGGGAGTAAAGCCAAAGGAAAGACATATTCTCGTGGTGGGGTACTCGATTCTTAGGACAGAGAGGGCAATCTGTCACAAAGACCTGAAGTGCCGAACTGTATGTTGTCTACCGGGAGCTCGGGTTCGGCACATCACGGATCTGGTGGACAGATTACTGGGAAAGACCTGACTGTCATATGCACGTTGGCACCAATGTCAAAGTGGAGTGTCCTAAAAAATGATTTTAGGGAGCTAAATTGAGGAAAAGGACCACCTCGAGCCACACCAGAAAGGTAGAGGGAGATTAGAGAAGTAAACAAGTGGCTGGTGTAGAAAGGAGGGGTTTGGGTTCCTGGAGAACTGGGGCCACTTCTCGGTTAACAACTGTATAGAAGAGATGCACTGCACCTAAATGGGAAAGGTGCAGATCTGCTGGGAGTGAAGTTGGCTGAAAAGTTAGAGGGGTTTTTTAAACTGGGGGTGGGGGGAATGTTGGGTTCAGAGGTAGAGATAGCCAGCACGAAACATATTCTAGGTGGTAGTATTGGGCGCATTAGTGGTAGGTTGACTAAAGCACCTAAACCTGAGGTAAGTATAGTAACAAGTCCTATTTGCAACCCCAGAGCACCCAATAAGGAGATAGTATGCGACCGGTCTAAACTACGTGGCATGTTCATCAATGGCAGGAGTCTGGCGGACAAGATGGGAGAATTAGAGCTACTGCTGTACGAGGAGGATTTAGATTTTGTAGGAAGTACAGAGACTTGGTTTGACAGCTCTCATGATTTGCTGGCAACCATTCAAGGGTATTCCCTATAATCGCAGGGATAGAGAGGGTAAAAAAGGGGGAGGGATATGCCTGTATATCAATGATGTACAAGTGAATGTGAGAGATGCCAATACTAAGGGAGGAAGTGGGTCCTTATGGGTAGAGCTACTAAGGGGAATACTGGGAGTATGCTATAGCCCCCCTAACCAGAAGGAGGAGGCGTCCCGGACCTCCTATCACAATTTGGATTAGCAGCAAGAATAGAAAGTGTCGTTATAATGGGGGATTTTAATTATCCAGACAGATGAATGCACGGTTCCTTCCACTCAGTCTAAGGCTTGCCAGTTCCTAAATGTCTTGCAGGACAATTTCATGGGTCAGATGGTAAATGCACCAACTAGAAACAAAGCATTACTAGACCTACTGATTACCAACAATACAGACTTGGTCAGATATGTGGAAATACAGGGCAATGTAGGAAACAGCGATCACAGGTTAATTTTTTTGTATAAATCACACAAATAGGAAACATAAGAGGAATACAAAGACACTGAATTTCAAAAGAGCCAACTTCCTTAAACTACGATCCTTGCTAGAAGATAATAGGGATAAAATCTTAGGAACAAAGAACACAGAGGAAAAATGGGTATGTTTTAGGGCCTGATTCACACCTATGCATTTTGCATTATAGTCCATTAAACATGGTTTTTGATGGAACACGTTCTGTAGTTTAAATCTGCAAAAAGCGCTAAAAATGCATAAGTGTGAATCGGGCCTAAGGGCATTAGCCAGTGCATCCCAAAGGGAAATACATTTAAAAGGGCTAACAATAAGTCCTGCGTGGATTTACGCCAGCGTAAAAATGCATATAAAAGCAAAACAGAAGACCTTCAAAAAAAAAATAAATATATATATATACAAGTCTGAGGGATCATCAGCATTCCAACTTTACAAAGAATGCAACAAGAAATGTAAGGGTGCAATCAGGGTGGCTACGATATAACACAAAAGGCACAAAGCGGAGAGTAAAAAAAAAAAAAAAATGCCAATAAATTCTTTAAGTACATAAATAGTAAGAAAGGGAGGTCAGATTACATTGGTCCCATAAAGAATGATGAATGGTTACTAAGGATGGAGAGGTGTTGAATTTATTCTTCTCCACGAGGGAAAGGGGGGCTTCAGTAACCAAAACTGCAATATTTATCCTCGTGGTTAACAGAGGACAGAATTATAATTAGACTTAAAAAAAAAAAACTTAACATTTATAAGTCACCGGGACCAGATGGCTTGCACCCGAGGGTCCTTAAGGAACTCGGTCAAGTAATTACCAGACCATTGTTCCTAATTTTTATGAACAGTCGACTGACTGGAATGGTACCAGCTGATTGGAGAAAAGCCAATGTAGCACTAATATTTAAAAAGGGCCAAGATACATCCCTGGGAATTACAGACCAGTTAGCCTAACATTAATTGTATGCAAGCTCTTTGAGGGGATGATAAAGGACTAATATACAAGATTTTAGTAATGACAACCGTATCATTAGCAGTAATCGGCATGGATTCATGAAGAATCGTTGTTGCCAAACCAATCTATTAACCTTCTATGAGGAGGTGAGCTGCCATCTAGATAAAGGGAGGCCTGTAGACGTGGTGTATCTGGATTTTGCAAAAGCATTTGATACAGACAGTTCCCCATAAACGTCTACTGTACAAAATAAGGTCCATTGGCATGGACCATAGGGTGAGTACATGGATTGAAAACTGGCTACAGGGGTGAGTTCAGAGGGTGATGATAAATGGGGAGTACTTGGAATGGTCTGGTGTGGAAAGTGGGGTCCCTCAGGGTTCTGTCCTGGGACCAATCCTATTTAATGTATTGATAAACGGCCTGGAGGATGGGATAAACAGCTCAATCTCTGTATTTGTGGATGATACTAAGTTAAGCAGGGCAATAACTTCTCTGCAGGATGTGGAAGCCTTGCAAGAAGTTCTGAACAAATTAATGAGGTGGGCAACTACATGACAAATGAGGTTCAATGTAGAAAAATTTAAAATAATGCATTTGGGTGGCAAAAATATGAATGCAATCTATACACTGGGGGGAGAACATCTGGGATAATCTAGGATGGAAAAGGACCTGGGGGTCCTAGTAGATGATAGGCTCAGCAATGGCATGTGATGCTAAGCTGCTGCAAGCAAAGCAAACAGAATATTGGCATGCATTAAAAAGGATTAACTCCAGAGATAAAACGAGAATTCTCCCACTCTACAAGACTCTGGTCCGGCCGCACCTGGTGTATGCTGTTCTTTCCTGAGGACTGGTGCCCAGAACTGATGTGCTGGAACTGGAAAGAGTCCAGAGTAGGGCAATAAAACTAATAAAGGGTCTGGAGGACCTTAGTTATGAGGAAAGGTTACGAGCACTGACCTTGTTCTCTCTGAAGAAGAGACGCTTGAGAGGGGTTATGATTTCAATGTACAAATACCGTACTGGTGACCCCACAATAGGGATAAAGCTTTTCTGCAAAAGGGAATTTAATAAGACACGCGGCCATTCACTAAAATGAGCAGAAATGGTGTTTAACCTTAAACTACGTAGAGGGTTCTTTACTGTAAGAGCAGTTAGGATGTGGAATTCTCTTCCACAGGCAGTGGTTTCAGAGGGGAGCATTGATAATTTCAAAAAACTATTAGATAAGCACCTGAACGACCACATCATGCAGGGATATACAATGTAATACTGACGTAAAATCAAACACTTAGGTTGGACTTGTGTCTTTTTTTAACCTCGCCTACTATGTAATAGTTCATTCACGTATGGTTACTGAAGAGGTGGTGAACCCAGAGTTAGAACAATTTAGATCACTTGTAATGGTTTATATCTCTCCTACATAAAGAGAACAAACAAGACAAGGGATAATCTAATTAGGGTGGTATGGACAAAATGAAGAATAAATTAAATAGACTTAGGATAGGGGTCCTTGCCAAGATGTTCTCATATGAAAGATTGTATAGTTTATGGAGTCTCTTCATTTACCCTGGTGGTATCAGGCTTCAATAATTTCTCAAAGGCTCAAAGCCAGCTCAAACGGGTCCCATCTGCAATTTGAAACCCACCCTGATATGCAACATGCATCCCCCACCCCCCACCACACACACACACACACACACAATAACTAGTGTCCTCTCCCCCCTTCCCTCCCATTGCAGTGTTCCATTTCATCCTACCTGTACACGAGACCGAGAACCAGCACAATCCTAGATGGGGGGCAGGAGCTGGCCGAGTGACTTTCCCAAGCTGGTGATTGGTTGCTTAGGACCTAGCAACCAATCACCTGCAGGTTACCTAGAAAAGTTAACTTGGCCTGTTCCTCCACCCGCCCTGTGTGCCTCTCTCTCTCCACTGTTCACTGATGACAGCAGCGGAGGAGGGGGCAGGGAGTGAGGAGGACCGAAGGCTTTGCGGAGGGCGGAGACGCAGACTTGTCACGGTCTACCTGTCACCTACCCGCGGTCGACAGGATGCAGACCCCCTGATCTAGTGCCATAAATGACATACAGGAAGTTGTTTCTTAGCCCTGTGGGGGAGGTTTACTAAAACTGGAGCACACAATCTGGTGCAGCTGTGCATAGTAACCAATCAGCTTCTAACGTCAGTTCAATTAAACTTTGACAATAAAACCTGGAAGCTGATTGGATTCTATGCAGAAGTGCACCAGGTTTTGTGTGATCCAGTATTCGTAAATCTTGCCCTATGTTTCTTGTAATTTGAGTCACCATCTTACCATTAGAGGTATAATATATCTGATCTACATGATCAATCGTTTGTTGCTTAAAATGTCTGATTGTCTTCCCTACATAGAATACCTACTGACTTGTACTACTACTTTATAGATTGAATATAGGTTATAATTTGTGGTTACCTCATTTGTGTGTTACATTTTTCATCTGCTGCAATTCATAGTTCGTGATGTACATGTAATGTGGGAACTTTTAGACCCCTTTCACACTGGAGGCATTTTTCAGGTGCTACAGCGCTAAAAATAGCGCCTGAAAAAAGCCTCAGCTGCAAACCCAGTGTGAAAGCATGAGTGCTTTTACACTCGGGAGCTGCGCTGGCAGGGCGTCACAAAAAGCCCTGCCAGCAGCTCCTTTGCAGCGGTGCCTGCTACAGTGTGTTTGGGTGGTGCCGGCGGGTCTGGCGTAGGCAATACCTGAGCGTGTTGTGCAATGTCATGGTGCAAGGGAGCGGAGCTGCTGAAACCTCCTGTGCGGGTCTGCGGGATGGAAGCAAGACAAGCCGGGAGTGGTCAGTCAGTGCTGTTTGGGCTGAAGGGACCACCTGGCATGGAGAGAGATTGTCACTGACTCAGGAGGGGATGTGTCGTGTCCTGAGGTGTCATCATCATCTGTCCTGCTGCACACTGCTGTCAGTGTCACTTAGAATGTATGTGTGCCTGTCCATTCTTATCCTCCTGAGTCCTGTCCCTGAGCTACTTACTTACTATATTGAAAATAAGAAATCTGCTCTTGCCTTTATATCTGCCTTAAATCACATTGCTAATTGCTTTTCTTTCTCGAACATCACGGGACACAGAGCCTCAGTAATTACTGATGGGTTATATAGGTATCACTAGGTGATTGGACACTGGTCACACCCCAAACAGGAAGTTCAACCCCCTATATAATCCCTCCCCTTGCAGGGATACCTCAGTTTTTATGCCAGTGTCTTAGGTGTTGGACATGTAAAGATGTCCTGTGCTGAGCTCCAAAGGGATTATCCTATATCCTATACTGGGGCAAGCCAGGTGAATCGGATCCATTTCAAAGTGTCTTTTCTAGGCCGAATTGGATGGTACCCAGGCCTCGTGTCCGAAGAAATGAGGTTTTACCTGTAACGCTTCTCTTTTTAGAGTGCTGGACCCCGCATATCAGAAAATGGTTTTATATCCCTATTTCTGGCCAGGTGCTTTACAGGCCAGAACTGTGGATCCCCCTATTCATAGGGGGCCCCAGTCTCTGAAGGTTTTTTCAAACGGAGCCCACCGTGAGAGGTGAGGATTGGGTGTGTATAACAGAACCCTGCGGCTGGATAAGGTAAGAGGAGATTCCACAGAATTTTTAAATCTAGTAGGTTTTCTCCTTTAAGGTAAATACATGCTGTGCCTATTGTCGCCACCGGGGGCTGCCTTCTCATGCTGATGTCGGTCTCAGTGTTTCCACGCTGCACAAGCTCCTCCGGCTGGCTCAGGTAGGATGGGATGGGGGGCTCTCCTTAGGGATATCTCCCCCCAAACTAGGGGGAGGCCGCAGGTGGTCTGTGAGGCAGTTATGCACCGCACTTTTCACCGCCGCCGCCATTTTGCCACGTGCAGGCCCCATCACTACCGGCCTCTCTCCTTCCTCCCCCTCCCCCAGCCTTCCCTCCATGCTGATCCCAGAGGGTCGGCTAGCGCTGGAAGTGCGCGTTTTTCGAAAAACGAAGGGGGGGCGGTAGAGGGGGGGACGGGGCGTCAGCACAGCGTCCAGCTTGCTCAGACACCCACACAGGCCGGCTGCATGGCTGGTAAAGGCACCATTTACATGTGCACTAAGCCTTGGAGGGACACAGAGCTGAGGGTCGCATGTAAGGTGGGACACAGGCATTCCCCTGGGCATCATTTACTAAAGAAACACTAGACTGGGCATTTGGTAGCAAGGCTTTTAGCTGGACTACCTCACTCAGCAGTCAGTGTTCATTTTGTGATACCTCCACCTTGTTGCTTTGCACTATGGGTAGAAGAGGTTCAAATACCCCAAAAACCAGAGACTCTAGGGGATCTCGTTCAGGTTCTGAGGACTCCCTTTCTGCGTCACCTCCCCCCCCTTAGGGGCCAGGGACGGATAGCCAGGGAGAGCCGTTGGTGTCAGGGGCTACACTTGCTTCTGGCACTTCAACCCCTGTATACATTACTAAGGAGGTTATTTCCTCAAACCATTAAGGATTTAGAGGAAAGATTAAGGGCCGTAATTGCATCTTCACTCAGTGGAAGAAAACGCACTAGGTCTTCCTCTGTTACCCGGGACCCTCAGGAGAAGGAGCTCTGGGATAGGGGAGAAGAATCCCTTTCAGAGGATCGGGATGAGACGGATGCTTCCTTCTCTGAGGAATCAAGTGGAGAAGGGCCCTCTTCAGCTTCTCAGGATGAGAAAGTCTGAGTACAGATCCTTGCTGGATTGGTGCGCTCCACATTTAAAGTACCGGTATCTAAATCAGTTAAAGAACCCTCTATTTCTTTGGGGTCACTGAAGCCTCCTCAAACAGCACATGCTTTTCCTGTTCATAATTTACTTGAAAAAGTTCATTTATTCTGAGTGGGATCACCCAGATAAACGTTTTTTTTGCCTGAAAAAGGTTTTCAACACTTTATCCTATGGAAGAAATGTTTATAAAGATGTGAGGGATACCGGCCGTTGTTGCCGCCATTTCCTCTTTAGTCTGACTTGTCCTGTAGACAATGCTCAGAGGCTCAGGGATCCTGTGGATAAAAGGATGGAATCCCTATTGAAGGATATTTTCTCCTTAGCAGGTTCAGTAGTTCAACCTGCAGTGGCAGCGATCGGAGTCTGTCAATACTTAGAGACCATGTTAAGCAGGTCATCAAAGTTTTACTTGAATAGCAGGCCCAGGGGTTAGCTAACCTTCCAGCGGCCTTATGTTTTGCTTTTTACACCATTAGAGATTCTATCATGCAGACCCCTCAAATTTTCACTTGGGTTGGTGCATATGCGTAGAATCTTATGGTTGAAAGAATTGGTCAGCTGAAGCACCATGTAAGAAACTTCTGCCTGGATTTCCATGTCATGGTGCAAGGTTGTTTGGAGAAGACTTGGATAATTATATTCAAAGGTTCTCTAGTGGGAGAGCACTCTCTTACCTGTTAAGAAGAGGAGTATGCGTCCCTCTTTCAAACGGACTCTTTTCCCCAGTGCCAGGGGCATCAGCCTCTAGGCAGTCGCGACGGCCTCCGTCTGGGTCAAGAAACAAGAGTCAAACCCCAGAGACAAAGAAGTCCTGGGAGAAGAAGCCTGCTAGACAGGACTCTAAGGCCTCTTTATGAAGGGGCGCCCCCGCTCGCTCGAGTGGGGGGAAGACTGCTACAGTTCTCAAAAGCTCTGGCAGGAGGATTTCAGGACAGATGGGTAATCTCCACGGTAACCTTAGGTTACAAACTGGAGTTCCAAGAGTTTCCCTCTCCTCGCTTCCTCAGATCGAGTGTTCCCAAAGAGCCAGAGAAAAAGCAGTCGCTCCTTCTAGCGTTAGAGCGACTTTTGTCGCAAGAGGTCATTATGGTGGTTCCCGCGAAGGATCAAGGATTGGGGGTTTTATTCCAACCTTTTTACGGTCCAAAAGCCAGATGGGGATGTCAGACCCATTCTGGATCTAAGGGATCTGAATCGATTCCTAAGGATTTGGTCCATCCGCATGGAATCAGTTCGGACTGTAGTCTCCATCCTGCAGGGAGGAGAATTTGCTGGCATCAATAGACATCAGAGATGCATATCTGCATGTGCCCTTTTTCCTGCTCATCAGAAGGTTCTGCACTAAGAGATAGGAGGGCGTAATTTCTAGTTTGTGGATCTGCCTTTTGGGATAGCCACTGCACCTCGAGTGTTCACAAAGATCTTGGCTCCTTCTCTGGCCAGATTAAAGGGCTCAGGGTATAACTATCATAGCATACCTTGACGACCTGCTCTTGTTAGACCGGTCGGTAGCCTCGTTGAACGGGAACTTGAGGACCACAGTCAAGTATCTGGAACACCTAGGTTGGATCCTCAACCTAGAAAGATCTTTCCTAAAACCAGTAAGAAAACTGGAGTATTTGGGTCTGATCACAGATACAAGCCAGGAACAAGGTATTTTTACCTCAGGCAAAGATCACTCCCTTAAGGGAGCTGACTCTGGTAGTCAGGACCAAGAAGGGTCCTTCTGTCCGCCTTTGTATAAGGCTGCTGGGAAAGAGGGTAGCTTCGTTCGAAGCAGTTCCCTATGCTCAGTTTCAGTCAGGACTGTTGCAACACAGTATCCTGTCGGCCTGAAACAAGAAGGTTTAGCCATTAGATTTTCCGATGCACTTGTCTCATGCAGTGCGTCAGTGCCTCAATTGGTGGTTAATACCTGAAAGCTTGCAGAAAGGGAAATCCTTCCTACCGGTCACCTGGACGGTGGTAACAACGGATGCCAGTCTTTCGGGTTGGGGAGCAGTTCTGGAACAGTCTGCGGTCCAAGGGGTATGGACCAAGACCGAGAGGTCTCTACCCATCAACATTCTGGAGATCTGTGCAGTATATCTAGCCCTAAAGGCCTGGACTCTCAGGCTACAGGGTTGCCCAGTCAGGATCCAGTCCGACAATGCCACAGCAGTGGCTTATATCAAATTTGTGGCAGGGACAAAAGATCCTCTCGGATGCGGTGGTGATTCCGTGGCATCGGTTCTCACTGTTTTCTGCATTCCCGCATATTCTGCTACTGCCACGATTCCTTCCCAGGATCAGGCAGGAAGGTCGGTACTTCTGGTAGCCCCCGCTTGGCCCAGGAGGACTTGGTATGCAGAAATAGTAAGGATGACGGTGGGTTCCCCGTGGACCCTACCGCCACGCCCAGACCTGTTATCTCAGGGTCCAGCGTTCCATCCTGCCTTACAAACGTTAAAATTGGCGGTTTGGCTATTGAAACCCAGGTTCTGAAGAGCCGTGGGGTTTCAGGTCCGGTGATATCTACCTTGATCAATGCAAGGAAGCCAGCTTCCAGAGTAATTTATCATAGAGTCTGGGAAGCTTATGTATCCTGGTGTGAATCCAGGGGTTGGCATCCCAGAAAATATGTCAGAGGTAGAATTCTTGGTTTCTACAATTGGGACTAGAAATGAAGCTGGCCTTGAGTACCATCTCGGCCTTATCAGTATGGTTTCAACGGCCACTTGCTTCGCATTCTTTGGTCCGAAACTTTATGCAGGGGGTGATGCGTCTTAATCTTCCGGTTAAGGCGCCCCTAAACCCCTGGGACTTGAACTTGGTTCTGTCTGTTTTACAGAAACAGCCCTTTGAACCAATACGTCCAATTCCTTTTGTCTTGCTGACAAGGAAGTTAATTTTTTTCTGGTAGACATCTCTTCTGCTGGAAGAGTATCAGAATTAGCAGCTCTTTCCTGTAAAGAGCCTTACTTGTTTATGCACAAGGATAGAGTGGTATTGCGCCCTCATCCTAGTTTTTTTTACCGAAGGTGGTTTCAGATTTCCATCTAAACCAAGACATTGTTCTGCCTTCCTTTTTTTCCAGATCCCTGTTCTTCGGAAGAAGGGTCACTACATTTTTTGGATGTAGTAAGAGCAGTCAAGACCTATCTGCAAGCTACTGCTCAAATTCGCAAAACTGATGTTTTGTTCGTGCTGCCAGAGTGTCCCAATAGAGGACAAGCAGCGTCAAAATCTATCATTTCTAAATGGATTCGACAGTTGATTATTCAAGCTTACGGTTTGAAACAGAAGATTACTCCGTTTCAGATCAGGGCACATTCCACAAGAGCTAGTGATGCTTCTTGGGCAGTGCATCACTGGGCCTCTATGGCTCAAATCTACAAGACCGCAACTTGGTCTTCAGTTCATACATTCACCAGATTTTATCAGGTGGATGTGAGAAGGCATGAGGATATCGCCTTTGGGCATAGTGTGCTGCAGGCAGCGGTACGGGGTCCTCAGGTCTGATTGCACCCTACTTGGTTGTGGTTCCCCTCCCCTCAGGTAGCATTGCTCTGGGACATCCCATCAGTAATTACTGAGGCTCTGTGTCCCGTGATGTTCGAGAAAGAAAATAGGATTTTTTATAACAGCTTACCTGTAAAATCCTTTTCTTTCGATGGACATCACGGGACACAGAGGTCCCGCCCCTCTTCTAATACACTTATATTGCTTAGCTACAAAACTGAGGTATCCCTGCAAGGGGAGGGATTATATAGGGGGTTGAACTTCCTGTTTAGGGTGTGACCAGTGTCCAATCACCTAGTGATACCTATATAACCCATCAGTAATTACTGAGGCTCTGTGTCCCGTGATGTCCATCGAAAGAAAAGGATTTTACAGGTAAGCTGTTATAAAAAATCCTATTATTGTACTAGTTTGTAGACTAAATACTGAAATTTGCACTTAAACTGTCATTTTGTAATTTTTGGAAATGCCAGTAAAATTTTGGGCGTCATGTCAGTAAATTTCAATCTGGTAGGTTGGCAACACTGCTGTTTGGACCAACCGTTGCCACCTGTACTTCACATGGGAGGGAATGGGGGGCTTTAAAGAGAATCTGCCACTATCCTATGAATGGGTAAAGATTGATTGTAAGTCTGACTCAGAGTATGCAAATATATAAAATAATCTGCACACAAGTTCTAGGTCCATTGACTTGCATTAGCAAAGCAGTTGACCAACTGGCATTTTCAGAAGGTTCAGAAGTCCCATGTTCCCACTATGAAAGGGTCACAAATTACCAGGGTTTTTTTTTAATGGTTAGATTAAATGATAGGGTACTTTAGTTTAGGGATTGCTTTGCAGAACACAGGGCATCTACACAAAGCACATTAGTTCTTTGCAGCAATAACCTCATTCTGACAACCAGTGCCAGGCTTCTGTCACAAAATAAATGTGTTTGGATTCCGGACACGCTTCCACTTTAACACTATATTGTCTTGTGTTCACAGTTCAGTTCCCTAGAAGGAAATGGTTAGCTGGGAAATGTGATTAGCTCAGGCTCTTACAAAAGCATTGGACATGAGTCATTTTCTAGGAATTGTAAAAGCAAAGTGTCAGAGATCACATGCTGCTTTGCACTCTGAATAAACATTATTATTTAAAAAAAAAAAAAAAAAAGATGCATTTTAGCGCAACGATAAAATAAGGAATGAGAGAATAAAGGAAAAGATGGATAAAATATTTGGCCCCCTGTTGGGATTCTCACAGAAAAAATAAAGCTTGAAAGAGTCCACAGGATCAGAAAACTGGCAGAGATGGCAGGAGAAGTGCCGAGAGATGTGATTGTGCGATTTCACAACTACAAAAACAAAGAACAGAACTGGGTGACTTTAAAATCCGCCCAGCCCCTTAAATATGAAGAGACTAACTTACAAATATTCCTGGATCTGGCCTCAGAGACCCTGACTAGGAGAAGAACTTTAAAACCTCTGTTGGAACAAATGAAAGCACATTTAATCCAATACTCCTGGGGTTTTCCGGCCTGCCTGATAGGGAGAAAGGAAGGGAGATCAGCCATGCTTAGATACCCAAATACGCCCAAATTTTGCAATAGACTGGACATGACACTTATGGAAATTCCAGGCTGATGGGAAATGAAGGCCAAAATATCTAACAGAGGAACAGCGACAATGGAACCCTAGCCCTAGAAAGAAAAAGGCAATGAAGAAGAATGGGGGGGTAGCAGCTTGGTCTGGGGCACAGTATAGGAGCACTACCTCAGGGGGAGAACCATTGGCTTGAAGGAGTAGGAATGCCTTGAGTTCACCGATTATGGGGAGATCGATACCCCCTATAAGGTGAAAGGGGAGGGGGGTGGGGTTAAGGGAGGGTGGGGACCTCAGGGGGAGAACCATTGGCTTGAAGGAGTAGGAGTGCCTTGAGTTCACCGATTATGGGGAGATCGATACCCCCTATAAGGTGAAAGGGGAGGGGGGTGGGGTTAAGGGAGGGTGGGGACACCTATCTGAGACAACAAAAGTGATGCACTAACCGTGAAGAAACCCAGGGGACTATCAATATAAGGGGCAGACTAAAACCCAGGGCAACCAGCTCCCAATGTCATACACCAATAAGAGAACATTGAATTCAGTGTCATACAATGTACGTGGGTTAAATTCTCCTGTAAAGAGACACAATATATTAAGAGAATTAAAACATAGAGAGTGAAACACAAAAAACGTGCAACGGGTGTACAGAGTCCTCCACTAGGGAAGGACCTTACCCTGATCCCCCGGGGCGTTAGGCTCCAGACAGGGACTGAGGTACTCAGACAAAGGGTCCATCCGGCCGAAACCAGGCGGACCCCCACAACTGGAAGGACTGCCGAAGCAGACCAACCCAAGTACAGTGGGGCTCTCCCGAAGAGAGACCCCTCAAAGGAGAGGGCGAACCAAGCGAGAATTAAAACATTATAATGCAGATATAGTCTTATTACAGGAGACACATCTTACTGGGCTTGAACTGCAAAATATGGTCAAAAGATAACCCAGTTTGGTTTTATGGAGACTGCTCAACAAATAGGGCAAAGGGAGTGGCCATAGGATTTGCAGGGGGATGTAAGGTTTGTTCCGGAGGCAAGAGATGTGGACCCGGAAGGGCATTACATATTTCTGAGAGGGAAAATAAATTAAGTGGAGTACTCCCTGGCAATATATATTGCCCAAATAAAAATTCAATAAAATATCTACTAGGGGTTATAGAGAAATTCTCTGAGTTCAAGTGCGGAAGGGCCATCATGGCGGGGGATTTTAATCTATGTATGGAACTGGGGATTGAGGGTACTTTGGACAGGGGACTGGAAATGCACATATGAGGAAGCTAAGAAATTACATCAATATCAATTAGTGGATGTATGGAGAATACAACACGCCAGAATACATGACTATACATTCCACTCCTCTGTACACGGGACGTACTCAAGAATTGATTTCTTCCTGATTGAACACCGGCTATTGGAAATGGTATCTAGTACGAATATTGAAATCAGGACTTTCTCAGATCACGCCCCAGTAACAATGAGAATAAATAATGAGGGGGTGCAGAGAAGGACTAGCATATGGAGATTAAATGAGGACCTGTTACAGGACAAAGCGATAGAAGAAAGGATAAAGGTAGAATTTGAGCAGTATTTTAAAATAAATG
Organism: Lithobates clamitans; assembly: GCA_037952925.1. Taxonomy (NCBI): domain Eukaryota; kingdom Metazoa; phylum Chordata; class Amphibia; order Anura; family Ranidae; genus Lithobates; species Lithobates clamitans. The sequence continues at coordinate 1,284,306 of JBBGZY010000944.1, forward strand.
AAACAGATGATTTACCTGAAGCCAAAGTCTGGGAAGCACATAAAGCCTATATCAAAGGTATCTTGATTGCGATAGGGGCAGAACAGAAAAAAAAGAGAAGAGAGAAAATAGCAATAACAACTAAACAAATTTCCGAGCAAGAACAACAACATAAAATAACGGGCGAACAAGAAATAAATTCGGCATTTATCATAAAAAGGGAGGAACTGATAGATCTATTCGAACAAAAAACCTGATCGGCCTTTAATAGAATCAAAAAAGGGAGGTACCAATAGGGCAATAAAACAGGGAAATATCTGGCCAAAATACTTAAAAAGAAATTATGTGTAAATTATATAGAGAAAATACAAACTAGTACTGGAGGAACAGCATATACAACAGCAGAAATAGCAAAGAATTTCCAGGAGTATTATGGTAAACTATATTCGATTAATCAAAAGGACTTACCTGAAAAGGATAAAGAGGGGAAGGAAAAAAATTAGAATTAAATAAAATCTCGGACGAGAAATTTAAAAGCCCTAGAGGACCCTATAACTGAAGAAAAGATTAGAAAAACCTTAAATATTCACCGGGAGGGAAAAGCCCAGGCCCCGACGGACTGATGACACTTTATTTAAAGACATTTTAATCCCCAAATTATGCTCCTACATGAATGAAATAGGGACTAATTGGGAGATGAGAAAAGAGGCTCTGGAGGACGCAATTACCATTATACCAAAAGAAGGGAAAGATGTTTCATTGTGTTCGAGCTATAGACCTATCGCACTGTTAAACGCAGACACAAAGTTATTTGCAAAAGTTCTGGCAGGCAGAATGAAAACAGTTATGAATGAATTAGTGCACGCAGACCAAGTGGGGTTTATACCCAGAAGGGAATGCAGGGATAACGGAATCAGAACGCTTTTGATGGTGCAGAAAATAAAAGAAAGTGGAACCCCAGGATTGCTTCTGTCAATTGACGCCGAAAAAGCGTTCGACAGAGTAGACTGGGGTTTCATGCAGAACACAATAGAGGCAATAGGTCCTAAAATGATCAATTGGATTAATGCACTATATAATCATCCAATAGCTAGGGTGTCCCCCACGACAGAGGTGTCCCCTATCCTCCTTGCTGTTTGTTCTGTCGCTAGAACCGCTTTTGGCAGGGATTAGACGGAATCATGATATCATGGGGATTAAGATAGGGGAGGAATAACATACGCTAGCGGCGTATGCCGATGATATCCTGTTTTTTTTAACAAACCCTAGGATATCCCTTCCCAATTTAATTAAATACTTAAAAGGTTATGGAGACTTTTAACATTTTAAAATTAATTTATCCAAGTCAGAGATCCTGAATATCAATGTACAAAAGGAGGAGCAGGCATATAAAAATGAGTTCCCATTCACTTGGAGGAAAAAAGAGCTAAAATATTTGGGGGTTAAAATAACATCATCAACGGCGGCATTGTATCAATCAAACTTCATCCCGTTATTAAATGACATCAAATTAGAACTTAATAGAATCGCATCAAGACAGGTGTCGTGGATTGGAAAAATTAATATCTTCAAAATGGTGATATTACCTAAGATCATTTATAAGATGCAAATGCTTCCAATCTCTCTCCCACAGGTATACTTCAGAACATAATCGCTACTCATAAGATTTATCTGGCAAAAGAAGAAACTGCAAATCAGCTTGACAGTGTTGACTAGGGATAAGGGACAAGGAGGCCTTGGAGTGCCTGACCTCAAAAATTATCACAATACTATCTCACTTACACGTGTGTTAGAATGGGTAAAAAATAACAAAGAAAAAAAATGGGTGCAACTGGAAAGTAATATGAGTAAGGTCTCACTTGGGAAAATAATCTGGATAACGGCACAATTTAGAGAATTAAATGTGACCACTCACAGTATAACACAGACTGCACTGGAGATTTGAGGGATACACAAAAGAGAAAAATGGGAATATGATTCGCCACTGATAGCATTAAAAGACACCAATTATTTTGCACCAGGGATAGGGACACTGTTCGGTAACTGGACCAAGAAAGAAAGAAAATGCACAACTAATAGATGTAATGGTTAAAAGGTAAAATATGCACTTATTAGGAATTAAAACAAAAAAGAGACATTGTGGATATAGACGAATGAGCTGAGACACTTCATAGAATCATTACCACAGCCAATCATATCTAGGGAAAATCTTCCACTGAAGCGACTATGTACGGCTACAGGAAAGAAGAGGGGGATCTCAAGGATCTATAAAGTATTGTTGGATTTAAAGGGGCTGGAAATGCCGCCATTTTTGGGTAAATGGGAAAAAGAAATGGGAATGCGGGTTAATGACACACAAATGGGGAAGATATTGTGGAGGGCACACACACGACGTTAATAGATTACAATATGATAGAAACGAACTGTAAATGCTTGGCACGATAGTATATAACCCCAGATAAGGCACACAAAATGCAAAGGGAGAGTTCACAATTTTGTTGGAGGGGATGTAAGGAAGTAGGTACCATGACCCACATATGGTGGACCTGCCCAAAGATAAAAATATACTGGGGGCAGGTTCGATAAATAATTAAGGAGATAACTAATATAGAAATACCAGAGGACCCGTGGGGGTGCCTGTTCCATGGGGATAAATCCCCAACTAAACTATATATGAGGTCATTAGTCCTTCAGTTACTAAACGCAGCTAAATGCTTTAATTCCTCGACAGTGGCAAGAGTTGGAATGTCCCACCATAAGTAGTTGGGGTAACAAAGTGAATGAAATTTATGATTTAGAATATCTTAGATACAGTGGCGAGGACAGAATGGAGGAGTTCGACCTGAAGTGGAGAGACTGCAAAAAAATATAAGCAGACAATAAGATTTGCAGAAAGTATGGGGGCACAGGAATGAGGGGTAGAAGAGAATAGGAAAGGATAGGAAAAGTAGGTTAGCTGATCAGTCTCAGTGAGGTAGTGGGGGGGATGTTTTTTTTTTACTGTATCAATGAACTTTGTGATGTAAGGTCAAGAAGGCACTCTTGACCTTTTTTTTCCCCTGTTTATTAAGTTTTCTTGTATCTTACAAAAAGTAAAGAAAATGGAAAAAAAAAGGAATGAGAAATTGTTTGCTAGATTACACTATACCGCCCAACTGCCTTTCTTTTGGACACAGATGTTGGGTCCTCCAAAAGTGTTTATATTGCTCTTAACCTCTACAACCTTGACGCTGTCCAGCCTCCAGGCTCCAGCAGCTAGTAATCAGGGCTTTCCTTGCTTATGTGCTAACTCAGGGACAATGAAGTTAAATATTCATTAACTGAGTTCTATTTGCTTAAAGCTGAATTCTTGAGGAAAAAAAGACCCCTGCATCTGGGCTACGCACACACAAATACATAAAAGGACATAAAAAGCCATAGGTCATTTCAAGGGACTGATTTAGAACAAAGTCTCTCTGTCCCTGTTTCATCCTTATTTGTTCCTCATTTTGGTCTGATCTATATAGTTGTATATAAAATGCACTTTCAAAAATTGTTTCCCAGTGCAAAATATTTCATCCAATTTCTAAATTGCTTCATTTGTACATTTCAAGTATTTAGTGGTTTAGTATAAGCCAGTATAAAGGAATAGTAGTGGTAAAAATAAATAAATTAATAAATTAATTTTTTTTTTTAAAAAGCACTTTTATTCTCATTTTATGGGGCGTGGCAGGTGGTGTGTCCTATGCCTACACACTTTTGCTAATAGGTGTCTCACGTTCTCATCTCAAAAAGTTGTGAGGTATTAAAAAGCAACTATACTTCCCTTTTCCTTGCTCCTGCATGCTTTCTCCCAGCTCTGCAACAGGTCCCTCAAAGCCACTTACCCTTCTTGCTCCGTTATTCCAAAGCACTCTGACATCATAATATACACTGCAGACCAGCAATCCCGCATTGATAGTGAGGATGCCCATAGCCTGCCCCCAAGCTTAAGGGGGGAAGGACAACACTGGCTGCCAATGGAGCAATGAAAAAAATAATAGTTGCTATTTCTGTTCCTCCTAGATAAGTGGTCTCCAAACTGTGACTCAGAGGCCGGATGTGGCCTTTGCTTGCTTTAATCTGGCCCTTGGGGCATTCCCCCCCTCTGCTGTCAGCAACCATGGGGGTACAGTTCCTGCCACTGACACCAATGATGGGACACCATTTCTCCCACTGACACCACTGATGAGGCACTATTCCTCCCATTGATTTCAACGATGGGGCACTATTCCCCCCATTGATATCAACAATGGGGCACTATTCCTCCCATTGACACCACTGATGAGGCACTATTCCTCCCATTGACACCACTGATGAGGCACTATTCCTCCCACTGACACCACTGATGAGGCACTATTCCTTCCACTGACACCAATGATGGAACACTATTTCTCCCACTGATACCAGCAATGAGGCACTATTCCTCCCACTAATACCAACAATGAGGCACTATTCCTCCCACTGATACCAATGATGAGGCACTATTCCTCCCACTGATACCATCGATGAGGCACTATTCCTCCCACTAATACCAACAATGAGGCACTATTCCTCCCAATGATGAGGCACTATTCCTCCCACTGATACCAACGATGAGGCACTATTCCTACCATTGATACCAATGATGGGGCACTATTCCTCCCACTGACACCAATAACGAGGCACTATTCCTTCCACTGACAACAACGATGGGGCACTATTCTTCCCACTGATACCAATGATGGGGCACTATTCATCCCACTGACACAACGATGGGGCACTATTCATCCCAGTCATACCAACGATGGGCTACTATTCCTCCCACTGATACCAACAATGTGGCACTATTCCTCCCACTGATACCAATGATGGGGCACTATTACTATAACTAGAAAAAGGGACCCTGAAAAAAGGGACACTTGTACGCCTCGGTACAGCGGGACTTTATAAGCGAACAAAGAGAATTTTATAAAAACATTATTTATTTGAAATTTGCTTAAAAAAGCATTAAAACAGAGTATAGAAGTTTTTCCATAACTGCATAGAAAAGTCTTTATCCATAAGTGTTTCCTATAAACTTTTAAATGGAGATAAAAAGCAGTTAGCTCTGTTATATGAGATATGAGAGAGGCAGTTTTTTCCTCAAATATTTTCCGCTAAACATTTAAATGGAGATTAAAAGTAGTCAGCTCTGATGCATAAGATATAGGAGAGGTAGTCTTTCCTTATAAGGTTTTTTTACATGTATATTTTTTCAAATCATGTAATTAAATGTAACAAAAAAATTGTTTAAATTATCCCTCAGGGCTCTTCTGTGGGTGTGGTGGGGGTCGTCCTTTTTCTTGGGGCCTTTGTGTGGGCTTTTCTGAGCCCGGTCGGAGCCCATCATCCCCTTGATGGACAGCTGGCGGTGGAAGTCTATTTTATCTTCCAAGAAAATGTTCTGTACATGTTCTGTGTTTCTGTTTTCTGTACATTTTTTTATACAATTTTCCCAATAAAATTCAATATTGGTATGTATATTGGACATTTCCAGATGCCATAGTGTTGATTTTGCCCTGAACAAGATGTTTATGTTAAGGTTATTTTACCTGTTTTTCAGAATGCATCCATGTTTCTCTCCTAAAAACGCCTCTGAAGAAGGGACATCGTCCTGAAACATGTCAGGCTCATGGAGAAATATGTGTTCATATTTGGAGTTGTAAAAAATACACCATGTATATAAAAAAACTTCTATACTCTGTATAATATTTTGTATAGACTATTACTTTGTCTAAATCTCTATCATGTTTTTATGCTTTTTTAAGCAAATTTCAAATAAATAATATGTTTTTATAAAATTCTCTTTGTTCGCTTATAAAGTCCCGCTGTACCGGGGGGTACAAGTGTTCCTTTTTTCAGGGTCCCCTTTTCTACAATATTTTGGGATGTTGGCAACGCTTTATTAGGAAATAAAAAATTAAATCTGTGGTTCACCACTATATACATATTACTATAACTAATACCAGCAATGGGGCAATATTCTTCCAATTAATACAGTTGATGGGGCACTATTACCACTCCTAATACCAATGATGGGCCATGGTTTAGTCCCACTGATGCCAGGACATTTTCTACTCCCACTGGCCACAGCCCGGCGCCCCTAAAGTTTGAAGGACAGTAAACCGACCCTTTGTTTATAAAGTTTGGAGACCCCTGCCCTAGATAAGGACAGCATTTAACCACTGCAATGCAGGGGGAGCCCCAACACAAAGGTATTTTAGCTTTATTGACTTGGATTATTTCTTTCACGCTTTATAAAAGTTGAAGAAAAGAAAAATATTATGGATGGCATTGGCCTGTTCAGTGGAAACCGGTCGACATTCGACCCGTGTGTACTGCAGTTGGTGTGACAGGAGCCGGTTTCTATAGAAGGGGCTTAAAGTGATTGTAAAGGCTTCTTTTTTTATTTTTATAAAAATAACAAACATATCATACTTACCTCCACTGTGCAGCTTATTTTGCACAGTGTGGCCCCGATCGTCCATTTCTGGGGTCCCCCGGCATCTCTTGTGGCTCCTCCCCGCATCAGATACCGCCCTAGGAGAAATGCTCTCCCGGGGGGTTACCTTGCAGGCACGCTCCCGAGTCCAGCATTTGCGTCCGTAGACACGAATGCCAGACTCAGCCCTGCCCCCGCGTCATTGGGTTTGATTGACAGCAGTGGGAGCCAATGGCTGCGCTGCTATCAATCTATCCAATCAAGAGTCGGGATCTCGTGGAGAGAGGGACAGCACGTCCTCGTCGAGGGAAATACACGGGGCTCAGGTAAGTTAAACTGGGGGGTTTGGGTGTTTTTTCAACTTAATGCATAGGATACATAAAGGTGAAAAAACACGAGGGTTTACAACCCCTTTAACCGAAAAATGGAATGACACAGGGAAAAAGGATTGAACACGCTAACTGAAATTTAATACTTGGTACAAAAGCCTTTGTTGGTAATGACGCCTCCTGTATGGAGAAACTAGTCACATGCATTGCTCAGGTGTGATTTTGGCACAGTCTTCAAATCTCAAAGGTTCAGTGGGCCTCTTTTATAAACTCAGATCTTTAGATCTTTCCATAGATTATCTGTTTTATTCAAGTCAAGTGATTGGCTGGGCCATTCTAGCATCTTTATTTTCTTTCTTTGAAACCAGTTGAGAGTTTCTTTGGCTTTGTGTTTGGGATCATTGTCTTTCTGAAATGTCCACCCTGGTTTCAGCTTCATCATCCTGATAGATAGTAAGTTTCCTAGTACCGTATGCTGAAAAACAGCCCCACACCATGATGTTCCCACCTCCAAACTTCACTGTTGGTATGGTGTTTTTGGAATGATGTGCAGTGCCATTCGACCTCCAAACATGGAGTTTATAATGGCAACCATAGAGTTCAATTTTGGTCTCATCTGACCAAACTGTATTCTCCCAGTATTTCACAGGAATGTCTAAATGTTGTGCAGTAAACTTTAAATGAGCTTCAACATGCTTTTTCTTCAGCAATAGAGTCTTGAGTGGTGAGTGTGCATACAGGCCATGGCGGTTGAGTACATGATTTTTCTTTGAAACAATTGTACCTGCTAATTCCAGGTCTTTCTGAAGCTCTCTACAAGTGGCCCTTGGCTCTTGGACAACTCTTCTGTTAATTATTTTCACTCGTCTGTCAGAAATCTTGCGAGGAGCACCTGGTCGTGGCCAGTTTATGGTGGAATTATGTTCTTTCCACTTCCGGATTATGGCCCCAACAATGCTCACTGGAACATTCAGAAGTTTAGAAATCCTTCGGTAACCAATGCCATCAGTATGTTTTGCAACAATAAGGTTGCAAAGGTCTTGAGGGAGCTCTTTGCTTTTACCCATCATAAGATGTTTCTTGTGTGATACCTTGGTAATGAGACACCTTTTTATAGGCCATTAGTTGAGATTGAACCAGCTGATATTAAGTTGCACTGACAAGAGACAGGATTGCTTTCTAATTATTGATAGATTTCAGCTTAATTTCTGAACCTATTTGTTTTGGTCTCTTTGTATGTATTTATGTATTGCATGGGTTGTTACCGACGCGGTGAAAATTGAATGTCAATAGCACCTTTAGAAATATACTGACACCATTATGATGTGTGGGTTGCTTTGTGTCACTCCTGGAAGCCCCACTGCCCTTGGCCACAGCTCTTGTTGCCTTATGCAAAAACCCCAGGCCCAAGTACACTGCTGTCAATTAAAATAAAATCTTGATATGCATATAGGTAGCAAAGAACACCAGCTGTGTACTGTAGTTCATCCAGGTCCTGCTGTATTGCTCCAGTCAATTCCACTTACTCCTGTCAGTAATCTGAGAACCTCTGCTTGTGGAACAGAAGAATTCATGTAGACACTAACTGCCGAGCCAGCTATAAGAAGTTTCTCTTAGCCAGCGAATAAAATTCAAATCTGCAATGATGGTGCAAATGTATAGCACAGAAAACCTGTCTACTCAAGAAAACTGTACTGAGTGCATAAGAAGAATAGAATTGCTGATCTCCCCTTTGGGCTCATTCACATGGGTGCAGTGGCCCGTACATTGTGAAGAGCTGTTTGTTTATGCATCTGGAGCAGAGCTGAGCTATGTGCAGGCAGCCTATGTTAGTCAAGGAGATGCAGGGGCTATAAAGACTCACCTGCACATCTGTGTTTGATAGGCAAGCCGAGATGGATGAGTGATGCGTTTAGGGCTGCCCACCCATTACTGTATGCCTGTAAAGTGGTTCTAAAGGAAGAAGGTTTTTTATCCTAATGAATTCTATACATTAAGATAAAAAACCTTCTGTATGCAGCGGCCCTATCAGCCCCCCTAATACTTACCTGAACTTCATCTTGTTCCAACGATGTTGCAAGAGAGCCTCGGCTTTATCTAGGGACTCTCCCTCCTCATTGGCTGAGATAGCAGGGGGCACCACTGGCTACCACTGCTGTCAAAGTCAGTGAGCTAATGAGGAGAGAGAAGGGCAGAGCCAAGCCACGGTCCGTGTCTCAATGGACAAACAGAGCAGCAGTTCGGCTCGGGTGCCCCCATAGCAAGCTGCTTGCTGTGGGGACACTCTGCAGGAGGGAGGGCCAGGAGCACTGGTGAGAAACCTAAGAGGAGGATCAGGGCTGCTATGTGCAAAACCACTGCACAGAGCAGGTATGTATAACAGGTTTGTTATTTTTAAACAAAGAAAAACAAGACTTTAATATCACTTTAAACTAAGGTGAGTGTGTACAGCCGCTACGTCTCCAATAACGAACATGGGCTGCCTGAATGCAACTCCACATCTCTCTGGATGCATAAAGAATTGTCTCTTGCATGCTGTACAGGCCTCAGAGCCCCTGTGACTGAGCCCTTATGATAAGAGTGCCTTGTTGATTCAATTATTTTAATTGAGTTACTAACTAAAACAAAGGCATTGTAGTCCACCAGTCCACTCCACTTCCTACTGTCCATGATCTGAGAACCCCTGCCTGTGATGTAGCAGTAGAGATCCCAAACACACCCACTGCAATGTTGATATCTCCCAGCTCCAATTAGAATAAAATCTGCAGTGAAAAGTGCAAACAGTATCAGTGGTACAGGATCTACTCTAGAGAGAGAGCTTCCTACTTTCCTGCTCTTGATTAGTGACTGAAAAAGTATCCAAGCCAGGCAATCAGTGACCTGAATCGGGCAGTCTCAGATCTCACTTCTTTTAAGGCAGATGAAGTTACTGTCAGGCATTCCCCTGGTGACAGATCTAAGAGAAAACAGTAATTTAATCTTTTTTGAACAATGACTGTTTTCTCCTTAATTGCCCACATGTATACTTTGCCTCAGAAGCCATTCACAAAATGTTTTATCCTTCCTGCATGTTTATTGTGTACTTTACCCACACATGAAGGCACATTGTCTATGCATGATTTTCATCATGTGTCCTACAAAGTGAGTAACCTTTATGAATAAGAGACCCTCCATGTTACCATATGTGCATTTTTGCTCATCACCCCTCCATATCTCAGTCTAAGCGTGTCAATGTGCAGAATAATTTAAGGAGGCTGAGGGATGCTGATACAGGGACATCTGATATGCTCTGGGTATGCTCTGGGTCAGTGTCTCATCAAATAGTGAAGATTGAGGTTGACAGCTCTGGAGAGCAGATTACAAGCAGGCCATATGCATGGACATCTAAAAAATACATTGCGGGCTGATTCAATAGAGCAGTTGCAACACGTTTCTGGCCTAATGGCCCCTATAAAACAGCCTGCGCCTAATTTATGAAAACCTGACGAATATTTCGATAAGAGTTCTGATGAGTGCAACAGATTCAGGTAGTTCTTTAATGCGCCACTTCAAAAACCTGTTTCTATGACTGCAACATATTCAAAAAGAATTGCCGCCAATTCACAGATTAGGAAACAACTGGTGGAATCCATAGCGGAGAAGGATCTGGCGGTTTTGGTAGATCATACGCTCAATAATAGCATGCAATACCAAGCTGCGAGCAAAGTCCTTTCTTGTATTAAGAGAGGTATGGACTCCAGAGAGAGAGATATAATTTTGCCCCTGTAAAAATCATTAGTAAGACCTCATCTGGAATATGCATTTCAGTTTTGGGCACCAGTTCTCAAAACGGATATCAAGGAACTGGAGAAGGTGCAGAGAAGGGCAACCAAACTGTTAAGAGGCATGGAGGTGCTCAGCTATGAGGAAAGATTAGAGGAACTGAATTTATTCTCTCTTGAGAAGAGGAGATTAAGGGGGATATGATCAATATGTACAAATACATAAGGGGTCCATATAGTGAACTTTGTGTAGAATTATTCACTTTAAAGAGGCATTTCCCCCAAAAGTGGAACTTCCATGTATTCGTCCCCCCCATCCAGTGCCACATTTGGCACCTTTTAGGGAGGAGGGGGGGAGCGGGGACCTGTTTTTGACAGGTCCCCTTCCCCACTTCTGGAGACAGTTCCGCGGCGAAGCTCGGCCCCCCTCCTTCTTCCTCTGCCTCCAGGCCAATCAGAAAGTGCAGCGCACCTCGCCCATGCGCAGTAGGTTCTCTTACCGGCAATTGCGGCGGCTGCACCCGACAGCCGATTCGAAGATCGGCTGGGGTGTCAACATCGCAGGCTCCCTGGACAGGTAAGTGTTCATATATTTAAAGTCAGCAGCTACAGTATTTTCTAGCTTTGAATGGAGTGGGGAAGATTACATACCTCCCAACTTTTTAAGATCGGACGAGGGACATCTATTAACTAAAGTATGTAGGCAAAGGACACACCCCCTGCCACCCCCCCCCCCCCTAAATGAGAATTAAAAAAAAAAAAAAAAGGAAGGTTAAACCCACAAGTGATTTTTTTACTACTATTCCTTTATACTGGCTTTTGAAATGTACAAACAGCAATTTAGAAATAGAATGCAAGGGTTAGCACCATGAAACTTTTTGAAAAATAAAACGTGCATTTTATATACAACTATATAGATCAGACCAAAATGAGCGACAAATGAGGATGAAAGAGAGACAGGGGGACTTTGTTCCAAATCAGGGACAGTTGAAAGCTATGAGCTTAGGAGATCTGTCAGTTATTTTTCCCCCACTGGGGAGATTAACCATTTCTTTTTCTTCTGGTGACCACTGTCCATAATCCATCAATTTAAGTTTGTCACTGGAGCAGGAATAGAGAAGTGAGATTTCACCTCACATTGGGAGAAATGCTATCTCATTTTCAGCTGTATCTCCAGCAAAGACAGACAGAGAAATTCACACAACAGCTGAACCTTGCTTTGGAAGAGGAGTAAACTTTCACTGGTGACAGGGGACTTTAAAGCTCCTGAAACATATTGTCTTATTATCCAGAATTTTTATGCTAAAACAAAAAGATTTCTGCACTCTAAAACCATTGGGCTGGTGCTCTTCTTTCCTTTACCTTCCAGAAAAGCAACTACTCTTTCCAACAAACACAAAAAAAAGTCAAAAGGTACACTAACATTTAAAGAGTGTGTAAACCCAAAAGATGTTTTAGATTTGGATAGAGTGGGTAAATGTTGGAACCAATGTCAGGTTTTGCTGACCATCTACCAATGGGGACTGAAGTATAAAAGAGGATTTCCCCCAGTTTCTCTTATTACCTATTGCGTCGTTGAGACAGGAAGCAAAGGAAAAACTTGTCAGTGGTGAACGGAGAGGAGAATAATGCAGGAAGGCATTAGCTTAGCTGCCAATAGTCACAGATTTCCCAGGACATTCCCGGGAAACTGACACTTGTCCCATGGAGAGTTTGTCCCGGCGAGAATCCCGAGAAATGCTTGATATCCCGGGCAGCAGCCAGCCTAGTGCAAAACCCTGCTGCAGCGCCGGGGTAACACATAGGTTAACAGGAGAGTTTTTTTTCAGGTCCTCCGCCTGCCTCCTCCTCTGCAATAAAATTAGCATGCAAGGAGGTCAGGGGGCACTTGCCTGTCAGTGATTGGCCAGGATGCAAGGAGGGAGCGTGGCTAGCCTTGGAGAGGTGAAGATGAATGTGACAGGCCAACCGGAGCTAAACTGCAGCATGTGTGTGCATCCAAGCAGAGGTATGGTTCTATCCTGCAGTCTGGGCTCTCTCTGCAGCTCTCTTTCTTTTTGTGAGGAAGGGAGAGGAGGGGGGAGCAGTCTCTTGTGTAATGGGAGCACACTTTCTGACCATCTCCTGTATCTGTTTGATGGGATCTGCCTGGGGGGATGGTGTTTGGAGTATCTATCTGCTGATTGTTAAACGTTCTGGCATACACATATTGCTATTGTGGCGATCTGGGCCTGCTGTCTCTCCATCCCTCTTTCTTTCCTTCCTTCTCTCTCCTTCCTTCCCTTTCTCTCCCTTCATCCATACATAGTTACATAGTTACATATAGTTACATAGTAGGTGAGGTTGAAAAAAGACACACGTCCATCAAGTCCAACCTATGTGTGTGATTATGTGTCAGTATTACCTTACATATCCCTGTATGTTGCGGTCATTCAGGTGATTATGTAATAGTTTCTTGAAGCTATCAATGCTCCCCGCTGAGACCACCGCCTGTGGAAGGGAATTCCACATCCTTACCGCTCTTACAGTAAAGAACCCTCTACGTAGTTTAAGGTTAAACCTCTTTTCTTCTAATTGTAATGAGTGGCCCCGAGCCTTATTAAACTCTCTTCTGCGAAAAAGTTTTATCCCTATTGTGGGGTCACCAGTACAGTATTTGTATATTGAAATCATATCCCCTCTCAAGCGTCTCTTCTCTAGAGAGAATAAGTTCAACGCTCGCAACCTTTCCTCGTAACTAAGATCCTTCAGACCCTTTATTAGCTTTGTTGCCCTTCTTTGTACTCGCTCCATTTCCAGTACATCCTTCCTGAGGACTGGTGCCCAGAACTGGACAGCATACTCCAGGTGCGGCCGGACCAGAGTCTTGTAGAGCGGGAGAATTATCGTTTTATCTCTGGAGTTGATCCCCCTTTTAATACATGCCAATATTCTGTTTGCCTTATTAGCAGCAGCTTGGCATTGCATGCCATTGCTGAGCCTATCATCTACTAGGACCCCCAGGTCCTTTTCCATCCTAGATTCCCCCAGAGGTTCTCCCCCCAGTGTATAGATTGCATTCATATTTTTGCCACCCAAATGCATTGAACCTCATTTGCCATGTAGTCGCCCACCCCATTAATTTGTTCAGGTCTTTTTGCAAGGTTTCCACATCCTGCCGAGAAGTTATTTCCCTACTTAGCTTAGTATTGTCTGCAAATACAGAGATTGAACTGTTTATCCCATCCTCCAGATCGTTTATAAACAAATTAAAAAGGATTGGTCCCAGCACAGAACCCTGGGGAACCCCACTACCCACCCCTGACCATTCTGAGTACTCTCCATTTATCACCACCCTCTGAACACGCCCTTGTAGCCAGTTTTCAATCCAGGTACTCACCCTATGGTCCATGCCAACGGACCCTATTTTGTACAGTAAACGTTTATGGGGAACTGTGTCAAATGCTTTTGCAAAATCCAGATACACCACATCTACGGGCCTTCCTTTATCTAGATGTCAACTCACCTCCTCATAGAAGGTTAATAGATTGGTTTGGCAAGAACGATTCTTCATGAATCCATGCTGATTACTGCTAATGATATCGTTCTTATTACTAAAATCTTGTATATAGTCCCTTATCATCCCCTCCAAGATTTTACATACTATTGATGTTAGGCTAACTGGTCTGTAATTCCCAGGGATGTTTTTTGGGCCCTTTTTAAATATTGGTGCTACATTGGCTTTTCTCCAATCAGCTGGTACCATTCCAGTCAATAGACTGTCTGTAAAAATTAGGAACAACGGTCTGGCAATCACCTGACTGAGTTCCCTAAGTACCCTCGGATGCAAGCCATCTGGTCCCGGTGATTTATTAATGTTAAGTTTCTCAAGTCTAATTTTAATTCCGTCCTCTGTTAACCATGGAGGTGCTTCCTGTGTTGTGTCATGAGGATAAACACTGCAGTTTTGGTTACTGAAGCCCCCCGATTCACTCGTGAAGACTGAGGAGAAGAATAAATTCAATACCTTTGCCATCTCCCCATCCTTTGTAACCAGATGTCCTTCCTCGTTCTTTATGGGGCCAATATGGTCTGTCCTCCCTTTTTTACTGTTTACATACTTAAAGAATTTCTTGGGATTTTTTTTGCTCTCCTCCGCTATGTGTCTTTCATGTTCTATCTTAGCCGTCCTAATTGCACCCTTACATTTCTTATTGCATTCTTTATAAAGTCTGAATGCTGAGGATGATCCCTCAACCTTGTATTTTTTGAAGGCCTTCTCCTTTGCTTTTCTTTCCCTCTTCCTTTTTTTTTTTTCTTTCCTTTCTTTCCTCCACAGACTCTATTTAACCACACCCCATTAAGCCAAACCCAATCTTTAGCATGGTTTAAACCATGCCCATTGCTTCGTGAGACACATTTTTCCTCTCCCTCTAGACCACGCCTGCAAATGACTGCCCCGCCTCTATTTAAAATAATGTCCCACCTACTGACTAAAAAAGTGCCCCTAGAAATTTTTTTAGAAGGTTGGCAACTATGCATTAGTTGGGGCTGAGAAAACAGACTAGCAAGCATGCAGTATATTAGGACATCAGTTATTTTGGAGCTTGAGAAAGCACTGGGGAGATTTGCACGTATTTGACTTGCATGGAATTAGCCGCACACAGTGACAAAGCACTAATCTGGTCATACGTCAGGTAAAGCAGCAGTTCCAGACATGGCATGTTTAACTACTTTAACACACCCTTCCTGGCAATACACAGAAATCCCCTTGGATACTATCAATTAGAATTGCAGATCATTAGTATGTCATTTAGTGCAATTACTACTCTCAATCATTTCTACTTCCCTTTAGTCATGTAGACACACTAGTTATATCAAATGAGCTTGGGGGTAGTGAACTCGCAAATCAGCTTTAAAGTGTAAGTTGTTCTCTAATACCTGTAATGGCATAGCTAATTGGACCAATGATCAGACTGGGAGTGAATGTAACTTGCAGTTTTACTAAACAGGTGCATAGTTAGAAGCAATAATGCAAAGCATGTTATTTATTTATTACAGGTTCTTATTTAGCACCGTCAATTTATGCAGCACTTTACACGTACATTCACATCAGTCCCTGCACTCCAGGAGCTTACAATCTAAGGTCCATGTTCAGAATGGAAAACACATGCATACGCTGCAGAAGACAGGATTTGCAGCAAAATGTCCCATAACTAATGAGCCAGACCTGCTCCTGTGTCATGTTGCCACTGTGGTGAAGGTTGCAAGACAGGATCGAGGGACTGAGGACTCTAACGTGAAAGAGGGGGACATCAAAAGTAAAAGGGGTTGTGATGTGTTAGTGGGGCCTCTGACATGCAGGGGGAGCCTTTGATGAGTGGAGTATACCAGAAAATTTGGAGCCCCCTGCTCTATAGCAACAGCGAGACAAGCTGAGAAACACAACTTCAATAAAACAATTCCGGTATAGCTACTTATTATCCTTACAGACCGCTTCCTCCACAGTGAAGTCCAGGCTAGCCCTAAGACAAGTGAACAGATGGAGGGATCCCAGGCCTCAGAACACAGGACCGCTCCACTGGAACAAAAGTACTCCAGTAACAATAGACTAGGGACTCCCTACAGTAGCAGTGTCTTCTGGGGAAGATGCATGCTATTAGACTCCTGCCCGGCTGCCCGCATGCTAGTCATGACAGTGGAGGGCCTCTCACTTAGTTGTAGATTTGCCCAGCTACCTCTGCCTCATCAGGTGTTTCCTCTCTGAGCTGCGGAGGATGGGGAGAAAAAAGCAGCCCATCTTCCCTTGGCATGTCTGGAATGCAGGGAGTTGGGCTAAAGGAGTTAAAGTAGAACTATAAGTAAAACTTTTTTTTTCCATTTTGGATAGCGCAGGGGAGGACTATAACCCCTGAAATTTTTTTTTGCCATCTGTGTCCTATTGGGAAGATTTACCTTCACTTCCTTTCCTATAGCCAAAACAGAAAGTGAGAAAATCTCTGCAAATTAGGGAATTCCTTGGGGACTCCCATGTCACCAGAACTAGTGCCCCCATTGGAAAATTTCTCCTCTATGACTTTTCCGAGGACAAAAAGTTTTGCCTTCAGTTATATATGTGGAGTACCTAGCTTACTTGATACCCACAGTAGGTGATTTTAACACCCCCTACACTACACATTGGTGATCAGTAGTAGATGTGCCTTCTTGCATTCGTGGTGAGTGGCAGAGAAGAACCCTTACATTAGTGGTCAGTAGTAGAGGTTCCAGCTTACATTAGTGGTGAGTGGCAGAGGTGAACCTTTACACTGGTGATCAGCAGTACGTACTTGACACCCATATCCGGTGATACCCCACTACGCTACAGTGGTAAGTAGTAGAGGTGCCCTCTTGCATTCGTGGTGAATGGCAAAGCTGAACCTTTACATCAGTCTCTCAACCCTTTCAACACAGGGAACCCCTGGTAAAAATTACTATATCTACAACTCCTTAACAGTGTGATAGTCAACGTGAGGAATGCTTCTTGCTCTTGTGTTTTTTTAAAAGAATTACCCCTTACAGATAACTAAAAATATCAATGGTGTCAGTAGAACTTATCGGAGAGGCAGAAATTGCTCAAAGAGCTCCTAGCATCCCCTGGAGGAACCCTCGTTGAGAAACCCTGCTTTACATTGTTGGTTAGTAGTAGAGATACCCATTTACAATAGTGGTGAGTGGCAGAGATGACCCTTTACCTTGATATTCAGGGAATGGAAAGACTTGTTATACAGCTCAAGGAACCCTTCCAATCTCTGGAGGAACCTCAGGATTCAACAAAACCCTGGCAGAGAAAGAAAAAACGAAAAATAACCATGGGGCTTTAATTGAGAGTACATCACCAAAATATGAGGACATTGTATCAAGAAAATGTAAAGCAATTTTAATGAGATAAAAACAATCCGATAAAAGCAAAAAAAAAAAGCAATCTTTTACATCTCATGCACGTGCAAAAACTTACATGCAACATGCAACATTACCTCCACCAGATTAGCCGTAAAGCACCTTCCAGATATGGAACTCATTTCTCAATGTTTTTTGTGACATTAGATTCACTTCATCAGGAGATACATATTACTATTATATAATCACCCATTAATAAAAACATGCAATAGCCCCCAGAAAGGAAAGCATTGGGTTGTTCTGACTGGGGAGCCATGGGGAACTGAGGACCCCCACACACTGAGGGACAGGCACAAAGGAGAGAGAAAGCAAGAAGCACAGTAAGGGCTTGTTCACACTTGACTAACTTTCTAACGCTTAACAAATGCTCCTACAGCGTTAGTATGAGCATTAGACTCATGTTAATGAGCTTTAGTGTGGGCGTTAGATGTTTTAAAAGCTTTAATGACGAGTTTAAAATGCTCCCCAAATGCCCTATGGACAGTTTTAAAGTGTTTGATGAGTGTTATGTTAAAACCACTCCACAAACGCCTATTCCATTACAGGAAATAAACAAATCTTAACACCCCGCAACCGCACCACAACTGCCTGCCAGAGCGTTTGCGAAGCGTTACCATAGGCTTGAATGGGAGACGTTAAAAGGCTTCAAATGGCTCCTGAATCGACATGAAGCTTCAATTTTGAAGAGAAGCGACGCTAATGTTTCATGTTTTGATAATGTGAACAGCACTATGCGCTGTCCATTGTATCATTTGCATGGGCGTTGGAGGGGCGTTTTTAATGCCTCTCAAATGCCTGCTTTTAATGCCAGTGTGAACTTAGCCTAAACCACCCCAGAAAAAATCCTGGTCACACAGATTTCTGAACCCAAGGCCTCAGATCCTAGGTGCCTGTGCTTCTCCCCTGTCACCAACGGAAAGACATACGCTGTTGAAGAAAGGCAGAGGTTAAAAGAAAGGTTTAGTTCAGTATACTACCTATTGTAATGAAATAGTACTTTAAATGTCCTAAATGCCAGTCTCATAGCGACGATTTTATACATCGCATCTGGAGTTGTCCGAAACGTAAACGTTATTGGACACAGGTGGTACACACTATTTCATTGGTCGCCCAAGTTACTATACCCACTAATCCGCTAGTGTGTTTATTGGGTGCACTAGACCCTGAATTGTATCAACCAGGTACATATATATATATATATATATAATGGTATCTCGTCTTTTATACCTTGCTCGCAAACTGATAGCAAGATACTGGATGGCCCCCACTATCCCGACAGGGAAGCTATGGATAGAATACGTTAACTCCTTCCTATTGCGAGAGCAACTGGCTTATAGACATCGAAGAGCTCTACCCAAATTTCATTTAGCTTGGCAAGGATGGCTGGATGTACCAGGTTTAGCCTGTCCTAAATTTGTGATGGATAGGCTACTGCAGCTGTGAATGCCGCTATTATTGACCCCACTGATATTTTGCTTTACGTTAAACCCACCTAAAGGAAACTGTTTAAAAGTAGGATAATTGTTAGGGAATGTTTGATAACCTCCAAGATGTTGGTCAATGGATAACACTCATTTTACTTACCGCCTCAATGGACCCCTATTGAACCATTTTGTATACATGCATTGCTACATGACATATTGGGTTGGATTCTCTGACTAATTCTCCTTTGTGACGTGTTTAACTATGTAAGATTGTATATCCCACACAATATATGTATGAGGTGTCACGTGTTTCGCTTTCCCGATCTTTATTATCAATAAAAGAGTTTGGATTAAAAAAAAAAAAAAATGTACTTAAAAAAAATAAAAATAAAATGAGTTCAGATACTTGCATACGCAATATAAGATAAACAGTACATTTTATAGATCAGGACTAAATAGAGTGACAACTAAGGAGGAAAGAGAGACAGGGGGATTTGGTTTCCAAAACGGATTTCTCTCCAAATGAGGAACCTTTCTAACCCATGATAAGGACTATTGCAATAAAGAGGGCATGTGATTTGCACAGTGTGATTTGTACAGCGTGTATGTCTTAGGGAGCACTGGCTTGGTTTTGCAAAAGACCTTTTGTCAAGTAACCCAGCCTAACTGGAATCTGGCCAGACTGGGAACCCTGTCAGGGAGGTTAGTCAAATGACAAGTGGCTTTTCAGCTATCTTGGGCATGTAGAAGGTGAGCTGGAGGATCAACTCCCTGTCAATGACGTTAGTCAGCTCGTGCAAGCCGGTGACCAGAATAATCCAGACGTCAGTGTGTAACACTACCTAGACAAGATTTCCCATCCTGTTCCATGCAACTGCCAAAAACAAACAAACCATTATATTGTCTGCTAGATCCTCACTAACAAGAGAGACACAAATACCAATCTAGGACATTAATAGTAGTTTCTTTAAACAAATATACCGTATGTACTATGTATAGCTATAACAGTTATTTTGCTATTTTTTTATTTCTGCCGTGGACTTGAAGAAAATAAAAATAAGATTCCTATTACCCTGCCAACCCTGCTTTCTTAACCACTTGAGCCCCGGACCATTATGCTGCCTAAGGACCAGAGGTCTTTTTCCAATTTGGCACTGCGTCGCTTTAACTGCTAATTGCGCGGTCATGCAATGCTGTACCCAAACGAAATTTGCGTCCTTTTCTTCCCACAAATAGAGCTTTCTTTTGATGGTATTTGATCACCTCTGCGGTTTTTATTTTTTGCGCTATAAACGGAAAAAGACCGAAAATTTTGAAAAAAAATGATATTTTCTACTTTTTGTTATAAAAAAAATCCAATAAACTAAATTTTAGTCATACATTTAGGCCAAAATGTATTCGGCCACATGTCTTTGGTAAAAAAAATGTCAATAAGCGTATATTTATTGGTTTGCGCAAAAGTTATAGCGTCTACAAACTAGGGTACATTTTCTGGAATTTACACAGCTTTTAGTTTATGACTGCCTATGTCATTTCTTGAGGTGCTAAAATGGCAGGGCAGTACAAAACCCCCCCAAATGACCCCATTTTGGAAAGTAGACACCCCAAGGAAATTGCTGAGAGGCATGTTGAACCCATTGAATATTTTTTTTTTTTGTCCCAAGTGATTGAAAAATGACAAAAAAAAAAAAAAAAAAAAATATTTACAAAAAGTCGTCACTAAATGATATATTGCTCACACAGGCCATGGGCCTATGTGGAATTGCACCCCAAAATACATTCTGCTGCTTCTCCTGAGTATGGGGATACCACATGTGTGGGACTTTTTGGGAGCCTAGCCGCGTACGGGGCCCCGAAAACCAATCACCGCCTTCAGGATTTCTAAGGGTGTAAATTTTTGCTTTCACTCTTCACTGCCTATCACAGTTTCGGAGGCCATGGAATGCCAAGATGGCACAAAACCCCCCAAAATGACCCCATTTTGGAAAGTAGACACCCCAAGCTATTTGCTGAGAGGCATATTGAGTCCATGGAATATTTTATATTTTGACACAAGTTGCGGGAAAGTGACACTTTTTTTTTTTTTTTTTTTTTTTTTTCATAAAGTTGTCACTAAATGATATATTGCTCACACAGGCCATGGGCATATGTGGAATTGCACCCCAAAATACATTTAGCTGCTTCTCCTGAGTATGGGGATACCACATGTGTGGGACTTTTTGGGAGCCTAGCCGCGTACTGGACCCCGAAAACCAATCACTGCCTTCAGGATTTCTAAGGGTAAAAATTTTTGATTTCACTCTTTACTGCCTATCACAGTTTCGGAGGCCATGGAATGCCCAGGTGGCACAAAACCCCCCCAAATGACCCCATTTTGGAAAGTAGACACCCCAAGCTATTTGCTGAGAGGCATGGTGAGTATTTTGCAGCTCTCATTTGTTTTTGAAAATGAAGAAAGACAAGAAAAAACATTTTTTTTTTTTCTTTTTTCAATTTTCAAAACTTTGTGACAAAAAGTGAGGTCTGCAAAATACTCACTATACCTCTCAGCAAATAGCTTGGGGTGTCTACTTTCCAAAATGGGGTCATTTGGGGGGGTTTTGTGCCACCTGGGCATTCCATGGCTTCCGAAACTGTGATAGGCAGTGAAGAGTGAAATCAAAAATTCACGCCCTTAGAAAGCCTGAAGGCGGTGCTTGGTTTTCGGGGTCCCGTACGCGGCTAGGCTCCCAAAAAGTCTCACACATGTGGTATCCCCGTACTCAGGAGAAGCAGCAGAATGTATTTTGGGGTGTAATTTCACATATTTCCATGGCATGTTTGAGCAATATATCATTTAGTGACAACTTTGTGCAAAAAAAAAAAAAAAAAAAAAAAAATTTGTCTCTTTCCCGCAACTTGTGTCGCAATATAAAATATTCCATGGACTCGACATGCCTCTCAGCAAATAGCTTGGGGTGTCTACTTTCCAAAATGGGGTCATTTGGGGGGGTTTTGAACTGTCCTGGCATTTTATGCACAACATTTAGAAGCTTATGTCACACATCACCCACTCTTCTAACCACTTGAAGACAAAGCCCTTTCTGACACTTATTGTTTACATGAAAAAGTTTTTTTTTTTTTGCAAAAAAATTACTTTGAACCCCCAAACATTATATATTTTTTTAAAGCAAATGCCCTACAGATTAAAATGGTGGGTGTTTCATTTTTTTTTTTCACACAGTAATTGCGCAGCGATTTTTCAAACGCATTTTTTGGGGAAAAAACACACTTTTTTTAATTTTAATGCACTAAAACACACTATATTGCCCAAATGTTTGATGAAATAAAAAAGATGATCTTAGGCCGAGTACATGGATACCAAACATGACATGCTTTAAAATTGCGCACAAACGTGCAGTGGCAACAAAATAAATACATGTTTAAAAGCCTTCAAAAGCCTTTACAGGTTACCACTTTAGATTTACAGAGGAGGTCTACTGGAAAAATTACTGCACTCGATCTGGCCTTCGCGGTGATACCTCACATGCATGGTGCAATTGCTGTTTACGTTTGACGACAGACCGCCGCTTGCGTTTGCCTTAGCGCGAGAGCAGGGGGCGACAGGGGTGTTTTTTTTTTTGTTTTTTTTTCTTTATTATTTTTTTGCTTTTATAATCTTACTTTTAAACTGTTCCTTTCATATTTTTTTTTTTAATCATTTTTATTGTTATCTCGGGGAATGTAAATATCCCCTATGATAGCAATAGGTAGTGACAGGTACTCTTTTTTGAAAAAATTGTGGTCTATTAGACCCTAGATCTCTCCTCTGCCCTCAAAGCATCTGACCACACCAAGATCGGTGTGATAAAATGCTTCCCCAATTTCCCAATGGCGCTATTTACATCCGGCGAAATCTAAGTCATGAAATACTCGTAGCTTCCGGTTTCTTAGGCCATAGAGATGTTTGGAGCCACTCTGGTCTCTGATCAGCTCTATGGTCAGCTGGCTGAATCACCGGCTGCATTCTCAGGTTCCCTGTTGAGACAGGAGAGCCAGAAAAAAACACGGAAGACGGTGGGGGGGGGGGGCATTCCCTCCCACGGCTTGTAAAAGCAGTCTAGAGGCTAATTAGCCGCTAGGATTGCTTTTACATGAAAGCCGACCGCTGGCTGAAAATAATGATACCAAGATGATACCTAAACCTGCAGGCATCATTCTGGTATAACCACTCAAAGTCGTGAATGGCGTACCTGAAGACAAAAAAATGGTTAACAATGGTTAACAATAAAGCACAGTAAAGTGTAAATAATTACACACCTGAAAAACAAACATGATAAAACATAATAACAATAACAATAACAATAAAACATTGCAGAATAGAATACAGTAAAAAAGAGCAGAACAATAGAGAGAGAGAAAAGAGAGAGAGAGAACAATAAAACAACAACTATTTTTTTTTATTTCATATTTTTTTTTTTTTTTTACACTTTTTTTGTAACTAACTTTTATAACGGTAACCGGTTCCAGGTTCGGGTCTCTCAAAATGCGATGGCATCTTGGGAGACCCTGTGAAATGGCGCCTAGTCTGTGCAATGCTGTACCCTACGCTAATACTCAACTAGTGAATGGTAGCATTCAAAACATTCACCAATGCAAAGACCAGGATTGTCAGGACAGGAGGGACAATAATAGCGGGCGTCACGCCTATATCCGCGCTTGCTGCAGACACGACATCTTTTTTGGGGGGGATCGTTGGGTAGGGGTACTTGGGAGGACATAAAAATGCCTCTCATGCAGCCGACTGCATTTGGTTGGGGATGTGAATGGGGGAAGTACGGGCGCTGCAGAAGCGGTGGGTTCCCAATTAGGATTGGCGAATGCAGCAGGAAGGGCACTATGGGCACGACGGGCCTGTGTTTGTCTTTTTGGTGGCAGCGGGACACTACTTGTGCTTGCCACCTCACCAGCTTCAACTGCACTTATGGGACTCGCCACGTCACCACGTGTTACTGCAGTGCTGGTTTGACTACGACCGGGGTGTACTAGGCCGCTGGCGCTTGCCAGTTCACCAAAACGCTACCAAAAAACTGTTAGCGATCGCAGGGATCAGGCCTGACTCTGCGAACGCTGCAGTTATGCGTTTAGTGTTTTGTAAGTGACAGTGATCGATCGATACTGCACTTGGGTGGGCTGGGCCGGGCCGGGCGGAGGGGCAAAACGCAGGTGCTAGCAGGTATCTGGGCTGATCCCGCTAACACTGCGTTTTTGGGAACCCTAAACTGCTGGTGACGCTAGTATAGATATGATCGGATCAGATATTGATGCGATCAGATACTATACCACTAAGGGAGGTGTACGGTGTGTGCGTGGGTGTTAGCGGTACTGGCGCTAATCTGACGCTGCCTGGGGCTGGTGCTTGCCAGTTCACCAAAATACTACCAAAAAAACTGTTAGCGATCGCAGGGATCAGGCCTGACTCTGCGAACGCTGCAGTTATGCGTTTAGTGTTTTGTAAGTGTCAGTAATCGATCGATACTGCACTTGGGTGGGCTGGGCTGGGCCAGGCGGAGGGGCAAAACGCAGGTGCTAGCAGGTATCTGGGCTGATTCCGCTAACACTGCGTTTTTGGGAACCCTAAACTGCTGGGGACGCTAGTATAGATCTGATCGGATCAGATATTGATCCGTTCAGATACTATACCACTAAGAGAGGCGTATGCTGCGTGCGTGGGTGTTAGCGGTACTGGCGCTAACCTGACGCCTGGGGCTGGTGCTTGCCAGTTCACCAAAATGCTACCAAAAAAACTGTTAGCGATCGCAGGGATCAGGCCTGACTCTGCGAACGCTGCAGTTATGCGTTTAGTGTTTTGTAAGTGACAGTGATCGATCGATACTGCACTTGGGTGGGCTGGGCCGGGCCGGGCCGGGCCGGGCGGAGGGGCAAAACGCAGGTGCTAGCGGGTATCTGGGCTGATCCCGCTAACACTGCGTTTTTGGGAACCCTAAACTGCTGGGGACGCTAGTATAGATCTGATCGGATCAGATATTGATGCGTTCAGATACTATACCACTAAGGGAGGTGTACGGTGCGTGCGTGGGTGTTCGCGGTACTGGCGCTAATCTGACGCTGCCTGGGGCGACGCATATCACCGCCGGGCGATCGGGGGGCTAAACCTTTATTCGGTAATAAACGGCGGGTGCCCTGACACTATAAAAAAATAAACAAACTAACCAGCGTCAACCGTAACGGTTATACGGTGATCAGTGGTGAAAGGGTTAACTAGGGGGCAATCAAGGGGTTAAAACATTTATTAGGTAGTATATGGGGGTCCCTGACGCTATAAAACGCTGACGGCGAACCTAAATATTTACCTCACTAACTAGCGTCACCAGCGACACTAATACAGCGATCAGAAAAATGATCGCTTAGTGACACTGGTGACAGGGGGTGATCAAGGGGTTAAAACTTTATTAGGGGGGGTTAGGGGGGTACCCTAGACCAAAAGGGGGGTAATACTAACTGCCCTAACACATTTACTGTCACAAACTGACACTATGCAGTAATCAGAAAAAAAAAAAAAAAAAAAAACTGCTGGTGTCAGTTTGTGACAGGGGGGGGTGATTGGGGGGGGATCGGGGGGCGATCGGGGGGGGGGATCGGGGTGATTTGTGTGCCTGGCATGTTCTACTGTGTGTGTAGTGTTTGTGCACTCACATACTTGTCGTCTCTCCTCGGGCCGGAACGGAAAATACCGACCCGAGGGGAGATGACATCACTTCCTTTGCTGCTGTTTAGCATACAGCAGCAAAGGAAGATTCTCATTGGCCGGCGGCGATCGCGAGGGGGGGGCCACGAACGGATGGTCTCCCCCTCATCACCGATCGCCGCTGGACAAACGACGACCGCCTCGGGCACCGGGGGGGGGTCCGATTGGACCCCCCACCCGCGGAAGGCAAATCACGTACCCTGTACGTGATTTTGCCTGTCCGTGCCACTTTGCCGACGTACATCGGCGTGAGGCGGTCGTCAAGTGGTTAAAGGGGGGGTCCACCTATCTATTGTTTGGTTTTTTTTTGAGTTCATTCACAAACTTTTCTTCTCAGCATTACATACTCACATATTGTGTGTAATATGTCCGCCTGTGTCAGATTTCGTCGGAAAGAATAACTTACATTATTCACTGCAGGCGGTTTCCATCTTCATTGTGGGCATTTGAAGCCCACAAGCATTTATTTCCTGGATGTGGTGAATGCTGTGCTCCCAGTATTCACCACTCGTTCCCGCACATGCTCAGTGGCATCCTGGGAAGCCTGAGACTTGCTCCCAGGAGTCTGGGAGAGGCTAGAAACACGCCTACTCCCACGGGAGGAGAACCAGGAAGTGCAAAGAAGAATAGAAAAATAAAAGGTAATTACGGCGATTTAAATTTTTTTAAACGACATGTCAGCATCTAGGCAAGGAAGAGAATACATACAGATATTGTTCAAAATTTGGGTGGAACCCCGCTTTAAGGTCTGCTCACACTGTACCATAGCAATGCAAGCACTGCAACATACTAAAATGTGTGCACATGGTCCTAATGTGAACTTAATGTTAACTGTGTGATATTCACATCTCCGCGCAGTTTTGCAACACAATTTCGAAAATATGGCCTGTCTGATTCTTGTCATTCTAAAATGTTGTGTGTGGTGTTTAATAGTAAGATAGTGCAGCATAATGCGTTACAACGTGCATTGAAAATCTCAAATAAAATACAGCTTAATTACGGATGCATAGGTGTGAATGGGCTCTAAGGCTGGATTCACACCTATGCAGTTTTAGTGCTTTTTGCATTTTGCAGGTTTGCATTACAGTCCATTAAACATGGTTTCCTATGGAACACTTTCTGTAGTGCAAATCTGCAAAATGCAAAAAGCACTAAAAATGCATAGGTGTGAATCCAGCCTAAGGCCTATGCAGGTTGCAGTTTGCATATTGCAGGTGCATTTTGTGTTTTTCAATACACATTTTTGATCCATTGAAGTCTATGGAACCAAAAACCAGAAAAAAATTACTGACCCTTTCCATAAATTGCACAGATGTGAACTACATCCATAGGAAACCATGTTAAATGGACTGTAGTGTGTTTCTGCAAACCTGAAAATGCACTAAAAAATGCATAGGTGTGAACCAGGCCTTAAAGCGGAGTTCCACCCATTTTTTTGGTTTATTATAAGTCAGCAGCTACAAAAAGCATAGCTGCTGATTCTTAATAAACCGACACTTACCTGCCCCACGGTCCAGCGATGTGGCCGCCCGGAGGCTAGCTCCTCTCCCCTCCTCTCCTCGGCACCGTCATGGTAACTGTGGGCACCCGGTCTTGACAGCTTACGGCTTCACAGCTGGGCACACACTGCGCATGCGCGAGTCGCGCTGCGCTCTCCTATTGGCCAGCCAATCTTCTGGGACCTGAGTTGTGTCCCAGAAGATTCCTGGCAGGGAGGGGCCGCCTAGGGCGAGAGGAGGAGTCGCCTAGGCATCTGACCATAGGAAGTGGGACAGGAAGTCCCACGAAAAAAGGGTACACACTCCCCTCCCAAAAAATTGACATGCCAAATGTGTCATGTCAGGGGGCGAGGAGTGCTTAAAGCGGAAGTTCCACTTTTGGGTGGAACTCAGAGGATAAGCTCATCTTTGGAACATGTTACATCTTCCACCAGTTTGTAGGTGTTCCACCTGTACTAGCTGTCACTTTTTGAGACATCCCAGCCATGCGGGGCTCCGCCCACATGGCTGTGCCATTCATTCACAGAGCTCTGCTTATGAATGAACTACAAGTTCTGACATCCTTTGTCGCTGTCGGCTTGTAGTTCTCAATAAATGCTGTTGAGCACTGTGGTAGTTCATTCTTCCTGTCAGTGTGCAACTGCTTGGCCGTACGATGTACGGGCAGACAGCTCACACTGACAGTCTGCAGGAGACCTGCATGACATCAGCAATCTGGTGATCGCTGGTGCAATGCTTTCCAGGCTCCTACAAAAAAAATTAAAAAATAAATGCACTTTTTTTTATCTGCAAAAAAAAAAAAATAATAAAAAAATGTGCATTTATTTTTTTTTAAGTTATTTTATCCTTTAAATGTGAACTCCAGACAAACAGTTAAAAACAATACATATATGGGAGCTATTTTACCTGCATCCAGTCATGGGATTTACACAGCTCTGATTCACAGTGAAGTCCTGTCTAGCAGAAATTATAAACATGCTTTTTCTCTGCTGCAGTTTTACTTTGACTTACATGCTTTCTTCTCACCTGTGACTGGACAGTGAAGGGAGAAGCAGATCCTTGATAAGCTCTTCCCCACGTCACCCTGCTTTCTTCTCCCATCAGCATTTTCCTTGCACTACAAACACACCTGACTTGCTCTTTGCTCTTCTGCTGCCTCCACCTACCAAACATTTTGCTATATAGGGATGGCAAGAGGCTAAAACGAGGCCATATTCAGGTACTTACACTGCTTGCATTTATAGAAAATACCTGTATTAAAGCGGTTGTATACCCCGCTTGGTTATTTTTACCTACAGGTAAGCCACCTACAGGTAAGCAAGATTCCCAAAAACACAGTATACCAGATCTTGTGAGAAGATGTTTAAGCATCATGCAGGAGCATTTTCTAATGAGTAAGAATGGGAGAATTTACCCCGGTTTAATTTGGAAATGGTTGGATGAATACAGTTTGAAATTCAAGTTTAGAGGCAAATCCCATTAGTACGACATGCAGACTCGGCACTGAAAAGGCTAAAGAGCAAGGCTAGGCCCAAACAGATTAGAGAAATAACACAGGCTAGGGCTTTATTACAAGAATTAAGGCACTGCAGAGTGTACAGCAGTGTAAAACTGGTCACCCTGGAGGGTATAGTGAATTTAAATTATATATTGTGAGGTAGCTTAGGTGCACACTGTTCTTGAAGTTAGTACTTTCTTAAAAAAAAAAAAGTAACGTAATATAGTTTTAAACAAATTCTCCCAAGTCAATCTGCACAAAAATGCGCTATAGTAGTGGTGAACCCAAACCTCATCCCCATTCACAAGATTTCAGATCCTCACCATTCCCTGGATCTTGCAAGAAGAATTTTAATGTCATCCTAGTCACTGGCCAGATACAGCGCAATAATTTTTTATAACTTCTCAGCAGGTAGATTGCAGCGTTTTGACATTGGAGGTTCCTGGTGTATTACACGGTTTACTTTTTTCACATGGATTTATTGAAATGTCATGTGTAAAATTTCTTTATACTTTTATGCACTGCCAGTGGTTCATGACGCAACCTGCTGCGCAAAAAAAAAAATTCAGTACTTTTCTTAGCATGTGCATTGACATGATTACAGGTCATTCAGATGGCAGATTAGTGTTGTCTTCCATGCAGATGCATGTGCATTGACCTCCGAGCTGCGTGCAGACCGAGGCTCTGCGTACTCGCTCCTGCCTGCAGATCAAACTTTGACACTTGCTTGTGTCTGTGCTGGTGCTGCGCAAGCAACCACTTCTATTGGATGCCTGAATGAGTCCTTAAAAACAAGGCATTTTTTCTTGTCTGTGCATTTGGGCTGCACTGGAAATAACTGCCAGCAGGGGCGTTGCTAGGTCTACAAAAGATCTGGGGCTAGAGCCCATAGCAGCGTAGTAAAGAAAGTCATACGCTTGGGCGGGCATACACATGTATATACAGTAATATACGTGTGGGTGTATATATATCCCCAGAGAGCCCCCCCTTACATCACCTTACATCAGGGTCCCCAGAGAGCCTCGTCCTTACATCAGAGTCCTCAGAGAGCCTCCACCTTCCATGAGGGTACCCAGAGAGCCCCCCCACTTACATCAGGGTTCCCAGAGAGGCCCCCTTACATTAGGGTCCCCAGAGAGCCTCCCCCTTAAATCTGGGTCCCTAGAGAGCCTAGGCCTTAAAATCAGGGTCCCCAGAGAGCCTCTCCCTTACATCAGGGTCCCCAGAGAGCCCCCCACTTACATAAGGGCCCCCAGAGAGCCTCCCCTCCCCTCCCCTTGGGGACCCCTGCAGAGACTCGGGGCTATTGGCCTCAGATTCGGGGCTATAGCCCCAAAAGCCACCCCCTAGCAACGCCCCTGACTGCCAGTATAACCCCAACGCAGCTCATGCTAGTGTCCTGATTCCTTTCCCTGAGGGGCTAACTTTCCAGTAGACTTTGCCATGCCACCCCACTGGGAGAGGAATCAAAAGTTGCTATGCCTACAACAGAACTTCATTAGCATGTTCAACATTACAGCCACACCTTACATATCCCTAGAGAACTCTTTTGAGAAGATCTCTGTGCTTGAGTTCCAGGGTCTAGGTCACCTGCTGTGACCATTGTGAGGGGATCCGACTCTCCATGCTGGATTGTTTATTTGTTTAACATTATACACAATGTAACAGGAATTGCTGGAACCTCCAGAATACCGCCCCCCCCCCCCCCCCCCAGGTGCACAGGAACAGAGTTGGGAATAATGGCAGATAAATCTCACTGTTGACATTTCCAATACATATAAGGCCTCATTCCCACGAGGCGGATCCGCTCAGCAGAGTCCGCCAGCTCAGCAGGAGATCTCTCCGTTGATCTCTGCTGAGCCGGCGGATGACAGGTCCGTCTCTGTTCACTGAGCGGGGAGGAGGGGCCTGTCAGAGCGCCGCAGGTTCCTATGGAGGGATCGGACGAAAACGGACAGCATGTCCTTTTTCATCAGATCTTATCCGATCCGATCCACCAGGACGGATGCGAATGTATCGCCATACGTCTGATTTTAGCGGATCCTGCATGGAGCGTCCGTTCAGGTCCGCCTAAAAAACTGCCAGGCGGACCTGAACGGTTCGTTCATGTGAAAGGGGCCTAAGAGAAGCCCACCAGGCTCCTAGAAGCAAATAATCACTTTTTACGTGGAATGCCCATTACAGTAATAAAGGTTAAGCTGTAAAAACTTTTAGAGTATAACAACTGTAACCATCTGATTAATAAGAACCTGTGTTCACTGCTAAGAGCTTTATGGGAGCTACCAATACTAGTACAGTCCTTGTCATCTTGATTTTCGTATACCACTTAAGCCGGCCATAGACGGTTCAGCAGGGACCGGCTGAGATTCGAACCGTGTATGGGCAGGCTGAATGTACCCAAGTTGATCGATTAACTTGGGTACAACTATGTTGTCAGATTTTACATGTGATTATTGCTCCATCTATGGCTGGCCTCACTCAACATTTACCTGGAACAAGCACACAGCCAGAGAAGTATTGGGAAACCTTATACACAAGTATAAAAATAGAATAGCTTTAGCTGCGTTTTACGGACGTTTTAGCGGCGCTTTTCGGCCGCTAGCGGGCGCTTTTAACCCCTGCTAGCCCCGAAGAAGGGGTTAATAGAGCCTGTGTTGCGGCGCTTCAGAATCGCTGCCTATTCATTCCAATGGGCAGGGGCGGTGTAGGAGCGCTGTATACATGTACACACCACCCCAAAGATCCTGCTTGCAGGACTTTTTTTCCCGTCCCCCAGTGTGAAAGCAAGTTCTCAGGCGCTTTACAGGCGCTATCTATGGAGGAGCAGCGAAGTTATTCTACAACTGGGCTACATCCCCTTATCACCACACCATGGGGGGGGGGGGTGGGGTATTTTTTTGGAGCCAGCCTACTGTACTATTCATTGTTTTTCATTATCAGAAAAACCCCCATCTTTATCCTAGAGAGGGAAGATTGTGCTGACCATTACTGAGATGCAGTGACACTTGGTCTCATGGAAAAAATCTGACAGATGGTTTAACCTCTATTTGTGTACAGGGTGTGGGGTTCAGCTTCAAGCTGAGAGGTTGCAGAGAGGCATTCTATGCTCCAAGTAGGTTCAACTATTTGCTGACCATATAAACACAGATATACCGTGGCAAGGTGGCTCGGCTGCGCCAGATCACGTACCAGGTACATGATCTGACACTGTGGAGTGGGGGGTTGGGGGGGCACACGTGCCGCCAGCGACCCAGGAGTGCTGTGATTAATCACAGCAGATGTCGATTAGCGGGTGCCAGTCAATGGATTACTGCCGGCACCTGGCAATCGTAATGAATTTACACAGGACAGAGCTCTGCCTATGTAAACAAGGCAGAACCCTGTCCTGTCAGTGGGGAAGTAATAGATTTTCTTTCCAAAGCAGGGGGAAAAAAATCACCTACTTCCCCCTAGTAAAAGTACACCAACACACTGGCTAGGCACACATTTAACCCTTTGATTGCCCCTTCCCAGCCAATGTCATTAGTACAGTAACAATGCATATTTTAACCACTGATCATTGTATTAGTGTCGCTGGTTTCCACAAAGTGTTAGTGTTCGAATGTCTGCCACAATACTGCAGCCCTGCTATAAGTCGCTGATCGCCACCATTACTAGTAAAATTTAAAAAAAAATAAAATAATCCAATATATATCCCATAGTTTGTAGATGCTATAACCTTTGCGCAAACCAATCTATATACGCTTATTGGGATTTTTTTTTACCAAAAACATGTAGCAGAATACATATTGGCCTAAATTTCTGAAGAAATTTTTATTTTTTTTTACATTATTGGACATGTTTTATAGCAGAAAGTAAATATTTTATTTTTTTCAAAATTTACGTTTTTTTTTTTTGTTTATAGCGTAAAAAAATAAAAAAACGCAGCAGTGATCAAATACCACCAAAAGAAAGCTCTATTTGTGGGGGGAGGACATAAATAAAGCAGTGTCATACCGCAAAAAATGGCCTGGTCATGAAGGGGGGTAAATCTTTTGGAGGTCAAGTGGCTAAGGGGTTCCTGTCTATGTTTATTGGTCAGCGTTTACAGCAAAACAAGAACATTCCCTCGCAGGAGTAAGCATCACAATCCAAAACAAATGTCCAGCAGAAATCGGTTATTAAAGTGGAGTTCCACCCACTTTTACAACTCTTCAGCATCCCTCACTAAACTGTGCACTGTAAACAAATTGGATATTTTAAAACATTATTTTATCAGCACCTACTGTATATCTGCTGTATTCATTTTTCACTTCCTCCTCCCTGGCCGCGGCTTATCGCATCATTTCCTGTTTGCAATGCCTTCTGGGAAGTTGCGGCAACTTCCTCTGAAACTGCCGTTGCTATGGAAACCTGACCTGAAACCTATTACACTGCTTGTGCTGCACTGAGCATGTGCGAGATCTGCAAGGATGAGATCCAGGAAGAAATACAGTCTGGCTTCAGATGCCCACACTTAAGATGGCCACGGCCTGCTGTAAGTTTATAAAATAACAAACTACTGCTATAAACTAACAAAACAGACCTTAGTTTACAGACTAACTTTACTAGAATACATTAAGCTTGTGTATTATAGGGGTATTTTTATTTAAAAAGTATCATTTCGGCCGGAACACCACTTTAAGCCTCCTGGCTAGTAAATAGACCTTATTGGGTCTGCTTCAGACCTGTTACCTCATAGCCTGCTTGCATCCCTTCCCAGC
Source organism: Lithobates clamitans (assembly GCA_037952925.1). Classification (NCBI taxonomy): domain Eukaryota; kingdom Metazoa; phylum Chordata; class Amphibia; order Anura; family Ranidae; genus Lithobates; species Lithobates clamitans. The sequence continues at coordinate 1,317,682 of JBBGZY010000944.1, forward strand.
AACCACCCATTAAAACAGGCAAAGGCAAATCATACCCCAGCTGGGGAACAAGGTGTGATCAGTGATTAACCTCCTGCATCCTGCTACAAATATTCCACTGTCACCCATTTACCTCATGAACCGCAAAAATCTATGCAGCAGATATACCTACAACTCACAGGGACTGTTTGTCACAAGGCATATATATGCATAGTTGCCAACATTGCAAAAATAATATGTGGGACACTATTTTGGCCGTAGACAGAGCAGATAATAATTAGGGGGCGGGACATGCGTTTGTAGGCGTGACTTAGCAATAAAAAATAAAATGGCGGCGCTCGAAGTGCGCTGCGGCAAAAAGTGGGCATGGTTTACGTGCAATAGTGGGTGTGGCTTAAATGGGCGTGGCTCAAAGGGTGTGTGGTTAGAGTCTGAGATGAATAAGGGATGGAGAAGGAAAGGGGGAGAGAGGAATGAAGGGACAGCAGCCCCAGATCCTACACAACAATAGAAATGTGTATTCATTCAACTCACCATAATGCCAAATTAGTGGATCCCTGGGCGTGTCACTAGCCACGTCGCCTGCCACCAGCAGAGTCCATCCTTGCATCAGATGCCACCAGCAGAGTCCTTCCTTGCATTAGGGGTCCCCAGCAGAGTCCGTCCTTGCATTAGGGGTCCCCAGCAGAGTCCGTCCTTGCATCAGGTGCCCCCAGCAGAGTCCGTCCTTGCATCAGGTGCCCTGAGCAGAGTCAGTATAGACCCCCTCAGTGCAGACCCCCCTCAGTGCAGACCCCCCTCCATCAGTGCAGACCCCCTCAGTGCAGACCCCTTCAGTGCAGACCCCCCTCAATCAGTGCAATCTCCCTCAGTGCAGACCCCCCTCCATCAGTGCAGACCTCCTCAGTGCAGACCCCCTCCATCAATGCCGACCCCTCTCCATCAGTGCAGTCGCCCTCAGTGCAGACCCCCCTCCATCAGTGCAGACCCCCCTCCATCAATGCAGACCCCCTCAGTGCAGACCCCCCTCCATCAATGCAGACCCCATCAGTGCAGACCCCCCTCCATCAATGCAGACCCCCTCAGTGCAGACCCCCCTCCATCAATGCAGACCCCCTCAGTGCAGACCCCCCTCCATCAATGCAGACGCCCTCAGTGCAGACCCCCCTCCATCAATGCAGACCCCCTCAGTGCAGACCCCCCTCCATCAATGCAGACCCCCTCAGTGCAGACCCCCCTCCAAAATTGGGATTGTCCCGGGAAAATCGGGACTGTTGGCAACTATGTATATGGTTGCAGCTTCATCCCTTTAAACCCAAACACATATTAATTACACAGGTTCTGTGGCTGATTAAGGTGGTAATTAAACTCACTTGGTGCCTTATCTGCATTTAATTAGCCTCAGAACCCGTGGAAGGTGTTCGGGTTTAAAGGGATGAGGTGGCAACTGTAGGAATATACCATTTTTACACCATTATGAAACAACTCTTGCTACCCAGAAATAGCAAAACTAGAAGGATTCACCCCTCAAGAAAGGAAGTATTACACTGGTGTGTAGTCATGTTGGAACAGGAAGGGGCCATCCCCAAACTGTTCCCACAAAGTTGGGTATGCTGATGCCTTAATAGTTCCCTTCACTGGAACTAAGGGGCCAAGCCCAACCCCTGAAAAACAACCCCACACCATAATCCCCCTCCATCAAATGATTTGGACCAGTGCACAAAGCAAGGTCCATAAAGATATGGATGAGCGAGTTTGGGGTGGAGGAACTTGCCTGAGCCCTGACCTCAACCCGGAAGAACACCTTTGGAATGAATTTGAGGGGAGACTGTGAGCCAGGCCTTTTAGTCCACATGAGTGCCTTGAATGCGCTTCTGGCAGAATGGTCAAATATTCCCATAGACACACTGCTAAACCTTGTGGACAGCCTTCCCAGAGGAGTTGAAGCTGTTACAGCTGCAAGGGGTGGGCCATAGGGTTGCCACATCTTCCATTGAATCCAGGACACATATTAATTACACAGATTCTGAGGCTGATTAAGGTGGTAATTAAACTCACTTGGTGCCTTATCTACATTAAATAAGCCTCAGAACCTGTGTAATTAATATGTGTCCTGGATTAAAGGGATGAGGTGGCAACCCTATTGCTACCTCATCCCTTTAATCCCGCACACGTATGAATTACACAAGTTCTGAGTAGGGTTGTCCCAATATCACTTTAAGACCAAGTACAAGTACCAATACTTGACAGAGTCAATGATCACCAACTCTGTTCATTCGGAAAAGGAAGGAGCCGGTAAATGAGAGAAGGGAACGAAGCATGGAGGGGGAGCAGAGCACAGAAGGGGGACAGGAGGACGAAGGGGGGGGGGGCGGAGGAGGACACATGGACAGTCAGGGGTGATCGGTGCAGTGGTGGGGGATTTTCAAGCTCTGTTCTCCCTGTATAGATTTCAATATAGCAGCTGAAAGCCGCAGTGGGGGGGGGGGGGGGGGAGGTAGAGAGGAGCAGAAGCGGCTGTCAGCTGCTACATTGAAATCTATACAGGAGGATCGGTGCTTGTAACTCCCCCCCCACCGCCGCACCGATCATCCCTGACTGCCCAAGTATCGGATCAAGCATCGGGGCATTTGCGCGAGTACAAGTACTCGTGCAAATGCTCGGTATCGGGACAACCCTAGTTCTGAGGGAAATTTAATGCAGAGAAGACACCAAGTGAGTTTAATTACCACCTTAATCAGCCACACAACCCATGTAATTAATATGTGTTTGGTTTTAAAGGGATGAGGTGGCAATCCTAGTGGGCCAACTCAATATTGAACCCTATATATAGGGTGTAAATATAATAGATAGATAGATAGATAGATAGATAGATAGATAGATAGATAGATAGATAGATAGATAGATAGATAGATAGATAGATAGATAGATAGATGTAGCCAGGTGCCAGCTATGAAACTTTAGGGACACTTACAAGTGGTATTGGTATCTTGGATTAAGCCTTTCCCTCTAGTGACCAGCATTAGGATAACTACATCACTTCCTGTGTGCAGAGCCAGAGCAACTTTTACTGGATAGCACAGGATCTTGGGACCTGTAGTCCCTCTGTCAATATACATGGAGTGCTGATCAGACAACACATACCAGAAGGCTGGTGATGGAAAGAGAATGCTGGGAGAGAAGATATATTAAACTGAGAGTGGCAGGCTCGCTCTCTTGGAGCACGGGACTTTGTGCAGGACAGTTTGGGCTGTGTTTCTTTATTGCAGCCTAGCTGACCACAGACATTCAGCTCAGCGGATCTGTATGCCTGTGACATAGATCACTGCATCAGGATCGCATCTGTGCATCATTGCCCTGAGAACTCCACCATCCATCTCACTGCACCTGTCCAGTCTTGCCGTCAGCCATCTGTCTCCTTGGAAGGGGGCACTCTCAGGATTGGTGAGCAGGCAGATGTTGTTCTTGTTATCCATCAATCTAGAGACAATGCATGCAGACACCTTTCACCTTACTTGCTGAGGACCCTCTGTTGCAGACAGCACAAGTGCCTATCTTTTACCTCATTGATATATATATATTAGGGCTGTTACTGATTAAAATTTTAGTGTTCGATTAATCAAATTTTTTTTAAATCGATTAATCAACTAATTTCGATTAATTATAACGCACATACAGATCCAACTACTTTTAGCTGATCTCCTTGCTTTGCAACTCTGCATTAGTCAGTGGTAAATGTGGTATACACTATATACAATCACCCGACACTAGTTTCCACAATCCATGACTTAACTTCACAGTTCACACAAATACGTTTTAAATTCAAACTGTAGCAAGTGCCGCCGTCATGGCAACAGCAGAAGCCGATCCACACGGCAAAAATATCACAGCTTATCAGCCTCTAAGGACAACAATGTTAAAAACGGAGGGTATCAAATTTGCCTACACTTAGGTCACTGAATGATCCCAGTTAACCACATCCATATTTACCATCACTGTCCAGGCTGTCCGGTGACGTCACGAACATCGACGTCACCGGCTCCACCCCCCTTCCCTTCGTTAGCAGACGGAGGCACTTGGGGAAGGGGGGAGGAGTCCGGTGACATTGATGTCCGTGACGTCACCGGATCTCCGACGGAACTCCCGGAAGCCGGCGGAGAGGTGAGTACCGATCAAAAGAATTTTGATCGATCAAAAAATGAATGATTAATCGAGGAATTAATCTTTAACTTCCCTAGCCCTAATATATATATATATATGTATGTGTGTGTGTGTGTGTGTGTGTGTGTGTGAAGATATGCAAGGAAAATATGAATACAATCCCAGCATTAACAGCGCTTAAAAATACCCAAAAATATTCAGTGCAGTAATTGATATTCAATGAACGATAAATTATACACAAACATTAGTCAGTAAGTAAAAAAAATATAGTCCATAGAATAGTCCATGAAGTATGTGGGGTGATCCGTATCCCAACAGAATCATACGAGAAATTACTAAGTTCCTGAATACCGTCACCGATACACCACCTGCACAAATATCCCCTTTGGTAATGCACTCACCACAAAAATGAGTCAATCAGCCTGATATCACCACACAATCTTTGATAGAAACCTGTCCGTGGATTATAAAGGTTCCTCATAAAGTGGCTCAGAAGTGCATCATCCAAAACAAAGGAACACTCCACATTGGCGTAATACTGTAATTTTATTAAAAAATATCCCCCACAAACAATATATGCTTACAGGAAGAACTATAAAAGAAGTGTGTATCCATTAGCCTGTACAACACAGCGTATGTCCTCTCACTGCTTCCTGGGATGGCTGGCCGCGATGAGACCCGGGTCGACACACACCGTGATTGACAAGAGAGCCGCGTAATCACGCCCTAACACGTTTCGCCGGGCGTGCGAAATTCCGCACCATGCCCATGCTCTTCCCCCTGAGCCTGGTGGCGTTAATTTTATGGTACTGTCGACAGGTCACCTTTGCATTATCAACGGATCCCAGTCCCTTAACCCCATTATTTGATAACCCTTCCCTTCCTGAATGTGACACTTCAGGGCAGTATGGTTTCTACAAGAGAACATCATGGCCTACATCCTGTTTATTTGTTCATAATACGACGGGCCGTTTCGGACCCCAATTGGGACATCACTTCCCTACGACTGACTGGTTAACTATGATGTCCTTAACGAAATTCTGCAACATCCTACACATGGCTGGACAGATACTTGGAGACCGAGATTTCTCCTGGAGACTGGAAAACTTCATTTCTATTTACCCACTGGATCGTCTATATCCAGTTTCACCTAGCAGAAGAACTACAAACTACTCTCTAGGTCAAGGGTGTCCAAACTTTTTTTGAAAGAGGGCCAGATTTGATGAAGTGAACATGAGGGAGGGCCGACCATTTTGCCTGACATGTTTTGAACCATTAAAATTTGGTCCAAGTGCGTTCGCCCAAGGACTAATACACTGCCCAAAAAGAATTCTCTTGCCTTGGTGCTGTGTGTGGTGAAGAGATGAGCTCGGGTGTGTTATTTGGCTATACCGCATTTATCAGCGTATAACACGTACCTTCACTTTAAGAGGGAAGTTTCAGGAAAAAAACTATTTTAAATAAAGAACTGTGAAGCAAATTAAGGGTCAGTGCCCACGAATGCAGCCTAATTAGTGCCCATCTGCAGCCCCACCATCGCCATAATTGCAGACCCACCGTTGACATGAATGCATACCCACCGTTGCCATGAATGCAGACCCACCATTGCCATGAATGCAGACCTACCGTTGCCGTGAATGCAGACCCACCAATGCCGTGAATGCAGACCCACCGTTGCCGTGAATGCAGACCCACCGTTGCCGTGAATGCAGCCCCGCCTTTGCCGTGAATGCAGCCCCGCCTTTGCCGTGAATGCAGCCCGCCGTTGCCGTGAATGCGGACCCACCGTTGCCGTGAATGCGGACCCACCGTTGCCGTGAATGCGGACCCACCGTTGCCGTGAATGCGGACCCACCGTTGCCCTGAATGCAGCCCAACCATTGCCATAAATGCAGTCCTACTATTGCCATGAATGCAGCCCCATAGTTGCCATGAATGCAGCCTTACCATTGCCATGAATGCAGCACCCCCATTACCAGGAATGCAGACTCTCCATTTCCATCAGTGCAGCCTGATTGATGCCCATCTGCAACCTCAGAGGGGACAGGGAAGGAGCGGGACGAGCGCCAACAGATTACATACAGGAGAATCTGTTTTCTAAGCGGCCTCTTTAATGCAAAGGTCTGCCTCCTATGATGGACAGAACAGTCATCCAATGGCAGCGAAGGAGACGGGACTTCCTTTTATAGAGGCCTCCGTGCAAACAGGAAATTCACCTGTATGTACGGCACTCGTCCCGCCTCCTCCCTGTCCCCTCCAAGGCAGCCAGCATGTATATCTTTTGTGGCCCTCGGTGCTCGGGGATTAGTTGGGGCCACAAAAGATATACATGTCCAAATTACCAGGAGGGCCGTTTGAAACCGGAACGCGGGCCGCGATTGGCCTGCGGGCCAGACTTTGGACATGCCTGCTCTAGGTGGTATAGCGATCCATATTTGAAATCTACAACGAAACGTACAATGTTTCCCTCATCCCCTCTCCTAAAGTGGCCTTCTTATCTATCCTACCGGGTCCTGACAAAATCTCATAAAATGAACCTTCTCCGATTTTCCATGTACGTTGCACGCCAACTAATAATTACGTTCTCAAAATCGGAGGTCCCCCCCCCCTATAAGTGGATTGATATGCTCAACGACGCCATGCTCATGGAGGAGAAGCAGGCTAGAGAAGGTGACGCTTGAGATAAACTCCTCAAATTGTGGTATATCTGGCTTCATTATGAATCCTCGGACAAGCTACTTAACAGATTGTCTGTATAAAGTGTCAACTGTTGTTTTAGGTGCCCAGAACTAGATGCTCCCCGGAGACCGGGTAGGGTCGGTGAACGGGTAGGGCAGCGACCGCATAAACTAATGGTCGCCTTAAAATTAAAATAATTTTAAATAAAGAGTATTGTGCCATATTTACATCCTAGACACTGTACACTTTCTTTTCCCCCTCCCCCTTTTGTTTTCTTTATTCTCTTTCGTTGTCGGAAATTCCAATCGTGTGTACACAAATCCGACGCACAAAGTGCCACGCATGCTCAGAATAAATTAAGATACGAAAGCTATTGGCTACTGCCCCGTTTATAGTCCCGACGTACGTGTTTTACATCACCGTGTTTAGAACGATTGGATTTTCCGACAACTTTGTGTGACCGTGTGTAAGCAAGACAAGTTTGAGCCAACATACGTCGGAAAAAATCCATGGATTTTGTTGTCGGAATGTCCGATCAATGTCCGACCGTGTGTACAGGGCATAAGAGCTGTGAAAATGTGGAATAGAATCTCTCCAGAGTTGGTTCTGGCCAGCTCAGTAGATTGCTTTAACCACTTCAATACAGGGCACTTAGACACCTTCCTGCCCAGACCAATTTTCAGCTTTCAGTGCTGTCGCAGTTTGAATGACAATTGCGCGGTCATGCTACACTGTACCCAAACTAAATTTTTATCATTTTGTTCCCACAAATAGTGCTTTCTTTTGGTGGTATTTGATCACCTTTTGTGGTTTTTATTTTTTGCGAAACAAATAAAAAAAGACCGAAAATTTTGAAAAAAATAAAAGTTTTTTGCTTTTGTTTCTGTTTAAAAATGTTGTAAATAAGTAAGTTTTCTCTTTCACTGATGGGCACTGATAAGGTGGCACTGGCAGGCACTGATAAGGCGGCAGCGATGAGGTGGCACCAATGAGCGGGCACTTACGATGGGCACTGATATGTGGCACTGATGGGCATTGATAGGCGGCACTGATGGGCACTCATGGGTGGCACTGGTGAGCACTGATAGGCGACACTGATGGGCACTGAAAGGCTGCAAAGATGGGTTCTTATGGGTGGCACTGCTGGGCACTGATAGGCGGCACTGCTGGGCACTGATAGGCGGCACTGATGGGCACTGATACGTTGCACTAATGGGCACTGATACGCGGCACTGATACGTGGCACTGATAGGCATCCCTGGTGGCACTGGCAGTAGTAGGCATTGGAGTGGGCACTGATTGGCAGCTGCCTGGGCATTGATTGGCAGCTGCCTTTACACTGATTAGTATTTCCCTGGGGGTCTAGGGGGCATACCTGGTGGTCCACTGTGGCTGATTTCCCTGGTGGTCCTGGGCGGCTTCCCTGGTGGTCCTGGGTAGGATCCGAGGGGGGTTGTGCTGATAAACAATCAGCACAGACCCCCCCCTGTTAGGAGAGCAGCCAATCGGCTCTCCTCTACTAGCGTCTGTCAGACGCGAGTGAGGAAAAGCTGATCACCGGCTCTTCCTATTTACATCGTGATCAGTCTCTCTGACGGAGACATATGACGCCCAGTCAGGATATTGAAACCACTTTGCCGCCGTCATTCTGTTATATGGCGGGTGGCAAGTGCTTAAGAAAGGCCTGGATTCTTTCCTAAATGTTCATAATATAACTGGGTACTGACATTTATAGGTACAGTTGATCCAGGGAAAATCCAATTGCCTCTCGGGGGATCAGGAAGAAATTTTTTCCCCTGCTATAGCAAATTGGATCATGCTTTGCTGGGGGTTTTCGCCTTCCTCTGGATCAACTGTGGGTATAGGATTGTTTATATGTGAATGTATTTTTTTTTTTTGGTTGAACTAGATGGACTTTTTTTCAACCTGACTAACTATGTAACTGCTATATCATAGAGCGACACCTATGTGAGAGTCTGAGACGGCTACACACCCAATTAAAGTCTTTGAAAAAAAGTGGAAGGTTCCCCACGGGGCTTTTTAGCAGCAAATAGGAGTCAAATATTTTGTAAAAATCACAGATTTTTTATTTCAAAAAATGGTTAGACACAAAACATATATAAAAAATGAATTAAAATATGAGCTCTGGTATATACAAGGCGAGACAAATTAGGCTAGGAAAGTTTATACATTAAGGGTGATGCATTATTACACTTGGAATTGCACCATCCAATGTATGGAAATGCCCCAATGCATTTCAACCTCAAAGGTTATGGTCTTCTTCAGGGGGTTCTCACATTTCCTTTCTGCCAGGAAGACTCGCTTTTCCACTTTTTTCAACTATGTAACCGCAAACTAACAGTTTGGACATGAATCGGATCGCATAGGTGTGAACAGCGAATGCGATCTGATTCTGGTGTGGACCAAAAAAAGGGTCCTGTGCGAGTTTGGTCCCAATGCAATGCGATATCAGCCATACAACCTGTATGGCTGAAATCGCATCGCAGGGACATGGCATGTGATTTGCAGTGCAGGGTGAATCACATGGGAACTTGCAGAGCGTGCTGGTATGAACCGCCACTAAAGGATGAATACCAGAAGTCATGGAGGCGTTTTCTCTAGAAGAAACTGCAGGCTAAGGTAAATCATGCCCTAGAATATAGAAAAAGCTTTTTCATTTCTGCAACAGAAGTACATTAACCACTTGATGACCGCCTCACGCCGATGTACGTCGGCAAGGTGGCACGGACAGGCAAAATCACGTACATGTACGTGATTTGCCTTCCGCGGGTGGGGGGTCCGATCGGTCCCCCCCCCGGTGCCCGAGGCGGTCGCCATTTCTTCCCGGGCAATGAGAGGTGAGGGGGCGGCCATCCATTGTTGGCCACCCCCTCCCGATCGCTCCCGGCGAATGAAAATGCTTCCTTCCCTCTGTAATGTAAACAGAGGGAAAGGAAGTGATGTCATCTCTCCTTGAGCCGGTCTTTTCGTCGCCGCGCCGAGGAGAGAAGACATCCAAGTAAGTCTGCACAACACTACACATTCAGTAGAACACGCCAGGCACACTTGTCACCCCCCATCACCCCCCGATCACCCCCTGATCACCCCCCTGTACCCACTGTCACTCTGACACCAATAGCATTTTTTTTTTTTTTTGCATTGGTGTCAGTTTGTGTCAGTTAAAAGTTTTAGGGCAGTTAGGTTAGCCCCCTTTAGGTCTAGGGTACCCCCCCTTAGGTCCAGGGTACCCCCCTAACCCCCCCTAATAAAAGTTAACCCCTTGATTACCCCCCGTCACCAGTGTCGCTAAGCGATCGTTTTTCTGATCGCTGTATTAGTGACACAGGTGACGCTAGTTAGGGAGGTAAGTATATAGGTTCGCTGTCAGTGTTTTATAGCGACAGGGACCCCCATATACTACCTGCTAAAGGTTTTAACCCCCTGATTGCCCCCTAGTTAACCCTTTCACCAGCGATCACCGTATAAGTGTTACGGGTGACGCTGGTTAGCTAGTTTGTTTTCTGTAGTTTATTACAGTTTATTACAGTTTATTATAGTTTATTATAGTTTTAGGGCACCCGCCGTTTATTACCCTATAAAGGTTTAACCCCCTAATTGCCCGGCGGTGATAGATTTATAGTTTTTAGGATCTGATAAGGTCTGCGTCGCCCCAGGCAGCGTCAGGTTAGCGCCAGTACAGCTAAAACCCACGCACGCAGCATACACCTCCCTTAGTGCTATAGTATCTGAACGGATCGATATCTGATCCGATCAGATCTATACTCCCCAGCAGTTTAGGGTTCCCTGAAACGCAGTGTTAGCGGGATCAGCCCAGATACCTGCTAGCACCTGCGTTTTGCTCCTCGGCCCAGCCCTGCCCAGCCCACCCAAGTGCAGTATCGATCGATCACTGACACTTACAAAACACTAAGCACACATAACTGCAGCGTTCGCAGAGTCAGGCCTGATCCCTGCGATCGCTAACAGTTTTTTGGTAGCGTTTTGATACAGTCGCCAACAGTCAGGAGCTTTTTTGCCTGTGAGTCTCACTAGTGTACCCCTAAATTTAGAGCCCAAAATGGCAAATAGAAGGTACACTAGTGAAGAGGCCTACACGTTTCTGAGTATGACAGATAGTGAAGAGGAAGTCACTCATCTGTCAAGTTCAGGCTCAGAATACGATCCTGTAGAGGACAGCGGCTCCATGACAGATAGCTCTGACGACAGAGTTGTGGTCCCTGCTAGGGTCAGGCGTACCAGACCCCAATCTTCTTCTGTCCTTGAAGTGCAAGAACCGCAGGGCTCTCGTATGGAGCAGAGCAGTACTAGCGCCGCTACTCCTTCTGGTGAACTGGCAAGCACCAGCGGCCTAGTACACCCTGGTCGTACATCCAGCACTGCAGTATCACGTGGTGACGTGGCGAGTCCCATAAGTGCAGTTCAAGCTGGCGAGGTGGCAAGCACTAGTAGTGTCCCGCTGCCACCAAGAAGACAAAGACAGGCCCGTCGTGCCCATAGTGCCCTTCCTGCTGCATTGGCCAATCCGAATTGGGAACCTTCCACTTCTGCAGCACCCGTACTTCCCCCTTTCACTGGCCAACCCGGAATTCAGGTGGAAACAGTTGACTTTATGCCACTGGATTTTTATTCACTGTTTTTCACCGAAGATCTCTATAGATCTATTGTGGACCAAAGCAATTTATACGCTGGTCAATACATCGCCACTATGCCCCAGTCCACCCTTGCCAGAGATTGGAGACCAATTACGGTCTCCGAATTTAAGACCTTTCTGGGCCTTTCCCTCCTCATGGGGTTGAATAAAAAGAGTAAGTTGCGGTCATATTGGTCCACTGACCCAATTTACCATTCACCCTTGTTCTCTGCTTCCATGGCCAGGGCACGATACGAGCAGATTTTGCGGTTCATGCACTTCAACGACAATGAACTCTGTCGTCCTCGTGGAGACCCTGCATACGATCGGCTCTACAAAATTCGGCCCCTCGTAAACCACTTCAACCAACGTTTTGCAGACTTGTTTACCCCCCATCAAGTTGTCTGCGTTGATGAGTCCCTGATTAAGTTTTCTGGCCGCTTGTCCTTCAAACAGTACCTTCCCAGCAAGCGTGCCAGATACGGGGTCAAGATGTATAAGCTCTGTGACAGGGCCACAGGCTATACATGTAGATTTATGGTTTACGAGGGAAAAGATAGTCACGTAGAGCCGACAAACTGCCCTGACTACATAGGAAGCGCTGGCAAGATAGTGTGGGACTTGGTGTCACCCTTATTCGGAAAGGGGTACCACTTGTACGTGGACAATTATTATACGAGCGTGCCACTTTTTAGTCACTTGTTTGATCAGCAGATTGGAGCATGTGGCACCGTGCGACCTAATCGCCGGGGCTTTCCCCAGCGGCTTGTAGATTCCCGTCTTAGGCTGGGGGAGAGAGCCTGCTTGAAGTATAATAATTTGCTCGCTATGAAGTGGAGGGATAAGAAGAATGTTTTCGTTCTCACCTCCCTTCATGCAGACACGACGACCCAAATTTCTACGGCGACTGGTGTTGTGGAGAAACCCCTCTGTGTCCACGAATACAACCTTAATATGGGAGGGGTGGACCTCAACGACCAGTTGTTGGCGCCGTACTTAGTTGCCCGTAAGGCCAGACGCTGGTACAAAAAAGTGTCTGTATACTTATTTCAATTGGCTTTGCTGAATGCTCATGTGCTATACAGAGCTTCAGGACAGACTGGATCCTTCCTTAAATTCCAGGAAGAGATCGTCAGAGCCCTTCTGTTTCCAGACGGTGCTCTACCTCACCTTCCCCAACCAAATGCAGTAAGCCGGCTGCATGAGCGGCATTTTCCTTATGCCATCCCGAGTACCCCTACCCAACGAGCCCCCCAAAAAAGATGTCGTGTCTGCAGCAAGCGCGGATTTAGGCGTGACACCCGGTCTTATTGTCCCTCCTGTCCTGGCAATCCTGGTCTTTGCATGGGTGAATGCTTTGAACGCTACCATACATTAGTTGAGTATTAGCGTAGGGTTCAGCACTGCACAGACTAGGCACACTAACACAGGGTCTCCCAAGATGCCATTGCATTTTGAGAGACCCAAACCTGGAACAAAAGTTACAAAAGTTAAAAGTTACTAAAAAAAGTGTAAAAAAAAAAAAATAAAAAAAAAATTAAAAAAAATAAAAACACAAAAAAAATATAAAATAAAAAAACCAAAAATAGTTGTTGTTTTATTGTTCTCTCTCTCTCTATTCTCTCTCTATTGTTCTTCTCTTTTTTACTCTATTCTATTCTGCAATGTTTTATTGTTATTATGTTTTACCATGTTTCCTTTTCAGATTTTTCATACTTTACCGTTTACTGTGTTTTGTTGGTAACCATTTTATTGTTTTCAGGTGCGCCATTCAGTTGCAGCGCGGATTTATTTATCTTGACAGCAACAGCGTTTGCTCCCACGATATATAAAGCCGTGACTCCAACGCTGTCGGAGGTGATTTCACCACCACAGTTACATACTTCAGCATATATGCCGAAGCGTGGGGGCAGAAGTGGGTGGAGGAGCGATTTGCTCCTGCCTTTTGCGGGAGGATGCCCCCATGCTTCGGCATATATATATTTTAGGCACAGGTTGCGTTAAATGTTTTATTTTTTACTATTTTTTTTTTTGTATTTGCTTTGCAGGTATGGTAAGTCTTACTGTTATACTGTAATGTTGCTTTGTTTTATTGTTAACCATCATTTGCTTAGCAGGTACGCCATTCAGTTGCAGCGCGGATTTATTTATCTTGACAGCAACAGCGTTTGCTCCCACGATATATAAAGCCGTGACTCCAACGCTGTCGGAGGTGATTTCACCACCACAGTTACATACTTCAGCATATATGCCGAAGCGTGGGGGCAGAAGTGGGTGGAGGAGCGATTTGCTCCTGCCTTTTGCGGGAGGATGCCCCCATGCTTCGGCATATATATATTTTAGGCACAGGTTGCGTTAAATGTTTTATTTTTTACTATTTTTTTTTTTGTATTTGCTTTGCAGGTATGGTAAGTCTTACTGTTATACTGTAATGTTGCTTTGTTTTATTGTTAACCATCATTTGCTTAGCAGGTACGCCATTCAGTTGCAGCGCGGATTTATTTATCTTGACAGCAACAGCGTTTGCTCCCACGATATATAAAGCCGTGACTCCAACGCTGTCGGAGGTGATTTCACCACCACAGTTACATACTTCAGCATATATGCCGAAGCGTGGGGGCAGTAGTGGGTGGAGGAGCGATTTGCTCCTGCCTTTTGCGGGAGGATGCCCCCATGCTTCGGCATATATAAATGGTGCATGTATGCCCATCATTAGAAGTGGGTGGATGAAGGGAGGTATTCTAATGGTGGGCATACCCACCGATCAATATCTTTTTTTCGTTCAGCCCACAGGCTGCATGAAAAAAAAGTTTACAATATATGCCTAACAAGGACCAGCAACGTACTGGTATGTTGCTGGACTTTGAGTGGTTATACCAGAATGATGCCTGCAGGTTTAGGTATCATCTTGGTATCATTCTTTTCAGCCAGCGGTCGGCTTTCATGTAAAAGCAATCCTAGCGGCTAATTAGCCTCTAGACTGCTTTTGCAAGCAGTGGGAGGGAATGCCCCCCCTCCCCCACCGTCTTCCATGTTTTTCTCTGGCTTTCCTGTCCCAACAGGGAACCTGAGAATGCAGCCGGTGATTCAGCCAGCTGACCATAGAGCTGATCAGAGACCAGAATGGCTCCAAACATCTCTATGGCCTAAGAAACCGGAAGCTACGAGCATTTCATGACTTAGATTTCGCCGAATGTAAACAGCGCCATTGGGAAATTGGGAAAGCATTTTATCACACCGATCTTGGTGTGGTCAGATGCTTTGAGGGCAGAGGAGAGATCTAGGGTCTAATAGAGCCCAATTTTTTAAAAAAAGAGTACCTGTCACTACCTATTGCTATCATAGGGGATATTTACATTCCCTGAGATAACAATAAAATTAATTAAAAAAAAATAAAAATGAAAGGAACAGTTTAAAAATAAGATAAAAAAGCAAAAAAATAATAAAGAAAAAAAAAAAAAAAAAAAAAAGCACCCCTGTCCCCCCCTGCTCTCGCGCAAAGGCGAACGCAAGCGTCGGTCTGGCGTCAAATGTAAACAGCAATTGCACCATGCATGTGAGGTATCACCGCGAAGGACAGAACGAGGGCAGTAATTTTAGCAGTAGACCTCCTCTGTAAATCTAAAGTGGTAACCTGTAAAGGCTTTTAAAGGCTTTTAAAAATGTATTTATTTTGTCGCCGCTGCGCGTTTGTGCGCAATTTTAAAGCATGTCATGTTTGGTATCCATGTACTCGGCCTAAGATCATCTTTTTTATTTCATCAAACATTTGGGCAATATAGTGTGTTTTAGTGCATTAAAATTTTAAAAAGTGTGTTTTTTCCCCCAAAAATGCGTTTGAAAAATCGCTGCGCAAATACTGTGTGAAAAAAAAATATGAAACACCCACCATTTTAATCTGTAGGGCATTTGCTTTAAAAAAAATATATAATGTTTGGGGGTTCAAAGTAATTTTCTTGCAAAAAAAAATTATTTTTTTCATGTAATCAAAAAGTGTCAGAAAGGGCTTTGTCTTCAAGTGGTTAGAAGAGTGGGTGATGTGTGACATAAGCTTCTAAATGTTGTGCATAAAATGCCAGGACAGTTCAAACCCCCCCCAAATGACCCCATTTTGGAAAGTAGACACCCCAAGCTATTTGCTGAGAGGCATGTCGAGTCCATGGAATATTTTATATTGTGACACAAGTTGCGGGAAAGAGACAAATTTTTTTTTTTTTTTTTTTTTTTTTGCACAAAGATGTCACTAAATGATATATTGCTCAAACATGCCATGGGAATATGTGAAATTATACCCCAAAATACATTCTGTTGCTTCTCCTGAGTATGGGGATACCACATGTGTGGGACTTTTTGGGAGCCTAGCCGCGCACGGGACCCCGAAAACCAAGCCCCGCCTTCAGGCTTTCTAAGGGCGTAAATTTTTGATTTCACTCTTCACTGCCTAGCACAGTTTCGGAGGCCATGGAATGCCCAGATGGCACAACCCCCCCCCAAATGACCCCATTTTGGAAAATAGACACCCCAAGCTATTTGCTGAGAGGTATAGTGAGTATTTTGCAGACCTCACTTTTTGTCACAAACTTTCGAAAATTGAAAAAAGAAAAAAAAAATACATTTTTCTTGTCTTTCTTCATTTTCAAAAACAAATGAGAGCTGCAAAATACTCACCATGCCTCTCAGCAAATAGCTTGGGGTGTCTACTTTCCAAAATGGGGTCATTTGGGGGGGGTTTTTGCCATCTTGGCATTTTATGGCCTTCAAAACTGTGATAGGTAGTGAGGAGTGGAATCACAACTTAACGCCCTTAGAAATCCTGAAGCCGGTGCTTGGTTTTCGGGGCCCCGTATGCGGCTAGGCTCCCAAAAAGTCCCACACATGTGGTATCCCCATACTCAGGAGAAGCAGCAGAATATATTTTGGGGTGTAATTCCACATATGCCCATGGCATGTTTGAGCAATATATCATTTAGTGACAACTTTGTGCAAAAAAAAAAAAAAAAAAAAAAAAATTGTCACTTTCCCGCAACTTGTGTCAAAAAATAAAATATTCCATGGACTCAACATGCCTCTCAGCAAATAGCTTGGGGTGTCTACTTTCCAAAATGGGGTCATTTGGGGGGGTTTTGTGCCATCTTGGCATTTTATGGCCTTCAAAACTGTGATAGGTAGTGAGGAGTCAAATCACAACATTATGCCCTTGGAAATCCTGAAGGCGGTGCTTGGTTTTCGGGGCCCCGTATGCGGCTAGGCTCCCAAAAAGTCCCACACATGTGGTATCCCCATACTCAGGAGAAGCAGCTAAATGTATTTTGGGGTGCAATTCCACATATGCCCATGGCCTGTGTGAGAAATATATCATTTAGTGACAACTTTGTGCAAAAAAAAAAAAAAATTGTCACTTTCCCGCAACTTGTGTCAAAAAAGAAAGTATTCCATGGACTCAACATGCCTCTCAGCAAATAGCTTGGAGTGTCTACTTTCCAAAATGGGGTCATTTGGGGGGGTTTTGTGCCATCTGGGCATTTTATGGCCTTCAAAACTGTGATAGGTAGTGAGGAATGAAATCAAAAATTTATGCCCTTAGAAATCCTGAAGGCGGTGATTGGTTTTCGGGGCCCCGTACGCGGCTAGGCTCCCAAAAAGTCCTAAACATGTGGTATCCCCATACTCAGGAGAAGCAGCAGAATGTATTTTGGGGTGTAATTCCACATATGCCCATGGCATGTTTGAGCAATATATCATTTAGTGACAACTTTGTGCAAAAAAAAAAAAAAAAAAAAAAAAAGTGTTACTTTCCCGCAACTTGTGTCAAAATATAAAATATTCCATGGACTCAACATGCCTCTCAGCAAATAGTTTGGGGTGTCTACTTTCCAAAATGGGGTCATTTGGGGGGGTTTTGTGCCATCTTGGCATTTTATGGCCTTCAAAACTGTGATAGGTAGTGAGGAGTCAAATCACAACATTATGCCCTTAGAAATCCTGAAGGCGGTGCTTGGTTTTCGGGGCCCCGTATGCGGCTAGGCTCCCAAAAAGTCCCACACATGTGGTATCCCCATACTCAGGAGAAGCAGCTAAATGTATTTTGGGGTGCAATTCCACATATGCCCATGGCCTGTGTGAGAAATATATCATTTAGTGACAACTTTGTGCAAAAAAAAAAAAAATCGTCACTTTCCCGCAACTTGTGTCAAAAAAGAAAGTATTCCATGGACTCAACATGCCTCTCAGCAAATAGCTTGGAGTGTCTACTTTCCAAAATGGGGTCATTTGGGGGGGTTTTGTGCCATCTGGGCATTTTATGGCCTTCAAAACTGTGATAGGTAGTGAGGAATGAAATCAAAAATTTATGCCCTTAGAAATCCTGAAGGCGGTGATTGGTTTTCGGGGCCCCGTACGTGGCTAGGCTCCCAAAAAGTCCCACACATGTGGTATCCCCATACTCAGGAGAAGCAGCTGAATGTATTTTGGGGTGCAATTCCACATAGGCCCATGGCCTGTGTGAGCAATATATCATTTAGTGACAACTTTTTGTAAATATTTTTTTTTTTTTTTTTTTTTGTCATTATTCAATCACTTGGGACAAAAAAAATAAATATTCAATGGGTTCTACATGCCTCTCAGCAATTTCCTTGGGGTGTCTACTTTCCAAAATGGGGTCATTTGGGGGGGTTTTGTACTGCCCTGCCATTTTAGCACCTCATGAAATGACATAGGCAGTCATAAACTAAAAGCTGTGTAAATTCCAGAAAATGTACCCTAGTTTGTAGACGCTATAACTTTTGCGCAAACCAATAAATATACGCTTATTAACTTTTTTTTTACCAAAGACATGTGGCCGAATAAATTTTGGCCTAAATGTATGACTAAAATTGAGTTTATTGGATTTTTTTTATAACAAAAAGTAGAAAATATCATTTTTTTTCAAAATTTTCGGTCTTTTTCCGTTTATAGCGCAAAAAATAAAAACGGCAGAGGTGATCAAATACCATCAAAAGAAAGCTCTATTTGTGGGAAGAAAAGGACGCAAATTTCGTTTGGGTACAGCATTGCATGACTGCGCAATTAGCAGTTAAAGCGACGCAGTGCCAAATTGGAAAAAGACCTCTGGTCCTTAGGCAGCATAATGGTCCGGGGCTCAAGTGGTTAATGGTATATTTCATTTTTAAATGTTCCTATTTCTGTATTGACTGTGGCTATTGAAGACACCTTGACTATATAAGGTATCCTGTGCCCTAACCTCACTCCTTAAGATTCATTTATGCCTAATTAACTCTGATAAAGTGTCTAAAGTGACTGGTGCCCAATTTCTTCCACCCCACAAGAATTCTGCCCTGAGGTATAGGCTGCTTGCCCACCGAACCGCCTGGGGATCCTCATCTGCCTCCCAGGGGTAAAGGTGATAACAGTGGACCATGCCTGCATATCATTTTAAAATGGCCAGAAGCCTGTGTGACAGGGTAACAATGTAAGAGCACAATTGGGAGACAAAGGGCTTGATTTACTAAAATTGGAGTGTGTAGAACCTGGTGCAGCTCTGCATGGTAGCCAATCAGCTTCCAGTTTTTTTGTCAAAGCTTAACCAGTTCAGGACTGCCCACAGCTCATCTACTGCGGCAGGGCGGCCTGGCTGCGCAAAACAAGGTACCCGTACATTTAGGCTTCTTCCGGGTCTGGGGCGCAATCAGCAGGTCCGGCTGACCCGATGTCCACCGGGACCTGCCGATCGTTGACAGGAAAGGCATAACACTGGTCTACCTATGTAAACCAGGCAGACGGCCGTTCTGTCAGAGAGGAAGATGGAGATCTTGTGTTTCTGCTAAGCAGAAAAACGGATCTCTGTCTTCCTCCAGTTAAGCCACCCCACACAGTTAGAAAGCACTCCCTAGGCGCACACTTAACCCTTTGATTGTCCCTGATGTTAACCCCTTCCCTGCCAGTGTCATTAGTACAGCCAATTCCTTTTTTTTAACACTGCTCACTGTATTAGTGTCACTGGTCCCCAATAAGTGTCACTTAGTATCCGATTTGTCCGCTGCAATGTCGCAGTCCTGCTAAAAATCGCTGATTACCACCATTACTGGTAAAAATAAAAATTCCATAAAAATATCCCATAGTTTGTAGACGCGATAACTTTTGCGTAAACAAGTCAAGATACGCTTATTGGGATTTTTTTCCAAAAAGATGTAGCAGAATACATATTGGTCTAAATTAGTGAAGAAATTAGATTTTTACATTTTTTTTATTGGATATGTTTAATAACAGAAATTAATTTTTTTTTTTTTTTTAAATTGTCAGTCTTCTTTCTTTATAGCACAAAAAATAAAAACCTGCAGAGGTGATCAAATACCACCAAAAGAAAGCCCTTTTTGTGGGAAAAAAAAAGGACATAAATTACAACAAGGGTACAACATCGCACGACCACGCAATTGTCAGTTAAAATAGTGCAGTGGCAAATTGCAAAAAATGCTCTGGTCAGGAACGGGGTGAAACCTTCCGGGGCTGAAGTGGTTAATTGAACAACCTGAAGTTATGTACTTTCTTGTTCAAACTTCTTTATTAGAAATTTTCAGGTAAAACACAGTACAAAGGTTGCATAGACAGGCATCATAAGGTTATGCATGGACAATAACAATGGTAGTGGTTATATCTTATAGTCAAAGATGTCAACATTAAAGTCCTAGGATGCAATTTTTTTTAAACGAATCAGTAAGGTATTAGGGCCAGTTCACACCATAAAAGCGCACCCTGGATGCGTTCTGGATGTATTTTTGCTTATAGTTCACGTCACAAAAACTCACTTCAGATACAGCGATCTCCCCAGCTGTTCTATTGTGTTCTGACAGAGGAACAGCCCCCCCACTAGTACACTCCGGTCAGCGCTCTCAAATTATTTGCTGAGAGCACTGATCGGGATCCAGTCAGCAGACCTTTTTCGGTCATGCCCCTTCGAAAGAAGCTGGCCAAACGTCGGCCGGTGTCTATTGAACTGGCTAATGCCGCTCAACATTCGACCCGTCTGTACTAGGCTTAAAGTAATTGTAAAGGCTCATTTTTTATTTGTTTAAAATAACAAACATATCATACTTACCTCCACTGTGCAGCTCGTTTTGCACAGAGTGGCCCGAACCTGCTCTTCTGGGGTCCCCCGGCGGCTCTCGCGGCTCCTCCTCACATCAGATAACCCCCTCGGAGAAGCGCTTTCCCGGGGGGTTACCTTGTGGGTGAGCGCCCGAGTCCAGCATTCGGTGTCCATATCCGCCTAATGTATGACTCGGCCTCCGCCCCCCGGTGCCCACGTCATTGGATTTGATTGACAGCAGCGGGAGCCAATGGCTGCGCTGCTATCAATCTATTCAATCAAGAGCTGAGAACCCTGGGCAGAGAGACAGCGTGTCCCCAGCAGGCCGGTCACTGCCAGATGTTTTTTCACCCTAATGCAAAGGATGCATTAAGGTGAAAAAACACAAAGGTTTACAACCCCTTTAAGGTGCTAACACATTCCATGAGCATGACTTGGTGGTATCCCAGATTTTGACCTACTCACCGTGGTCTAGTTTCATGATCTTGTTCCCATTTGCTAATGTATTTTAGACGGTCGAGAGTGTATTTGGATATAAGAGTGACAACATATGAGGGAAATCAGTCCTGGGGAGCGTGGATCATCTGTGCATTTGAATTCAAAAGGAGTGAGGGATAATCTTTTGTCTCGCAAATGAACATCATTATTAAACACAATACTTGACCTGCAAATAGCGGAACAGCTGGGAATTAGGTAAGGTTTTTTTTGGAGAGCAGGGAAAGACTTCAAGTAGAAAAAAGGTGTAGAAACAGGTTACTTTTGAGTCAATCCAGTGACTATAGGTGCTAGGTAATTCCTATCTTGGAATGAATGAGGGATTGTGAATAATTGATAAAAGGGCAGGTGTGGAGAGAGTAGGCCTCCCTAATACCTATCATTCCAAATCTGTAGGGAGTGTCAGGTAATAGGATTAGAAAGGGAGGTCCTGTCCTGCTAATGTAGCCAGTGGATTGCAATCAACCTCCTCCAACACAACCCAAAGTGGCAATTAGCATAATATTTTGTAAATTGAGCAGCCTGGTAGTGTCTTAATTCAGGATACCTGGGTCTCTGGTTTGGAACATAATGTGTTTTGAGAGTCTAGGTTTGCGGTTTTGCCATATAAGGATGCATTCACAACTGCAAATGCACTCTGTCTGCAAACAGCTATGAGCACCCCAGAGAGGGTTTCCGCGCATAGCTGCAAGTAGGCAGCCCCATTGAAAGCTATGGGAGGCTGTCTCTTGCAGCTAATTGTGCCCACTCGCATGTAATTGCGCATGCAGAGATTGCATGCAAGTGATCGGCCCTGGACGTAGGCTGAATTGTGGGAAAAATTAGCAGTTAGAGCTGGCAGCCTCCGATTGCTTTCAATGGGGCTGTTTACTTGCAGCTAATGGTGGGAACCCCCACTGGGATTATTTCATATTACTCTGTATGTTGTGATATTTAAGATGTTCATCCAAGAGTCTCTGAAAAATATCCATACTCCCCGCTGCCACCACCAATTGTGGAAGAGTTTCACATCCTTATGGCCCTGACAGTGCAGAACCCCCTGCGCAGTTTAAGGTTAAACCACTTTTCCTCCAATCTCATTGTGTGGCCCCCGTTTCCTCTTACACTCCTTGAGACTGAATAGTTTGTTTCCTATGCTGGGAACGCCATTGAGGTATTTGTAAATAGCTATCATATCTCCTCTCAAGCGTTTCTCCAACAAGCATAAGTTTAGCGCTACAGTCAATCCTCGTAATTGAGGTCCTCCAGCCCCCTTATTAATTTTATTTGGACTCTCTCCAGTTCTAGCACATCCCTTCTGAGGACTGGTGACCAGAACTGGACGGAGTACTCCAGATGTGGTCTAACCAGAGTTTTATAAAGTGGTAGGTTTATCGTTTTATCTCTGGAGTATATCCCCTTTTTTATGCATGCTAATATTCTGCCGGCTTTGGTAGCTGCAGCTTGACATTGCATGCTTTTGCTCAATCTGTTTTCTACTAGGACCCCCAGATCTTTCTCCATCAGGCATGTACTGGCCATTGGGACTACTAGGAGTTTCCAGATGAGCCAATGGCGTAGTGGGCCGGTTTCAGTGACAGCCTGAGCCTGTCAAAGTAATGATGTTAACTCCTTCCCTGCCAGTGTCATTAGTACAGTGACAGTGAATTTTTTTTTAGCACTGATCATTGTATTAGTGTCACTGGTCTCCAAAAAGTGTCACTTAGTGTCCAATTTGTCCACTGCAATGTCACAGTCCCGCTAAAAATCGCTGATCGTTGCCATTACTAGTAAAAAAATAAATTAAAATGCCATAAAAGTATCCCATAGTTTTAAGACGTAATAACTTTTGCGCAAACCAACCAATATAAGCTTGGGATTTTTTTTATTATGTAAAGTGTTCCCAAAGATGAACTTATGCTTTAAATATTTTCATATGGGATAACTCGGACAAATAAGTCTTATCAGAACGGTAGGAAAACTAAAATCAGGGAGATATAAGACTAATGTTGTACTATGTAACTAGATAAAATCGTCATCGAGGGAATAGTGATTTTTATTAAACAATACAGTATGTTCTCAATGGATGACTAGGTGAAAACAACAATTTGCCTTTACTTTGAACTCTCCCTCCAAATCATTCTGTAACGTCATCACTAGAACATTGTTTTTTAGCTGTATTTGGCTGCCGGACACAAGTAAATTATTCTCCGATGTTTACTTTCCTGATCACCAGAATCTTCACATACCAGCACCTGTAAAATAACAAACACAGTTCATCTACAGCAGTGCTGGACTCAATGTGTTAGGGCTTACCTGTTATTTTCCTCTTGGAAAGAACTGCTGATGTCACAGATTACAGGGCGTTCTGACAATAAAAGTCATATTTACTACTTTCTATGACGTAAACAAGACAAACTTGGAAAACCTTATGTTTTCTTCAGATTCTGGAACAAAACTCACTGGTATAAGCAAAATAGAGTAAAGCTATCATTACACAAATGCACTAGATCATGGCAAGTTTGTGGATACCTGACCATCACAACTATATGAGCCTGTTGGACGTCTCATTCTAATACCATTGGCATTAATATGGAGTTGTTCTCCCCTTTGTGGCTTTAGCAACCTCCACTCTTCTGGTATGTGTGAGGACAGAAGCTCCCCAAAAATGGTCATCGATCACATATGTGTCCATGATGAAGACAATGCTTGAGAGAATCTTTTATATCAAGAACTGTTCTTTATTTGTCATGGAATGTATGTATAGACTATCTAAACCATTTTTGGGGGCTTGTTTCCTTACACATATCCTCCATCGGGATCCAATCACCTTTCACCTTACACATATCCTCCATCAGGATTCAATTAATCACAGGGTCATCTGAAATATCACCCCAACAAGCCTTCAGAGACATATACTGTATGCTTTTATACAGAAATATTCCCCACAGGCCTGACTGTCCGGTTGCTTAACCCCTTAGATTTGAATGTCCTGTTTTTTCTAGTGTGAAAGCTAATATCGATCTGGTTACACAAGGAGATGACACCGTCCAGATCAGCAGGGATGGTTCTTCCCGCTAATTCATCCTTAACTCTGTCAGAAGCCATATAAAAGGGTTGCAACTAAGGCCCCATTATTCCAGCTCAGCTCAGCAGTCAAAGTACGAAAATTAAGAGCGTACTGTCCCACAGAAGCGGACTCTTGACGGAGACGTAAAAGGGCGCTGGCCGCTGAAGAGACACAACACGGTTCCTCAAAGATATTCCAAAAAAGTTTCAAGTCAGACAGGCTAGAGACCACTGGATCATTCAATTCACACAGAAGGGCAGCCCAGGCTAACGCCTCGGCGGACAGGAGAGGTATAATATAGGCTACCTTCGCCTGATCAGACAGGACATTTTGGGGCTGGAGTTCAAAAACTAAAACAAATTGACCTGTGATCGCTGTTTCCTTAATTGTCCCGTATTCCCACATCCGTGATCAGGTCTGTATTGTTGGTAATCAGTAGGTCTAGTAACGCTTTGTTTCTAGTTGCATTTACCATCTGACCCATGAAATTGTCCTGCAAGACATTTAGGAACTGGCAAACCTTAAATGAATGCGTGGTTCCTTCCACCCAGTCTATGTCTGGATAATTAAAATCCCTCATTATAATGACACTTCCTATTCTTGCCGCTAATCCAAATTGTGATCGGAGGTCCGCCTCAGGCGCCTCCCTCTGGTTAAGGGGCTTATAGCATAATCCCAGTATTACTTTCCCCTCAGTTTCATCCCTTTGTAGCTCTACCCATAAGGACTCCACCTCCTCCCTTTCTCCCTTAGTGATGTCATCTCTCACATTCACTTGTACATCATTTTTGATATACAGGCATATACCTCCCCCTTTTTTTACCCTCTCTATCCCTGCGATATAGGGAATACCCTTGAATGGTTGCCAACCAATCATGAGAGCTGTCGAACCAAGTCTCTACAATTCCTACAAAATCTAAATCCTCCTCGTACAATAGTAGCTCTAGTTCTCCTATCTTGTCCGCCAGACTCCTGGCATTGATGAACATGCCACGTGGTTTAGACCGGTTGCATGCTCTCTCCTTATTGGGTGCTCTTGGGTTGCAAATATGACTTGTTACTATACTTACCTCGGGTTTAGGTGCTTTAGTCAACCTACCACTAATGCCCCAATACTATCCTCTGGAATATGTTCCGCGCTGACTATCTCTACCTCTGGACACCCCCCCCGTCGCCTAGTTTAAAAGCCCCTCTAACTTTTTGGCCATCTTCACTCCCAGCAGATCTGCACCTACCCCGTTTATACAAATATAAGAACTTTTATCACCTATAAGGAATTTGATTCACTCACATAAACCACTTCATTGGACTTCTTACACTTATATGAGGAATTATATAAGAGCGTGTCATATATTGATCGATTGACATGAGCGCTGCTATGGCAGTTTGAAGTCGTATGACATTTTGGACTTTTTAATTGCCATCGGATTTATGTACTGAGTACACGTTCACTAAAACTAGCACACAGGTTACAGAGATGGTGGGAATAAACTGGACCCTGGGACGTGCACTTGAGTGTCAACTCGCCTATTATCCTGCTGCTCTCTATCCTGTTTATTGCCTTTTTTTTTTTTATTTCAAATGTCTTGACTTCGTACTTTGCACACGATTCTTTGAATTCCAAATACAGGCTTCCTGTTTTAGTCATCTTGGTTTTTTTTTGGTTTTTTTTAGCTACTTTTAGCTACTTCCTCTGACACAGATTGCAGCGCTGGCGTGACAATAGGAACTGAGAACTGGCAAAACCTTTTTTGTTTTGATGCCTTTGCCAGGTTTGTCCAGGATAACATTTTGCAGCTCTATATATATATATATAGATGTGTTGTGTCGGAAGCTGAACCGCAATATGCGTGCTGTATGTCATGTACAATTGGCAGTAATTACTCTTGGTCATCGTGCAGATACAGATCTTTTCTACGGAGAGATGACCATTTCTATCAAAAGCCCAAGATCCTTGGGGACTGTAAAACCTCTGTTATATTTTTAAGGACCGTGATTTGTTTTGATGTTTTGATTTTTAGTATTTACGCTGAAGTTTCATCTGCTTATATTTGGTCCCATCTGCCCATTAACAATCTATTTTTAAATAGAACATTTCTATTTTTATGACATACCTAATTTTAGACCCAGTGATATCACTAGATTTCTGTGATTCCCTATGAAATGCAAGAAGATCATTAGGTGTGCACAGCCTATTGCACACACACACACACACACACACACACACGGCTTTCTCTGCAGCCTCAGATGCACTGGATAGGGAATGAATGGGAAGTGCTCTGTGCTGAGTGGCTTGCGCTTCATTCACAAACTGAAGTATAGTAAACAGATTACTATGCTTCCGTTATGAATGGACACAGTGAACGAGTGTGTTCATTTAGAAAAGGAAGGGCCCTGTAAATAACATTTACTAGGACTTTAAAACACTCTCTCTTGTGTAGTTGCTGGATCTTAAATAGGAAACTCTCTTTCCCCCTTTTTCCTTGTTAGAACACATTGAGGCTACTCATATGTACACTATTGTGGAAATTTGAGGACTTAAAGCGGGGTTCCACCCAAATTTTGAACATTATCTCTATGCATTCTCTTCCTTGCCTAGATGCTGACATGCTGTGTAAAAAAATTTAAATCGCCGTAATTACCTTTTTTTTCCCTAAATTTTCTTAGCACTTCCTGGTTTTCCTCCCATTGGAGTAGGCGTGTTTCTAGCCTCTCCCAGACCTCCCACAGTCCCCTCAGGCTTCCCAGCATGCCTTGTGCAACAGTGTCATCACAACATCTCGGTGAATGCTGGGAGCACAGCATTCACAGCATCCAGGAAATACATGCTTGCTTCAAATGCCCACAATGAAGATGGAAACCGCCTTCAGTGAATTTTATAAGTTATTCTTTACAACGAAATCGGACACAGGCGGACTTATTACACAGAACATGTGAGTAGATAATCATGAGAAGAAAAGTTTGTGAATGAACTCCCAAAAAAAAAAAAACGATAGATAGGTGGACCCCCCGCTTTAAAGACAGAGTGATGCACCATATAACTATAGCTATATAGTATCCTCTTCATCTACAACACGTGCATTTGTTACTCTGGAATATTTGAAATTACACTAGGATCTCCTCTATAACATCAATTAAAAATCTTGGTCTGCATACTCACTTTTACAAAAAGATTAGCAGCATAAATACTTACGATATAACTACATACATTTAGGAGTCCGCCCGCTTCCCCCGGCGAGTACAGGGAGGTTATCCCCACGGGCTCCCCAGGCTTTCCTCTCCACTGGACCAGTATGTCAAGTTTTTCAAGTTTTACAGTCTAAGGTAAACCAGCTAATAAGATAAATCAATTGAAAGATAAGTCTCTATTCTATAGTCGGATAATCTGAAAAGACTCTGAGCCCCCTTGGCCTGCCCCTTGTCTATGAGATACCGCTGGATACCAATTAAGCTATACGTAATTCTATCTCGATAAAGGGTAAAAAACAAGGTGTTATATCAATTTTTGTTATAAAAATATTTGGGCAACTGTGAAAACATTACAAATCCCTAATGTTGATATTTTTAAAAATTGTATATGTCTTTTATACTAAAAAATGTTAATATTTGTTAACATCGATTTACAACTCTGTTAATATTGTTTAGGTTACTGCAATATTTCTGTTGTACTCATGCTACTCTGAGGCCCTGACGAAGCAGGGTTTCCCGTGAAACGCGTAGGTCACACTTTTTGGACCTAATTAACAGTAACTTTATTTGTATAACTGCAATATTTTTTTTAACCAATATATGAAAAATAAAGTTTAACTACATTTCTTTTAAATCTGTGGTATACATCTTTATTTAAACCCTACAAAGGTACATACTATGTCCCACCCTACCTTACTTTAACTTTTGATTTGATATATTTACTAGCCTCTTCCGCTGCTCTCCATCCTGAAACATCCCCCACAGTAACCAGGAGGAGAGGAGAGGAGGGAAGCCAACAGCATTGTGGGGCAGCGAGGCCAATAAGGGGAGGGGGAGCCCAGGCAGTTGGGGGAATCAACACCACACATAGTGATTAGGGTGTGCCCAGGTACACCTGGTACACCCCCCCTGAGCATGCCTACTAAGATCATGGCCTGTGGGAGGCAGGCAGGTTGATGTACATAGCTTCCTAAAAAAAATCACAGCATCTTGCCTCAGTACACCTCTCACTAGCTCTCAGCTCTGATGCAAACAGTGGGCTGGCTTTTGGGAGGAGTTATGCAAATATCAACATGCCTTGGTGGGTGGATGTCGGTCTGGAAGTGTAGGCATTTCTAGGCAGGCTGCATTCACATTCAGACTAACCTAGGTAAAGCCCACATATAGTACACAGCCCCTGTGATTGAATGAACTGAAAGATTAAAGAACTAAAATCTCTTTCTTCAAGCCAAACCCGAACACTTTAGCAGCACACAGCAACATTTTTTAGTATATACACTATAGGATTGTAGCAAACCTGGAATACCTTTGGGCGGAACGCATATTGCCCCCTCACCCTCCCGTCAGGCCCTGTTCCGAACACGTTCCTGTCTGAATAATGTGTCCGGGTTTCAGGTGGACTGAAACCCGGACACATGGTTCAAAACCCGGACTGTCTGGGTGAATCCTGGACAGGTGGCAACCCTAGCTAGGGGCAGCCAGGCTGTGGAGGAACTGGACGTCCTCCAGCCAGGTGATGAGGCAGGCTTTATCTGACTTGCTGTAGCTTTTAATGCACACCAAGAAGCTCACATTATGCAGTGAAATAGCAATTTCAGTACAGGAGAGGAGCCTTTAACAACTGTGCAAGACTGAGCACAAGGCTGGAATTTATATTTACATTATATCTAAACCCAATTACAAAAATGAGTTATTTTTGAAAGTTACCATTATTTAGATGTGGAAGCTGCATTCGTTTTCTTTTTTCCATCTAAAATTGGAACCAAATTTTTGGTGGGCCAATTTACCCCATCTGTAATTCTAGAGAAACCCTAAATAAAGCAAAATGTCGGTCTTTTTACAGTATAACATTGTAATTGTATAAAATATGAATTAAAATATGATTTTTAATTTTCATTTAAAATTTTAAAATGCGTGGCTTTTGATACATTTCACCATACAATGGCTGAGGCCCAATAAAAGGCCTCTGAATACTTTGACTCAAACTTCCACTGACCATCTACAAATGCACTATATTGTCAAAAGTATTGGGACACCTGCCTTTACACGCACATGAACTTTAATGGCATCCCAGTCTAATGCCCCGTACACGCGATAGAATTTTCCGATGGAAAATGTGTGATAGGACCTTGCTGTCGGAAATACCGACCGTGTGTGCACAAATCCGACGCACAAAGTGCCACGCATGCTCAGAATAAATTAAGAGATGAAAGCTATTGGCTACTGCCCCGTTTATAATCTCGACGTACGTGTTTTACGTCACCGCGTAAACGCGAACGATCGGATTTTCCGACAACTTTGTGTGACCGTGTGTATGCAAGACAAGTTTGAGCCAACATCCATCAGAAAAAAACCATGGATTTTGTTGTCGGAATGTCTGATCAATGTCCGACCGTGTGTACGGGGCAATAGTCTGTGTTGGCCCACTCTTTGCAGCTATAACAGCTTCAACTCTTCTGGGAAGGCCGTCCACAAGGTTTAGGAGTGTGTCTATGGGAATGTTCCAGAAGAGCATTTGTGAGGTCAGGCACTGATGTTGGACGAGAAGGCCTGGCTCACAGTCTCTGCTCTAATTCAGACTATGTACAGCACAGTGATGTCACTGCTGCTTTTGGAAGATGCCCGGGTTTACAAAGGCATTTGGTGCAAACAATAGGGGTTTAATATTTATGGTTGGAGCCCTATGTCCGATATGGACATAGATAACACTTATAGTAAAGATAAGACTTACCATCGGAAATAGACCTGAAAGTGTGGACTTACCATATGAAATGGACCTGAAAGTGTGCCTTGGTCTAATGGCCGGTATGCCAAAATAAGGGGGCATACCCTAGTTTAAGAAATGATTATTCTGTAAGAGAAATGAATGAAATGAATAGTTTGAGAAATGCTGTGAAATGGGGATGGGAGGGTGGGTATCGCGCACAGGAAACCGACAAGCACCACAGGTGAGCGGGCTGCTTAAATACCCCCCCGGGCTCCTCCCATAAATTCAGGCCACCATACTGGCCTTCCTACTTATGGTCGGAGCCCTATGTCCGATATGGACATAGATAACACTTATAGTAAAGATAAGACTTACCATCGGAAATAGACCTGAAAGTGTGGACTTACCATATGAAATGGACCTGAAAGTGTGCCTTGGTCTAATGGCCGGTATGCCAAAATAAGGGGGCAAAAACATTCAGGTAGGGTTATAATTTTTATTGGTTTTCAGTTATTTATTGAGCCAATTTGGAGAATGCCTGTGCCATCTCTGTTTGCGGATTGGGGATATACCGGGCGAAGCAGGCTGATTTCCACCTGCCTAGTCTTTTGATGATGTGGTCTGGAACCCCGTGGCGGGACGCTGCGGAGGCTGCTCCGATGTGGAAAGAGTGTCCGGAATACTGACTAGGGTTAAGGTGAAGATTGCGGAGAAGTATCCTTATGTGTTTCACAAACTGAGAGGCGCTTAAGGGTTTAACTGGGAATGGTAGAAGGGGACTGCTGTCTGGTTGCTCAGGCAGGAGTGACAGGAGTCGGTTGAGTACAGCGACTGGACACCAGCTGTTGTTGGTTTTGTAGAGGTGAATGTTCACTCCTGAGCCCGTTTGCTGGGTTTTAGAGACCTCGAGGTGCAGGATGAAATGGTCTTGGTATCGAAGCAAGTGCCGTCTGCATAGTACTTGGTCTGTGGGTTTGTTAGAGGTGAATTCGCCAGACCGCAAGAACCCATAGTAAGCTAAATATACGGCTGCTTGTAAGACCGTGCTGGGGAGCAGACCGAATGGCGAAGTAGCCAGAATAGTTGACATGTCCCTAAAGATGGGCCCCGTAATGGGTAAGCGCTTAGTGCTGATGACTGGTTGTCGTTTCTGAATTCCCCTTAGAATGGCTCGTATAGCGTGTGATGAGAACAGTGAAGATTTCGTGGGGTCTTCAAGCGCCATGAAATGTTGAATGCCGGCTAGGTATAGTCGGATGGTATTGTAGGATAAGGCCAGCTGCGTGTGGCAGTGTGCAGTGAAGGCCAGTACCTGTTTGATATCTGTTGGTCCTTTACGGCAGGACGTGAGGAATTTATTGAAGGCCTTCCAAGCTGTCTGGTAGGCTTTGAGTGTGTTGTGGGAGAGGGAATGATTTATGAGTTGCGTAGCTCCGTGTAGATGTTGAACTAGTCCAGGGTCAGTTGTGACCAGACAGGGATAGGGGCCGACATTGGATCGGCATCGGGAACCTGTTTGAAAAAGGAGGTGTAATTGAAACGTGACAGTGCGTCAGCTGCTGAGTTGTATCTGCCGGGAATAAATGCACAGTGTATATTGAACTGATGCTGTAAAGACAGTTGTACCAACCTGCGCAGGAAGGACATGACTGCTAGGGACTTGGACCTGCCTCTGTTGATGATGTCTGCCGTGGCCTGGTTGTCGGTGGTGAAGACTACGGTTTGTCCTGTCCAGTGGTGGCCCCAGAGTTGTGCAGCTGCCACTATGGGATAAAGCTCAAAGAGGGCAGATGTTTGGGAAAAGCCGGGTATCAACAGTATCTGTTGAGGCCAGGGTCCTGAAAACCAATGATGGCCAAAAATTGCCGCAAATCCTGTGGAGGCTGCAGCGTCCGTCACCACCTGGGGTGAATGGACCGAAACCATAGGTATAAATAGAGATATGCCATTCCAGGCGGACAAGAATTCCTCCCACATAGATAGGTCCGCTATAGCTGCGGAGTCTAGATTCAAAATCTGATCGGGGTCTTGAGTTTCTGACAGAAATCTAAGCAGGCGTGATACAAATGTGCGGCCTTGTGGGATAATTCGCATAGCGAAGTTGAGCATACCCAGGAGAGACTGCAACTGTTTTTTTGTACAGCCCTTGGTGTGTGTAAACTCGTGAAGGACTGCCCTAATGCGTGTTAGTTTGTCGGGGGGGAGACTGGCTTGCATCGCGCAGGTATCCAAGCTGACCCCGAGAAAGGTGATGATGTTTGCTGGGCCATCGACTTTGTGCTCGGCGATAGGAACATTGAGGTTTCCAAAAATCACTCTAAGTTTGTCGAGATCTCCTGGGGGCTTGCTGGGCGGTTCTATCAGTAGGAAGTCATCCAGATAATGGATGACTTCATGGCATTGACCCTTGTGTAATAGTATCCAAACGAGGGACTGAGCGAATGTGTCGAAGAGCCACGGGCTACTCTTCGAACCGAAGGTGAGTTTTGTAGCAAAATAATATGCTTCCTTCCATTTGATGCCATGCCAGCACCAAAGGGATGGGTGGATGGGCAGGAGCTTGAAAGCATCCGAGATGTCGGCTTTGGAGAGCCAGGCACCTGTGCCTGCTTTGATGATCGCTTGTATTGCCATGTCAACGGAGGAATATTTTAGGGAAAACTCTTCGGAGGGGATCAGGGAATTGAGACTGGGTATGTGGGAAGAATGAGGCGCAGACAGGTCGTACACCAAACGCAATTTATTTGAGAACTTGCCCTTGACAAGCCCAATAGGGCTGACTCTCCATGTGCTGAAAGGGGGGCAAGTGAAAGGGCCTATCACGTAGTCTCGATCTACCTCTGCCTGTAAGAGCTGATCTATGGCTTGTTCGTCAATGGCTGCAGAACGAAGATTGGCACATTCGTGAGTACTGTGGGGTAGTGAAATGAGGCCGGTGTGAAAGCCTGCTGTGAAGCCTTGGATAAGGTAGGTGGCCAGGGAAGGGGTGGGATGTGAAGTGAGATACAGTCCTAACCATAAGAGGTTGATCCGGCTTAGTCATGCCCTCTTGTGTTGTTTGACTTCACACAAATTCCTAGGGTGTGCTCTTTGGCATAAGGTGCAGATGTGAAGTAGACGGCACTGGCTGAAGTTGCAGGACCCATAGTTAAAGTTGTTACAGAGCTGATAGACCTGTGGAGAGTGAGAAATCCTGGGGTACAACAGTTCTCGTGTCACTCTAGTACCCACGCTTCTCTGTCAAGAATAGATTTAGTTTTGGGAAATGACATGGCCGCTCTATTGGTTAGGGATATAACCTATCACCCAAGAGGAATCTCGGACCACACACCGGTGACAGTTATGTTGGATATCGGGATAAGGAAACAATGGGGTACCTGGAAGCTGAACCCAGTGTGGCTCGAGATTCTTGAGGACCCGAAGGAAACTATGGCAAAAATGAGAGAATTTATAATGCTAAACGAGGGCTCAGTAGCAAGAGGGGTGATGTGGGATGCGTTGAAGGCATACATGAGGGGAATATTGATCCAGCAGATATCAAGAGTTAAGAGAGCATCAAAGGCGGAGGAGGAGAAGGCTAGAGATGAGATCCTAGTAGCAGAAAGGGAGCTAGTGGGAAATCCATCCCCGGAAAAATATCAAAGGTGGGAAAACAAACAATCAATATATAAAGAGGTAATGTTTAGGAAAACCGAAAATAAAAGAGCATTCCAAAAACATATAATGTTTGGAGAGGGGGAAAGAGTAGGGAAGATATTAGCCCATATTGCTAAAGTGGATGCCCCCCCCCCAATAATTCCTGCCATCAGTAATAGGGAAGGTGAAATTATATATCAACCAGATAAAATAAATGAAATATTTAAGAAATATTATGAAGAGCTATATAAATCCCAGGGGCCAGTGGCAGGAGAGAAAATGGAAAGATTCTTTAGGAAAATAGAACTGCCCTCCCTGTCAGAGCTCGAGATTGAGACCCTGGAGGCCCCAATCTCATTAGAAGAGGTCAAAGCTGCCGTAAAACAACTGACTAATCAGAAATCTCCGGGTCCGGATGGTCTCCCGGCAGAGATATACAAAAAATACGGGGAGATATTGATACCGGAACTTCTCAAGGTGCTTGAGGGGGCATACCAGGAAGGGAGGCTGCCCGAATCAATGACAGAGGCCACAATTATAATGATACCAAAGGAGGGGAAGGATCCCTTGGAACCTGGATCGTATAGGCCTATTTCCTTACTGTGCTCAGATGTAAAAATCCTGGCAAAAATTTTGGCCATTAGGCTCCAAAAGATAATCCATAGCTTAGTTCAACCGGATTAAACAGGTTTCATCCCCCAAAGGTCAACAAGTGAGAATATAAGGAGGCTATTTCTGAACCTGCAGATTCCAACAGAAAATATGGGTTCTAGAGCTGTCATGATGCTGGATGTAGGGAAGGCTTTTGATAGTCTTGAATGGGGATTTATCTGGCAGGTTCTGAAGGTGTATGGCTTCGGACCTTCATTTAGGAGGTGGGTGAAAATCCTATATAGCTACCCCATAGCTAGGATTAGAACTAACAATGTACTCTCTAGCAAGTTCTCGTTGGAGAGAGGGACAAGACAGGGGTGTCCCCTTTCACCCCTGATCTTTGCCTTAGCTATGGAACCAGTGGCCGCTGCGGTAAGACAAAATAGGTTGGTGGAGGGGTTTCAGAGAAGGACCAGGGAGGAGAAGATCGCGCTATACGCGGACGATGTCCTTATTTTTCTGGGGAATACGGAAGGGTCATTAAGACAGGTGATGGGTGTCTTTGCAGATTTTGGCGAGGTTTCGGGCCTCACTATAAATTGGGAAAAATCTGTCCTCCTGCCAATAGATCCCATCAAACAAGGCACCTTCCTGGAAAAAACCCCATTAAAAATAGTGGAGAAAACTAAATATTTAGGGATCCAGGTAACAAGGGATCCAGACCACTTTTTAAATAATAATATGGCCCCATTATTGGAGAAATTTAAAAAAAAGGTTGATATATGGAAAGGTCTCTCTCTGTCGGTAGCGGGAAGATGCAACCTGGTTAAAATGCTGTGGATGCCCCAACTATTGTACATTTTACATAATTCACCAGTTTGGATATGTGGCAAATGGTTCAAAAAAATAGATATGCTGTTTAGAGGGCTTGTGTGGAGGGGGGGGCATTCAAGGATAAGTCTACAGACCCTACAGTTTGCAATAGGTGAGGGGGGCATGGCGGTCCCGCATCCACGCTGCTATTTTTTGGCAGCCCAACTGCAACACCTAAGGACAGGGGGTGGATCTATGGGTAATAATAACCTTGGTATAATGACTGCAGGTGCACCCCATACATGTGTACTGGAGGTTTTGGAGGCAAACTCGTTTGTATATAGGACCCCTACAGTCAAATTAATGTTAAAAGTTTGAAAAAACATTAAAAGCCTGAAAGACATGGAGGGAATAGTGAGAGATATGCCTCTCTGGGATAACAAAAGTCTTCAAGAATTAACAAAGATAGGAAAAATTAAATCATGGGAGGCAAGGGGGATAACTAAATTAGAACAATTATATAATGGCAATGCTCTGAAATCCTTTGTCTCCCTAGAAGAAGAGTTTGCTGTCCCAAAACAGTCATACTTTGGGTATATCCAAATCAGGCATGCACTGCAGGCCCAGTATGGGGAACAAGGTCCGAAATGGAGCCAATCACCCATCCCTCAGATGATAGAGAGTTTTGAGGGGTCAAGAGGATTAATAGCGGAACTCTACCAGCATATCTTCAGAAATAGTAGAGAAGGACCAAACAAACTTAGGTGTAGGGGGAAGTGGGAAAGAGATCTGGGGACAATATCGGATGCCCAGTGGAGGGAGGTGCTAAAGGGGGGCTACCAGGTCTCAGTCTCGCCAGCTCAGAAATTTTCACACCTAATGTTATTGCATAGGGCATATTATACCCCCCAGAAATTGTTTAAATGGGGGAGAAGAGTAGATCCCAAATGTCCGAGATGCCAAATGAATGGAGATTTGCTACACATGATATGGAAATGCCCTAAACTATCCCGCTATTGGTTAGAAGTGATTGAGGATATAAACAGGTTTCTCAACCTGAGTCTTAAACTAGACCCAAGGTTATGTATCTTGGGGGTGGGTGGGGACATGGGTAATGGGAGAGACAAAATAAAAGCAGTGCGGAGATGCCTATACCAGGCAAGAAAGGGAATAACTAAGAGATGGCAAGCTGAGAAACCCCCTTCGGTTGCCGACTGGCGTAGAGAAGTTTCGGAAACAATAGGGAAAGAAAGGACAGTGTTCATAAGGGCAGGAAACTTAAAAGAATTTAAAAAAATATGGAATCCCTGGCTGATGAGTGTAGCCCACCCGATAGACTAGCAGAGTGAGAAGAAGATGGAGAGGATATTGTTCTTAAAATTGGAGCAGTAGTAATATGCCTGATGTTCTATATAAGGAAAAGAGTTTGGTATAAGGTATATATAGGGGTGTAAGGGGGGGGGGGGTGAAAAATAAAATTGTATTTTTTCTATAATGTGAATCTATAGGCCTCATTGGGTATTAGAAGATTTTATTACTGTTTGGTAACATGTATACTGAGTATTGTGATGTATTGTATTTAATTATGAATAAAAATTATCAAATTTAAAAAAAAAAAAAAAAAAAAAGTTGTTACAGATGGCTGCCCCTCCCACGGTTCGGACTGGGCGTCCGAGTTTGTCCACCTGAGGCGTTGGTTCAGGGATCGACTGACCCTGAACTGTACCTGAGGTAGAGGGGAACTCGAAGGGCCGTCTGATCGCCGCATTGGCGCACCAGGTGGCAGTGTGGGTGGAAGACTGACAAATCGCACAGAGGTGAGCGTAAGCCGGCAAAGTGGCGGCAGAAGAGCTCTGTGTCCATGAAACTCCAATCTGTCGT
This sequence comes from Lithobates clamitans, assembly GCA_037952925.1. NCBI lineage: Eukaryota > Metazoa > Chordata > Amphibia > Anura > Ranidae > Lithobates > Lithobates clamitans. Next base: position 1,354,598 of record JBBGZY010000944.1, read on the forward strand.
AGTCTGGAATTGTGTGAGTCTGGCGGCGGCCTTAGCTGAAAAGGAACGATGATAGTCGTAAAAAGCAAAACCTCCATACTTGTAGCCCAAGTCTACTACAGTATGGAGATACAAGTCCAGCTCTTGCCGCCTGCTAGGGGTGGCTGAGCACAGGACATCTCTGAGCATGCCAAAGGCCAAGGTAAACTCTGGGACTGATAGTTTGCGGTTCAATCTGGGGTCTTTGGCTTTAAGGACCACCGATATGTCGCCCCAGGAGTAGGCCTTATTTTCTGCCAAATCATGCACGGAAATAAGGAGAGAGGCCAGGTTGACGTCCTTGCCGTCCAGAATGTCCTTCCTGATACTGGTTGGGACCAGATGGGAGGGGTAGACAATGGGGCTCGAGCCTGAGGTACCTGCAGGAAGAGGTGTCAAGGTTTGAGTTGCAGTTGGGTCGGGGACAGCCGTGGCCGGTCGGGCCTCCAGAAGTGCAACTCTGGTTTGGACGTCTGTAACTGAGGTGGATAGAGATGACACTTTCTTCCTTTGACTTCCTTTGATCCGCTGAGTCATACTTACCCGACTTATTCTCCCCTTCCCTTTTTTTTTTTTTTTTTTTTTTATTTACCTGGGGGGACATCGTCCAACCTGGTGCAGGGTGGACCTACTGAACTTTGACTGACCTGAGGAAAATGGAAAGGTGATAATTCGTGAAGGGATTGCTAACTTAACTTGAAGCAACGATTGTATGGTGTTTGCAATCTTTGTGACAATGAAATGATTCGAAATGTTTGCCTTGATTATGAAATGAGTGAACTCCCTGACAGAGGTCCGGCCTGGTCGTGTCGTGACTGATTCGACCATGAACCGGGCTCTGGAGCATGTATTGAAATGAGGCAACTGAAGAAACATTGGTGCACACCGGGACGAATCGGTGCCTGTTTGATGCATCTGGATTCGAATCGGAGCGCAGTATGAAATGAATGAGAGAAATGATTACCTTGACCGAGGCTCGAATTGGTTGTGCCGTGTTCTACGACTGGCAACTAACCGAGCTCTGGTATAGGTATGGATACGGTTGAAACAAGCGAGGCATTCCGTGACGACTCGGTGCATCTCAGATGCGACTGGTTTCGAAATGGTGATGCGTTGTGGGAGTGAAATGGTAGTAATTGCATGACAGAGATACGGATCAGTCGCCCGATATCTGCGACTAGCTATGATCCGGACTCTGGAGCATGTTTCAGAAATGAGGCCGAGCCCTGGGGCACGCCGTAACGAATTGATGCATGGAAGATGCAACTGGATTCGAAGCGGAGCGCGGTAAGTGCGGTGTAACATATCGTTTGCCATGACGGAGGCTTCAAATCGGTCGTGCTGTTGTAGCGACTGACTACGAATCGGACTCTGGAGCATGTACTGAAATGTGGCCAATCCTGGGGCACGCCGAGACGAATCGATGCATTTCCATGCGACTGCATTCATGTCGGAACGTGATATGTGGAAATGAAATGATAACCATGACAGAGGTACGAATGACTGATAATAACGTAACTCTGGAGCAATCCTGGGGCACGAATGACTGATAATAACGTAACTCTGGAGCAATCCTGGGGTACGCCGAGACGGATCAGTGCACTTCCATGCGACTGAATTCATGTTGGAACGTGATACGTGGAAATGAAATGATAACCATGACAGAGGTACGAATGACTGATAATAACGTAACTCTGGAGCATGTATAGAAATGAGGCCGTAATAACTGGGGCACACCGGAACGAATCGGTGCATCTTTTGGTGCGACTGGATTCGAATCGGAGCGCGGTAGGTGACTGAAATGAGAAAAGTTTGAAATGATTTGAAATGTCAGAAATGAGTTTAGAAATGTTTCAGAAATGAGAAATGATTGGTATCGAACTGACTTGATCCGATAAATTGCAAATTGCGACTCGCTATGGCTGTCTACCGACGCATATTTTAAAATACCAACATGCTAGAAATGAAGCGACGTCTGCGTCGCGGTGCTATCTCGGGTAAGTCGAAATGGTAACATAACGAAAGTACGAGCGATATACATTGCAGTTTATGTTGTGAAATGCGAGTGAAACGAAAATTTGAAATCACGGTTTAGTGACATGATATGAAAACGAAAAACAAAGTCCGACGGGACCTTACCTGCGACAGCCAAGCCAGACGCGTGGTACAAACTACGAACGAAAAACGCGGACTTCGAAAGTTTTGAGTACGGAATATCGAATACGGGAACTTGCGAGGCAAGAACTTGCGGACGCTGGTATATCGAATAGTCGGCCTAGTGACGTGTATCGCGCACAGGAAACCGACAAGCACCACAGGTGAGCGGGTTGCTTAAATACCCCCCCGGGCTCCTCCCATAAATTCAGGCCACCATACTGGCCTTCCTACATATCTTTTTTGGCCATTGAATATAATGAAAGTGGAATTTCACTCTCCCAATCTACATTGATTATTTTTAATCCTCATGCTGTTGGCATTATAGATAAAAAAAGTGTCATATTTACTTGTTTTAAACTTTTTTTACATTTCTTCTGTTACTTTCTGGTTTACTGCCTAGGCAAATGATGTCATACATCCCAGGAGTCTTCAGGAGGGGAGGAGGTATTTTCTCAGCTAAGCACACTCTCCATGCATGCTTGAGCTAAGGACAGATGGATTCCAGGAAGTAAATGCTACATGAATCATTTGCCCTTACTCAAGATGGCCACGGCCAGAAATGCTAGGAGGATTCTTAACCTGTTCCAACTTCAATACTAGCCCCTGCGTGGGCGGAACTTTTGCAGATTAACCATTTGTTAAAACTGGATACAATTATTGAAACAGAAATGCTAGGGGGTGTTTTTCAAAGTGATTTCTCAACAAAATAAAGCATGGAGACCTGAAAGAATGGGGGGGGGGGGGGGGTTTGCTTTGAATATTAAAAATGAATTAAATAGTGTTTTTGGTTTGTGGTGCTCAGATGTAGTGAAGATCTGCTTTAAATGAAAGTTTGTGCCTGGAGTTCAGCTTTGAGATGCATGTTCAGGTATTACCCACATTTAACCCCAAACCTCCCTCTTTCCCTTTAGATCATGTCCCAGCACTTTTATTTCCTTATTGTTATTCCTACAGATAGAAACATCTTTTATTGCTCTCTGTGACACCATCACCAGATTTGTAAATTGATTGCAATTGACGTAGGTATGTCCCCAGAACTACATCTCCCAAGAGCCCTTTCCCTGCATACAGTGAATGGGCAGGCTCTTGGGAGGGAGGCAGTAGCATTGTGTTTCTAGCAAAGAAGTCAATTTATGCTTGCGGAGACAGAGGGGTGGGGCATAAAAGAAGTACTGTAATCCAGTAGGCAGAGCTGACAGTGCTGGTCTCTATGCTGGTTCCAAGTCAGTAATTTAAAAAGTACCCAAATGGCTGAATCTGCACCTAGTATTTTCAGAATGATTGCTCAAAGTGGCAGCCTCCTTACTCAACACTGCAGTTTTCTTATAGGCCATATTAGCATTTGTGGTTGGAGAAGGGAGGGGGCGATAAAAATTCTTGGTTAAGCTATGTTTTTACTGCTGCCCCAACTGCTCTTCAAGCTGCAAAAGCAGAGGAGAAAGGTGTACATATGCAGTGGCATAGCAAACATTTTCTCCGCTGCCTTATTTGGTAGGCAGTACCAGCTGCCAAACATGGCCCATTCACCTGAATGTGAGTGCCCCGCAACCACTTCACAATCGCATGCAATGCATGCAGCTGCAACACTGGTGTGTGGTTTAAAGGATTAACGTGGATTGCTCTTCAGAGGGCACCATGCTTGTAAACAAGGCCTTAAGCAACAAACCTTCCATGTAGATAAAGTTAGCAACCAGGTGAGGATGAATAAAATGTCTCTATTTGGTCCAAGGAGTACACGTGTTCCAAACAGAGCCAACACTAACGCGTTTCAGCCTATCAAGGCCCTACTATACTATGAGTAAGGCCTTCATAGGCTAAAACATGTTAGTGTTGGCTCTGTTTGGAACATATGTACTCCTTGGACAAAATAAAGAGACATTTTATTATTTTATTCATCCTCACCTGGTTGCCGACTTTATCTACATGGAAGGACTCTTGTGTTGCAGGGTGGAGACTGCAAGTCAGGCATGGTGAGTGGAAACAGAGCTCTTGTATGATTGGGTTGCAGTGCCATTATCTTGCATTTGTCCTTAAAGAGATAGTTCACCTTTGCCACAAAACTGCCTATGCAGATAAGGGGCATCTGTAGATAAAAAACAAACTGTGCAGCTCTGCCTAAAGTTGAACAAAGGACCTTGCTATAGCATAGTTGCCAACTGTCCCGGATTTCCCGGGACATTCCCAGGACTTGGACGCCATTCCCGAATTTGTGGTGTCCCGGTAAATGTCCCGAGAAATCCGGTTCTTCACGATTTTCGCCGCCGCCGCTAGAGGTCCGCGGCCGGCGGAGACATCGTCTCCACCGGCCGCCATTTTAATGAAGTTCAGGAAGATGGCTGGGGGGGGCTATACGGAGCTCCTGTGTCGCCGCCCACCCTTCGCCTCACCCCGCCTACCCCCTGCCCCGCTGCTAGTCTGATATGGAAAGGGGCGGGGGTTCTAGCCATGCGGACACTGACTACTAGGACACCTCTGAGGTAGGGGGGGGCGCACCGCTGTGGGACTCCTGATGTGAGGGGGGGAGCACCGCTGTGGGACTCCTGATGTGAGGGGGGGCGCACCGCTGTGGGACTCCTGATGTGAGGGGGGGCGCACCGCTGTGGGACTCCTGATGTGAGGGGGGGTCCGCCGGGGACACCTGGTGTGAGGGGGGGCTTAGCTGGGGACACCTGGAGTGAGGGGGGGCTCCGACGAGGACTCATGGTGTAAGGGGGGGGTCCAACGGGGACTCCTGGTGTGAGGGGGGGCTCCGCTGGGGACATCTGATGTAAGGGGAGCTTCGCTGGGGGCACCTGATGCAAGGATGGACTCTGCTGGGACATCTGACGCAAGGACGGACGGCTGGTGGCAGGCGACGTGGCTGGTGACACGTTCAGGGATCCCACTGATTCTGCATTATGGTGAGTTGAATTATTTAATTTTATATTACAATCTAATAATAGAAATATTACACTTCAATCATCCTGACACCATAACAAGCATGGTGCCGGGATGATTCAAGTGCTAACACCAGTTGTTTGGAGTATCTTTATCTGCTGATTGTTAAACTTTCTAGAATACACATATTTTTATTGTGTAGGATCTGGGGGCTGCTGTCCCGTCCTCTCCCCCTCTCTCCATCCCTCATTCATCTCAGACTCTAACCACACCCTCTTGAGCAACGCCCATTTAAGCCACGCCCACTATGTTGCGTAAACCACGCCCATTTTTTGCCGCACGCGCGCCACATTTGTGTATTTTCCTAAGCCACGCCTACAAACGAATGCCCCGCCCCCTAATTATTGTACGGCTCTGCCTACAGCCACAAAAGTGTCCCACATTTTTTTTTTACAATGTTGGCAACTATGCTATAGGTGTAGGCCATTTACATACCTTATGAAACCTGACTGGAATACTCCCAGTACGTTGTCAAGTACTCGAGTTCAAGATGCTGCCAAGTGAGGCCTAGTCATCACTGCTCCTCAATCACAGGAGTGAGCTCTTAAATGCTGAGCTCAGAGCTACTGCATCAGGGGAGAGAGAGTATGTGAGGGGGTATGAATCAGAGAAAGAGTTCACTCCTGTGATGGTGGAGGTGAGCAGTGATAACTAGGCCTCACATGGCAACATCCTAGGAGTATTCCAGTCAGGCTTTATAAGGCATGTAAATGGCCTACACCTATAGCAAGGGTATTTTTCATCTTTAGTCAGATCTGCACAGTTTGATTTAATCTAAAAACATCCCTTTCCTGCATAGACAAAGTCTGGTCCAGCTGTGATTCTGCCCTCTCCTTCTGCAAGCCGGAACATGTGCATGAAGCAGAGCCTGATTGGCTACTAGTGCTGCTCCTTCCTCTCCCAGTCTGAAGGCTGTGCAGAAAATTACAGAAATCTGATTCAAATACTTGTGCAGATTGTATATAACAATTTAGAGCCAATCACACCAGTGGGTGCATGTTATGGTACGTATAACATGCTGACTGGTGTGCATTGTGCATCTATGCTGCAATGTGTTATAACAATGCATCAGAGTTTGTTTCTTTTTTAAACTTTATTTGAAGTTAACAAAAAAAAAAAAAAAAATATATATATATATATATATATATATATATATATATATATATATATATATATATATATATATATATATATATACACACACACACACATACATATTATATATATATATATATATATATATATATATATATATATATATATACACACACACACACACACACACACACACACACACACACACACACTTGACTATGGGAAGGTTCCCCCAAAGAGGGTTTTTTTTAGCAGCAAAGTACATAAATATCATGGAATTCAAGGAAAAGTATTTTTATTAATAAAATTTATGTACAAAATATTTTTTACCACGGCACGCGAGTATACTCATGAAGTGCAAATATTTTAACATAAGAATATACATGGCATTACATAGCAAACATGTCTAATAAGACAAAACTGATGTGTTTCGACCCATTTTGTTGGGGTCTTCTTCAGAGGATGAGTTTGCTGCAAAGAAACTACATTTAGCATGTCAAATGGAAAAAAACACACAGACAATCATATAAGCGCAACAAAAAGCCATCTCATATATTTACCTATATACATGCAGAAAGGACCTCCCAACCGAAAATCCCAAGAAAGCTATCAGACGATCCCGCGCGATGGCAGACCACAAAGTCCCCCAAGGCGGGAATGGACCCCACCCGGTACGACTTGCAAAGAGTCACACACCATCGCTCCCGAGGCCCGCCAGGTATGTAGGGTCCGGCACCTACGGCAGAATTCCAGAGCATCAATACAAGAGATATGTATGTAAGTTTATTTATATAACGTTGCTATTAGATTATTGTATATACAATTATTTATATTCATTTAATAAATTATATGGCATGGTCGGACACCTCCACCAAGAAAATGTATGAGATTTTATCAGTAAGAGTGATAGGCATATAGAAAGAATACTAGAAATATATAAAAAAAAACAACATATAAAAAAAAAACATTTGGGAAGGTAAAAGTAATAAAAGAGATTGTATAAACGTATACAAATGTTTTAAATAATGAAGACGTGAGAAAGTGATCAGTGAGAAGGGGGAAAGAGATAGAAACAGCATGTTGGGTCAAAGGTGACTGAAGTAAATGAAAAGGTGGTGTAGGTACTGTGAGAGATGAGGAAAATAAAAAAGGGGGGGAAAGAAGAGTATGGGAGAAAAACGGGGGGGGGGGGGGGGGGATGTGTGAGCAATGGGGATGAAGGAAAGTGGTGAAGTTAAAAAAAAAAAGACAAGAAACAAGGAAAAAAGGGGAAAGTGAGATGAAGAGGAAAGGGGAAAAAGTGCCAAGATGAAGTGATGAAAACAATAAGAAAGGGGAAGTGAGTGAACAAACAAAGTGAAAAGTGAAATGAATAATGTAAGAATAGAAAAAGGGGGAGAGAGAAAGGGGGAACCTTCCCATATTCTATTATCCGGGGCGTGCAGCAGCTTTATCTCTCTGTATTTGTATCTTTCCCATGCTATATATACTTGACTTATTCCTTCGCTGTGTGTTGTACACAGACACAGGACATGTAGAGAACAATTGTTATGCCCCGTACACACGATCTGAATATCATACGACCAATCATACGACTGTTCTCGCTTAATAGTCGCAAGTAGAAATTGAATAGGTAAATAAAGTCACAAAAATTCTCGTACGACAGACAAAAAAAAAAATCGAAAAGTGATGTCATGTGTTGTGGTGTGTTTGTATTGTATTTTCAGACGACAACTATACTAACTAAACGAAAATCGTACAATCTGGAAACGTACAAGGAAAATTTCCGGGTATGTCCTATCGAATAATATCGGATGAACGGTCGTGATCGGCTGTCGAAAGTAGTGTATACACGATCCGAATATCGTACGATCCTTCCTCAGACGATCGTTTTCGTATGATTTTCGAATTGTGTGTACTGGCTATTAGTGTTCTTGCACTGAGCCTTGCCTCAAGTCTGTGCCGATCCAACTGTTCAACCCACCTGGTGTAAATCAGCCCTATGAATAAATAGCTACATCATTTTTTCTATCTTCCAAGAGGTCAGCTTTAAATTGATACGTGTACAGATTTTGCTTTATTGTGTATTTTGCAATATACTGTATCTGATTATATGGAACAACTAAGACCTCTTTCACACTGAGGTGCTTTACAGGCGCTATAGTGCCAAAAATAGAGACTGCAAAGCGCCTCTCCTCTCACTTCAATGTGAAATCCCGAGTGCTTACACACTGGAGCTGTACACTGGCAGGACATCAAAAACAGTCCTGCAAGCAGCTTCTTCGAGGTGCTGCAGGAGTGGTGTATACACGGCTCCTGCAGCGCCCTTGCCCATTGAAATCAATGGGCAGTTCTGCCGAAGCGCCGGCTACAGCAGTGCTTTGCGGGAGCTTTTAACCCTTTTTCGGCCGCTAGTGGGGGTTAAAAGCATACTGCTAGCGGTCGAAAATCGCTGCTAAAATGACGGTAAAGCGCCGCTAAAAATAGCGACCCTTTACCGCCAACGCCCCAGTGTGAAAGGGCTCTAACTATTCTGATATGAGGGGACCAGGCAAGGGCCTGGGTATAGTAATTGCCATTTAAGAGTCACCCAGTCACCAATGTACCAACCACTGTGTGGTGCCAAGCCTAGTACTAACCCAGACTAACATCTACTCATTAGCATGGCCTCGGGGAAGAACCATTGTAAATGAATGGGACTGTAGCGTGTGTGCATTCGCATGTTTAATCCAATTACCCATTTCAGACAAGCTGTTGGGGGTTGGGTGGCAGGTGTTTGGCTCAGGTGTCTCCAGGGACTGAGTTTTGTAGGAAATGGTATTTGTTTGAGTTTGTATGAGTTGAGCTCCAGGGAAACCACTAAATACAAATATGGGAGTGGTTTCCTGCCTTCCAAAGGATGTGTAAATCTGTCCATCCAGTTCAAAGATTTAGCCTGGGTTCACACTGAAGGCGGGTTTGAAATCATGCAAGTTCAGCTGAACTCTCACTGATTTCAAACCCACTTTAGTTTGATTTCCGGGGGCGATTTCAGAGATATCTGTGCGGGTTCCTACACAGATGTCTATTGAAATCGCCCCCGAAGTTGACAAAAGTAATGCAAGAACTACTTTTGGGAATCTGTGTGGCGCCGCAAAGTCAGCGTTGCACCAATTCGAACGGTGTCGGCGATTTGACATCCGATTTGACATGTCAAATCGCACGTCAAAACGGGCCGATGTGAACGTGGGCTTACACAGCTTTGACAAACAGAACAGCTCTTTGGCAGGGTAGGAGGCCTGGCTGGTTTGTGATTAACACATAAGCTGGCCATACATGGAGCGAATGTTGGCTGGTTAATGATGAACACACAACAAATTATCATAACACGGGTGACCATGTCATTCCTCTCCCACCCAACATCTAGGAAAATCAAAGGAGCAGGGCAGAAAATGTTCTGTCAAACAGCTGCTGTATCCAATCAGGTGCACCCACTGTGCCAGCTATCAGAATGCAGTAGCCAGCAGTGTAGATTCCTCATTACAGACTGTTTAGCGTGGATGGAGGAGTCAATAGATTTTTCGTTAAGCACACGCTGAAGAGAAAAAAATCTTACAGTGTAAGGCCAGCTTTATGGGTTATGTCCTTCCTCCAGTCTGACTGGACAGTGAAAGAGCAGCAGTATACTGATGAGCTCATCTTTGTCATTGTGCTCTCTCCTCCTATCAGCATGTGCCTTGTTAGAACATGAACTGATTGGCTCCTTTTGCTGCTTCCTCCTCTGTCTGAGCTCTGCTGTACATAGCTGCTAGAAGTCTAAATCAGGAACCTACTCGGGGTGCGTTTAAAAATGTGCATTGAATGATGGCAATAATGTGTCTTTTATACCTGCCTAATGTTCAGCTTTTAAGTAAATGTAAACCCCTAACTAGATAACATTTAGTACTTTATAGGACTTTACCAAACAATTTAGACTTTTAGAAAATACTGTTTTCACAAATTTTTCACCCTTTGAGTGATACTGATCTCCTGCAACCTGCAACCAGAGGCAGCTGCCTGTAATGTCATGTCACCAGGTGGGTTTCCTGATGGTGACAAAGGCACAAAAAGCATTAGCATAGCTGCTTGCAGCCAGCATCAGAAGCACATGTGACAACTAGGGATGTTTTTGTTTGGGCTCGTGTTCAGGTCCAAACCCAGCTGTCATTCTTCATCCATAATTTTTTCTATCTACCAAGAGGTCAGCTTTAAATTGATACGTGTACAGATTTTCCTTTATTGTGTAATTTGCAATATACTGTATCTGATTATATGGGACAACTAAGACCCCTTTCACTGGTGTTTTAGCGCCAAAAATAGCGCCTGCAAAGCGCCTCTCCTCTCACTCCAATGTGAAAGCCCGAGTGCTTTCACACTGGAGCGGTGCGCTGGCAGGACGTCAAAAACAGTCCTGCAAGCAGCTTCTTTGAGGCGCTGCAGGAGCGGTGTATACACGGCTCCTAAAACAACCCTGCCCATTGAAAATCAATGGGCAGCGCTGCCGTAGTGACGGCTGCAGCAGCGCTTTGCGGGGGCGCTTTAAACCCTTTTTCGGCCGCTAGCCGGGGTTAAAAGCGCCCTGCTAGCGGTCTAAAAGCGCAGCTAAAACGACGGTAAAGCGCCGTTAAAAATAGCGACGCTTTACCGCCAACGCCCCAGTGTGAAAGGGCTCTAACTATTCTGATATGAGGGGACCAGGCAGGTGCCTGGGTATAGTAATTGCCATTTAAGAGTCACCTATTCTAAGGTGACCAGATTTTTAAAATGAAATCCGGGGACATATTTTTTTTTTTTACTTGTAATGGCAGCAATCGATGACTCTTTGCCCGTCTCCGCCGCCGCTGCCCGCCTCACAGCCTGTCAAGTCTAAAGCCCCATACACACTATCAGATTTTCTGCTGATTTTTTCCTTCAGATTTACCAAAACCATATAATATGAGGTCAAACCTTAGGAGTTTCAATTTGTATGCAATTAGGCAGGCCCTTGCACTACATGGTTTTGGTAAATCTAAAGACAAAAATCAACAGAAAATCTGATAGTGTGTATGGGGCTTTACTCTTCGGGCCCCGGCTACTACTGGGTGGGGAGCAGAGGAAGATCACTCCACCAGAGGAGGCAAGGAGATAAGCAGGCAGGCGGCTGGCCGGGACTTGAGCCAAGGCAGAAGAACATGCGAGTGGAGCTGAATGGGCATGCGCCCGAAACTGAAGAAATAGTCCCTCCGCTACGACCAGCACATGATCATCAAAAAGGCACAGTTAATGGAAAAAAAATAAACCCCCATAAGCTAGTAGGAGCGGCAGAGGAGGGGGGGTGCAATTCAGATTTTTTCTTTTTATTCTGCACGGGCTCAGCCCCAGCCCCTGTTCAAATCCAATCAGGGGACAAAACTGGGGACAGACTTGGTCTGGGGACAGTGTCCTCAATCCGGGGACTGTCCCCAGAAACCGGGGATGTCTGGTCACCCTAACCTATTCACCAATGTATCAACCACTGTGTGGTGCCAAGCCTAGTACTATCCCAGACTAACATCTACCCATTAGCATGGCCTCTGGGGAGAGCCATTGTGAATGAATGGAACTGTAGCATGTGTGCATTTGTCTATTTCATCAAATTACCCATTTCAGACAAGCTATTGGGGGTTGGGTAGCAAGTGTTTGGCTCAGGTGTCCGGGAGTTTTGTAGGAAACAGTATTTGTATGAGTTTTGAAGTTGAGCTCCAGGGAAACCACTAAATACAAATATGGGAGTGGTTTCCTGCCTACCAAAGGATGTGTAAATCTGTCCATCCAGTTCAAAGATTTAGCCTGGGTTCACACTGAAGGGTTTGAACTTGCACGATTTCAAACCCACTTTAGTTCGACTTCAGGGGCGATGTCAGAGACATCTGTGTGGGTTCCTACACAGATGTCTATTGAAATTGCCCCCAAAGTCGACAAAAGTAGTGCAAGAACTACTTTTGGGAATTGGTGTGGCCCCACAAAGTCAGCGTTGCAAATATTCGGACGGTGCAGGCGATTTGACAAGCAATTTGACATGTCAGCTCAGAGATCATTGGTGTCATGCATCTGGTGATGCCAAGTGGTGTTGGCCATGGAACTATGAAGGCACTTTTAGATGGAAGGTCATTTAGCTGCAGCTCAAGGAACCCCTAGCTACCTCTGTAGGTACCCCAGGGAACACTGGCTGAGAATGATTGTTCTGTATGTATAGCTCTGAATGTCGTAGTTTGTGTTCTTTAACCGCTTCCCACCTGCTCACTGTACCTAAACGGTAGGGTGGGAGCTTCGCCATTCTTAGTAGACATACCGATACGTCACTCAGAACGAATGCCTGCTCGCGGCCGCGATCCTGTGATGGCTGTGATCTACCAAATCAGCCAAACAGATCGGGTTATGGGCGCTGTGATTGGCCCTCCCGATCACGTGATGGCTGTGTCCAATCTTTCCACCGGCGGACACTGACAATCAGCATCTGTCAGTGTACCAGTGTCCCACCAATAAATAAATAAAAAATGTAAAGCGCCCTCTCCCCCCTTGTGCAAACGTGAACGCACACGTTAGTCCCGTACGCATACGTAAACGCCGATTACACCAACACATATGATGTATTGCCGCACCGTCAGAGCGAGAGGAATAATTGTGTAATTCTTCTGTGTAATTCTAAACTGGTAATCAATAAAGGCTTATATAAAGCGTCACCTATGGAGATTTTTAAAAAACGATGTTTGACGCCATTTTAGGAGCGTGCGCAATTTTAAAGCATGACATGTTTAGTATCCATTTACCCGGCGCAAGACCATATTTAATATTTTACCAAAAATTTGTAAAATTGCTTTCGAAAACTGCTGCGCAAATACCGTGTGACATAAAAATGTGCAAAATTTACCATTTTATTTTCTAGGGCCTCTGCTACAAAAATATATAATGTTAGGGGGTTCTAAGCAATTTTCTAGCAAAAACAACGATTTTTACATGTGAACAAAAAGTATCGGAAGAAGGCCTGGTCTTAAAGCATAGTTCCATTTATCTGATTTGGCACCTTTCAGGGGGGAACAGGTACCTGTTGGACCTCACCGCAGCAAGGTTCCTTTAGAAGCCCGGCCCCCTCCTCCTCCCCCCTCCTTCCCCTGCTGCCGGGCCAGTAAGAGCGCAGCACACTTCACGCATGCGCATTAGGGACCCCTCTGTGAAGCCGCAAGGCTTCACTGCTAGGTTCCCTTACTGGCAATGGTGGCGGCAGCACCCAACAGCCAATGGAATCATCGGCTGCGGTGCCGGCATAGCTGGACTCCAGGACAGGCAAGTATGCCTATGCCGTGTGTGAGAAATAACTTTTTAATATGACATTTTTGTGAAAAAAAAAAAAAATATATATATATATATATATATATATATATATATATATATATATATATATATATATATATATACACACACACACATATACAATATCTCACAGAAGTGAGTACACCCCTCACATTTTTGTAAATATGTTATTATATCTTTTCATGTGACAACACTGAAGAAATGACACTTTGCTACAATGTAAAGTAGTGAGTGTACAGCTTGTATAACTGTGTAAATTTGCTGTCCCCTCAAAATAACTCCACACACAGCCATTAATGTCTAAACCGCTGGCAACAAATGTGAGTACACCCCTAAGTGAATATGTCCAAATTGGGCCCAAAGTGTCAATATTTTGTGTGGCCACCATTATTTTCCAGCACTACCCTAACCCTCTTGGGCATGTAGTTCACCAGAGCCTCACAGGTTGCCACTGGAGTTCTCTTCCACTCCTCCATGACGACATCACGGAGCTGGTGGACTTTGCTCTCCTCCACTTTCCATTTGAGGATGTCCCACAGATGCACAATAGGGTTTGGGTCTGGAGACATGCTTGGCCAGTCCATCACCTTTACCCTCAGCTTCCTTAGCAAGGTAGTGGTTGTCTTGGAGGTGTGTTTGGGGTCCTTAACAAGTATGAGTACTGCCCTGGGGCTCAGTCTCAAAAGGGAGGGGATCATGCTCTGCTTCAGTATGTCACATTACATGTTGGCATTCATGGTTCCCTCAATGAACTGTAGCTCCTCAGTGCTGGCAGCACTCCTGCAGCCCCAGACCATGACACTCCCACCACCATGCTTGACTCTAGGCAAGACACACTTGTCTTTGTACTCCTCACCTGGTTGCTGCCACAGACGCTTGACACTATCTGAAACAAATAAGTTTATCTTGGTCTCATCAGACCACAGGACATGGTTCCAGTAATCCATGTCCTTAGTCTTCTTGTCTTCAGCAAGCTGTTTGCAGGCTTTCTTGTGCATCATCTTAAGAAGAGGCTTCCTTCTGGGACGACAGCCATGCAGACCAATTGGAAGCAGTTTGCAGGGTATGGTCTGAGCACTGACAGGCTGACCCCCCACCCCTTCAACCAATGCTGCCAGCACTCATATGTCTATTTCCCAAAGACAACCTCTGGATATGACGCTGAGCACATGCACTCAACACCTTTGGTCGACCATGACGAGGCCTGTTCTGAGTGGAACCTGTCCTGTTAAACCGCTGTATGGTCTTGGCCACCGTGCTGCAGCTCAATTTCAAGGTCTTGGCAATCTTCTTATAGCCTAGGTCATCTTTATGTAGAGCAACAATTCTTTTTTTCAGCTCCTCAGAGAGTTCTTTGCCATGAGGTGCCATGTTGAACTTCCAGTGAACAGGATGAGAGAGTGAGAGCAATAACACCAAATTTAACGCACCTGCTCCCCATTCACACCTGAGACCTTGTAACACTAACGAGTCACATGACACCGAGGAGGGAAAATGGCTAATTGGGCCCTATTTGGACATTTTCAGTAAGGCCCCTTTCACACTGGGGCGGTTTGCAGGCGCTATTGTGCTAAACAAAGCGCCTGCAAACCGACCTGAAACTGCCGCTGCTGTGTCTCCAGTGTGAAAGCCCGAGGGCTTTCACACTGCAGTGGTGCGCTGGCAGGAGGGAAAAAAAGCTCCTGCAAACAGCCTCTTTGGTAAAGCGCCGCTAAAAATAGCGGCGTTTTACCGCCGACGTCCCCACCACCCCAGTGTGAAAGGGGCCTTAGGGGTGTACTCACTTTTGTTGCCAGCGGTTTAGACATTAACGGCTGTGTGTTGAGTTATTTTGAGGGGACAGCAAATTTACACTGTTATACAAGCTGTACAATCACTACTTTACATTGTAGCAAAGTGTCATTTCTTCAGTGTTGTCACTTGAAAATATATAATAAAATATTTACAAAAATGTGAGGGGTGTACTCATTTTTGTGAGATAATAAATTATATATATTTAATTTCTTCATTTTACAAAGAATTGTGGGGAAAATTACAACTTGAAAATCTCGCCGTGCCTCTTACTAAATACCTTGAATTGTTTACTTTCCAAACAGGGGTCATTTGAGGAATATTTGTTCTGTCCTGGCATGTTAGGGCCTCAAGAAATGATAGGCCGTCAGTTCATCAGGTGTGATTGATTTTCACCATGATTGGTACCATAGCTTGTAGACCAACTTTCACACGGACCAAATATACATTGATTTGGGATATTTTTACCAAAGAAATGTAGCAGTAAAAATTTTGCTCAAAATTCCTAAAGAAAAATTACTTATTTGCAAAATTCTATAACAGAAACAAAAAAAAAAACAATTATTTTTTTCAAATTTTTCATTTGTAGTGCAAATAAAAAACCCAGTGGTGATTAACCACCAAAAGAAAGCTCTATTTGTGTGAAATAAAATGATAAAAATGTCATACGGGTACAGTGTTGCATGACCGTGCAATTTGTCATTCAAAGTGCGGACAGTGCTGAAAGCTGAAAATTGGTCTGGGCAGGAGGGGGAGTGGAAGTGCCCTGTGTTGAGGTGGTTAAACATGATTTTAGTGGACTGCTTATACTATATATAGTGTATAATACTAATAACTGTTATGAGATGTAATTATGATCTGGTCTACTCCATTCTCAGAAACTGAAGCACATTCCGTATATACTTTGAAGGCTACATTCTTGTTGTACCAGAAATGGCTTGCAAGTGATAAGAATGATCAGGTTATGATTGGAACAGGACTAAACATTTCTACATCCAAAAGTTTTTTGTTTTTTTTATTTTAGACCAGCTTAGACCAGGTTGATGATGTAGCATAACCCAACCTGCTTCATTCTGGACAGTAACTGGATTTAGGCACAGATCATTGTCACAGCTAAAGGAAATTAATCATAAAGCTATATCTCCACATACTTATGTCTAGCAGACAGGAATGTCATAGAGTTACATTATTAATGTTCTTTATGTATAAAGGGACAACATAATGCGCAGTTGACAACATAAAAAAAAAAAAAAAATCCAGGGACATTTTGCTGTGCGTCCAGCAAGCCATTGTATGCAGAGAAATAAATTTACAATATAAATATATTTTATTATAAATATATTTGGAGTTTACATATAATTTAATTAGGGGCAAGTTGTTTAACCTCCCTGGTGGTATTGTAGGCCTATAATTCTTAAGAATAACACACTTAAATCTGTCCAAACAAGAGTCTAGTAGACATCCCGGGTATGATAAAGTTTGAAACACGGAATTATAAATTATAATATAATAAATAACTATAAATAATTATAACAAATAATAATAAAATGTATTCAATAATGTAATCAAATAAAAAACACTGAAATTTGCTCAATTGCAGAATTGTCACTGTAGTTACTTTCAGTGTTTGATGACGAATTTCCCCAAAAATCACTATCGCTCAATTCTGCAAGTGTTCTAATTTATTATCGCTGTTTTCTAGCTGGTCTAAAACCACTTTTGGCCCAAACTACTGTATCTTTTTAAAACGATCCCCATCATGGTACCCAAGTCCTTCTTTGTCTCCCTACGCTCCCTCGCTATCCGGTTGATGTGGAAACGCGGGTTACCTAGGGTGGGGCGGGTCTACCTGACTATGAGATTTACTATAAAGCCACCCGGCGTTCATGGCGTGCATTCTAGAGTGGTTTGCCCATCCTTTCCTGAAAGCTTCTGTCATGGTAGAGCAAGATTTAGCCCCGTGAACCTTCCGGCTCTTCTATGGGGATACAGAAACAACCTTGCCCACCTATCCACCTTCTTACCACTGACACTTGTCGCCCTTAGACTCTGACCCCTCCCCATTGACCTCTCTGTTTGACAACCCCGCTTTCCCTCAGGGCACGGGAACAACGACATTGGGGTAATTCAAACGCTCCAAGTGGCCACAAGCACACTCCTGTGTACACCCACTACATGAGACGCCAGCTACTCCAGCGGGTTCTCATGATTGGCTTACCACTTTTCACTTATCCATGTTCACAAAACGCTTATATGCTTCCTCCCACATACACTGCTTCTATACTGAATATGAAAAGCTGTGCTCCCTCTCTGAAACGCCCAAACATCTTCTCTCATCTCTATACGGTCTTCTACAAGCCCTTATACATGATGATTTACCACCTTACACCAGTATGTGGTCTGCTGACTTGGGAAAGGACATCTCCAGAGCGGAACAGGCAAACTTCATTTCATTTTACCCACAAGTCAATGATATCCTGCTATTCCCAAGAAAAGGATTACAAGATTCTGTCTCGATGGTACAGGGACCCATCCACGTTACACAAAATGTTTCCAACAACTCCAGCCTCCTGTTGGCACTGTAACTCCGCTACAAGAACCTATCTACATGTCTGGTGGGAATGTGAGAGGATCCACCCCTTCTGGACCCAGGTATTTGAATGTTACAACAAGGTTTATGAGGAAATATTATCACCTACCCCAATGTTCACCGTCTTCTCGATACTCCCTGGGTCTATAACATCGCAGAAACGGAATCTCCTCCGTTTTCTTATGTCTTCAGCAAGACAGCTCATTCCATCACTTTGGAAGACAACCACCACTCCACCTCTGTCACGATGGGTCTAGATCATGAACAATACTATGATAATGGAGGAGATGTTGACCTTAGACAATGAAACCTTTGATAAGTACAAGGTGTTGTGGTGCATTTGGCTCCGCTTCAGATACCCTTGCGACTATGCTCTCGACCCCGACAGGGTCACCCTAATACGCAGCCTAACCATAGGGAGGGTTGAGGTGTCTACCTTTTGGGTTCCCACCCTCTGACCATTATTTACCTCTATCTACGAATGTCTCCCCAGCAGCTTTCTCTCCGCTCTACGATCTTTTTTCCCCTTCTTTACTTCCCTCTTTAACTCTACCTACGCCCTTACTTGGGTCACTTTCCCCCTTTATCTGATTTGGTCTCCCCCTTTTATTTTCTAATAGTTTTTCCATATAGTTTTATTACATTTATTTATGTACAACAAGGCTACTTCTCACAACAGACAACAGTTGTCAACCAATACAATACATTGTTAGTGGGAGTCAAGCTACAACAGGGGCCCCTGTTGAAGTCCATGTGGACGAAACGGGTCGGGTGAGCCTTACTCTTTCCTACACTTGATTTTATTGTTTTACACGTGATCACGTTTTTATATCGTTTGTTGATTATTGGTTATATCCAATAAATACGTCATTTGATCTGCACTATTGGCATCCTATCTTTTTGGGAACCATCCATGCTCTGGAGACTTGTTTGTGGCGGAGAATTCCTCCTTGGGCTTTTGAACGGACAGTCGTGACGTAGACCATAGAGGATAGATCCCCCTCGAGATCCGGGATTTCCAGGACCAACCGTCGTCCAACCATCGTCCATTAAGGATCTCAGAGCCTGTTTGATTCTGTGTCACCGGCATCCGAATCCACTCCTGCTGGTAAGCGTATTCCATCTATTCACTTCCCATGATCGTACAACTCATGATATACAAGAGAAGATTTCTACATCAGTCCAACATTCATATTTAGCCTATGTTTGGGACTCTCTTGTATCAGATTCATAGCCATACATTGGGACCTTACTATATCCCGTCTAATATTCAATGTTTTGGTACTATGCTTCATGTGTTTCAGCTATGTATATATTGGTAATAGTCACCATGTCTGATGTGCCTTTTACCATTGGTTATCATTTTTAGCGCTGCATTTCACTTTTACTAGAGGAAAAAATGCCCAGAGTGCATGAGGCTTTACACCAGGGGCGGCCCGTCCATTGTGGGCGCACAGGCACCCCCCCCCCCCCATCTATGCCCTGCCGCCCTCCGTATCCATGCGCCCGGCCCCTTTCAATTCCTATGACGGGGATGGGCGGGGGTGTGTTTTTTGAAGCACTAATTAGAGTCAGAGGCTCTAATAGGCTTCAAAATAGGGTGGGCTCGGGACGCAGAGCATTGCGTCCGGAGCCCACCAAGGTGTGTTACAACAGTGAATGAATAATCGCTGTTGCAACACTGACCCTCCTCCCGGCCAATCAGGGGGTCTGATACCCGTCGTCCGATCCTATTGGACTCCTAGGAGAAGAAGGGAGGAGCTACACAGAAGACACAGGAGCCCGCCCGACATTCATAGAAGCCCGCAGCCTCCAAAGCCCACAATCCGCCACTGCCTGCCGGGCGTGCAACCCGTCCACCGGGGCCTGCTTGGGTAAGTGCGGGGGGGGGGTGCTAACTGAGATGGCGGAATGTTTTTTCTCAACAAAAGTGAAGTTATTCTTTAAGTACTTGCCGCCAAGTACAAGGCATGTATGTGATGTATGTCATTGGCTTCCAGAGGTTACACCGGGGTTATGGCTGCAACTCCAGTATTTTTTTTTTCTTGCCAACAATACTCTTTCATCTAAATGCAATCATAGTGGCTGGATTGCTTTTACATGTGGCAGAATCCCCCCCCCCCCCCCCCCCCCCCTGTGATTACAAGCACGTTTCCGGAACAATTATGCTCGCTCGCAATCCAAGGTTTTACTGTATATAAAATTCGAAAACTGTCAAAAAATCCAAATATGGCAACCACTAGGGATGAGCTCAGCCACTCAGACATTCCCCGCATCCTCACGTATGCAAGGGTGTGTATATATAGGGCTGCATGGCAGGGAATGCCTGAGCTCATCCATTTCTAGCAACTACTGGTGTACAGAATGCCCCCAGAAATGTCCTTTCCTTTTATGATTGGCTCACTGATTGTCTTGTCTTAGCTGTCTGCAACAAGATACAAGTCAAATTTCAGGCATTCTCTGTAAAAGGAATTTCATTTCAGTATTGTTGAGATACTCCCCAAGGGCCCATTTACAGCAGGTACATTGGCTGCACTTGGTCGCCTTACTAAGCACAGTCCCGACACAAAAACCAGGACATTTTCCTTGTTAATGCCACCCTGCGGTAGTGTACACTGAAAAATAAAGCAGCACACTGTATTGTACACATTACCACAATATGGTAAATAAACCTGAATGGGACGTTAGAAAAAAAAAAAAGCTTGCAGTGCGATTATTTTTTTCATTCAGCGCATCACCACTGCTGCCTCCACTTTGCACATTAGTGGCTGCTATCTAACACTGCTGCTGGTGTGAAGCCCTAAGACCCCTTTCACACTGAGGCGCTATAGCGCTAAAAATAGCACCTGCAAAGCGCCTGTAAAGTGCCTCTCCTGTCACTCCAATGTGAAAGCCCGAGGGTCTTCACACTGGAGCGGTGCGCTGGCAGGACGTCAAAAAATATCCTGCAAGCCGCTTTAGGAGCAGTGTATATACCGCTACTAAAGCGCCCCTGGGCATTGAAATCAATGGGCAGCGGCACTTTTAACCATTTTCCGGCCGCTAGCAGGGGTTAGAAACACACGGGTAGTGTCCAAAAAGTGCTGAAGCCCCCAACACCCCAGTGCGAAAGGGCTCTAAGGGTTAACTACTTCTAGGGGGATGCAAGCACAACAGCTTACTAAGATTTCACCAGGTGGTTATAACGAGCCTGACCCTCCCAATCAGGATTCAGAGTGGAAAGGACATGGAGAAAGCAGCAGCTATTGCTTCATAACTGATCAAGGTAGGAATCTGTGACAAAGTTTGGAAAAATCTTTGCAATGTATGTAAATCACCCAGAGGGGATTGTTTTTATTAAATCAACAATGATGTTAGACTGCATTCTATAAATTGCCATATAAGAGGACAGACAGCAGGCCATACTACATGCCTGGTGTCTGACATTATCTGGCTAGCCCATTTACATCATGCTCTTACCTAGGGCTATGTCACACTGGTGATTTATTTGCATCAACTTTCCCTTTTTTATTTTTAATTGCTGCTATAGAATCAACAGTCACACATGGGGGGGGGTTATTTACTAAAGGAAAATCCACTTTGCACTGCAAGTGCACTTGGAAGTGCAGTCGCTGTAGATCCGAGGGGGACATGCAAGGAAAATAAAAAAACAGCATTTTAGCTTGCACATGATTGGATGGTAAAATCAGCAGAGCTTCCCCTCATTTCAGATCTACCCCTTTAGATTTAGATCGACTGCACTTCCAAGTGCACTTGTAGTGCAAAGTGGATTTGCCTTTCGTAAATAACCCCCACTGTCTTTAGTGTTATCATTAGCAACACCGGGGTGTCTTTATGCACGTTTGTTTCGTATGTGTTTGCAGTAGAACAATGTTTGATTCCGAGCTTTTGTTTAATAAAAATAAAAGTTCACTACCGCACTGCTATTCTCTATAACTAGGGCGCCTTCATACTGTGCATTTTTTGGTTGCCTGACTTTAATCATGCACCTGTGAAACATGGATATATGACTCAAAGCACACCAAAAACACAACCGTGGTGTGTTTTTGATGCATTTTTCCCCATTCACCTCAATAGGGAGGTGCGCTTTTAAAACATGCAGCATACAGGACTTTTAAAAATGCACCACACCTGCAGCAAATTGGTGTAAAGAGCTCCATGGGGATAAATTTTTCATGCATTTTTGTTCCGCGTTTAAGCCTGGGTTCACATTATAGCGATGCGGAGACCAGCACAATTCCAGTGCGGGTTCCCGCATTGCAGCTAGGGTTGTCCCCTCATCCCTTTTTAAAACACCCGAACACATATGGATTACACAGGTTCTGAGGCTAATGTAATTCAGATAAGGCACCAACCGAGTTTAATTACCACCTTTGATCAGCCACAGAACCTGTGTAAATTAATATGTGTGTAGCAATAACTTGCAGTGGAGCTGCTGATTTAAAGCGGGCTGTTTCCGCTACCTTTTTACCTGTAATTTCACCAATACTGGGTCTAGGGTCCCTGTTGAGCTTGTTATCAGACAATATAGACAACAGTCACTTTAGTACTTTTCCAATGCTTTAATGGGAGATAACTGGAAGAAGTAGCAGGAAAGAGGTAGAAGAAGAGTTGCAGGGAAGTTCAAATACCTTTTCTTGGTGTAGCACTAAGGAATTGAAATCTCAAAGATGAATGTATCTTCAGTTCAGGATTAAATCTTTGCCCGCCCGGATCGGTCTCTCTCACTAACCTAGCAGCCAGTACGCAGCACGAACAAAAAGTCTCTGCCACAGACTTGGGTGAAACAAAACTGTACGATCCTCTGCCACAGGATGTAGTAGTTTTCGGTGAACAGCAAACATAGTACCAGAACCTTTAAGCCGGCCCGGCAGTACTTGTGCGGTGAATTAGTTTAAGATGCGTTCTCCAATTGAGTCACCAGGCCCTTCTTAAGACCAGCCTTGCATGGTCCCTTCCAATATGGGTCCTCCCCTGGATCTTCCCGATTGTCCGGCTTCTTCCCGCAGGACAGACAGCACAGGACCATCCCAGCGATAGCAGGCCCCAGACAGGCTTCTGGGTCTACCCGCACGGCTGCAGAAACGCAACCCTCCGGCCCGGAGGGCCGCGAGGTGGAACTCACTAACACATACCTCTAGGCCAGGAGGGCCACGAGGCAAAAGTCTCTCAGAAACATGGCGTCTGTCCCATAAATACTCCCTCCCAGAGTGCAACTCGGAGGACCACCTCCGCCGAGTTGTCTCCGGGACAGAAGAGCACTCATACACTTCAGCCTGTTGCCTTCCAACACTGATCTATGGTGACAACGACACCCACAGGCACAATGTGGAACTGCACGCAACACAGCCAAACTGGAACAGAGGCTAATCTAACATTAGATTGAATCTGAACTGTGTACAGAACAGATGACCCACTAAATTTACATATAAGCGGTAGATTAGAAAAATCTACCAGCGCTACATGTGTTCGGTTTTAAATCGCGTCTTGCCCGCAGGCAGTTCATACTGCCCTCTGCGAACCGCTGTGGGTGTCAATACAATTTTAATGACACCCCCAGATCGGTTCACAGATCGCAGAGTGCAAACTGTGGATTCGGACAGTGCAGGAAAAAGTCCCTGCCCCTATTTTGTACGAATCCAATGCGAGTTCAGCCATACAAGCTGTATGGCTGAATTCGCATTGCACAGCTATGCGGGTACGAATCACATGCAATATCTGTGTTTGCAATAGTGTGAACCCAGGCTTAAAAACCAAAAGCTAATCAAAGACTGATCAGTGTGAAAGGGCCCTAAAGGACAAGTTCACCTTTGGAACATGTTACATGTTTTTAGGATGTAACATGTTCCAGCATCTGCAGTCTCTCCCTCCCTCCCTGTGACAGTGGATCTTCTCCTCGCACCCGCTGTCCCCATTTGAGAACAGCGGGGCCCCGCCCACATAGCCATCATTTTTTAATGAGCTGCAAGGGCACTGGTGAGTGCTCTTGTATTCCACTGATCTTCCTACTTTCAGACCCCCCTGTCAGGAGAGCAGCCAATCGGCTCTCCTCTACACGAGTCTGTCAGTGTGAGTGGAGGAAAAGCAGATAAACGGCTTTTCCTATTTACACTGTGATCAGCTGTGATTGGACACAGCTGATCATGTGGTAAAGAGCCTACGTCAGAGGCTCTTTACCAAGATTGGAGATGCAGTGTGTCAGACTAACACAACACCCCACCGATCACCACGCTGCGTGCCCCTGTGGGCGTGCGCTAGCTTATTAACCTGCTGGACATCATATGATGCCCAGTCAAGATAACTGAACCACTTCCCAGCTGTCATTCTGCTATAGGCTGGGCGGGAAGTGGTTGAATAGAAAACTATCTTTCAATAGATTTTTACTCCAAAAGCATTTTATTAAAATTAATTTATTAAAAATAAAAAAAAATATTTAAATAAAAAAAAAAGATATTTTTTTTAATAGTTTTTTTATTTTTTTAAATCATCAAATTTTATCCACCCTGCCTTATATGCAGAATAAGATGCGAGATTTATGTATCAGCACTGGATGGCGGACTGTAGTTGAATCCATTCCAATTGTTTACCCTTGAGTGGAGTTGGTAGGAGATCACATGCATGCCATACCTGTGTGAGATGGACGTGATGGAAGTTGTGCTGATATATATGGATTTCATTTAAGAATCAAATTGGCGTTGATTATGGATGCATAAAGTCTCAATAATATAGACATATCTGGATGTGATCAGAAATAGGTAGATGAGGATCTAAGACTGAGGTATAAAATACCGATGACATGATTAAAGAGACTAATAAGATTATGTGAACATGACCAATGTATGTGTAGCGCCCCCCGGCATCAGGAAGGGCTGGCATTTCACCTTGGGGTGCTGGTTCCTAGGCATGGTGGGTGTGGATGGTTGCAGAAAAGATGGGCCCCAGTCACTTTTTGAATGAACAAAAGTGAGTTTATTGTTCACAACAGAAAAATGTGGGAGAGGATTAGGGCATAGGACACCCTAAAACCATATACAGACAGATCAACAGACTGATCAACAGACTCCAAAAACAAAACAGCCAGGTAGACAGCAATACAGAACAAGGGCCTTAGGCCTGCACCCAATGTTCTCTACCTGTGTAGCAACAGCTGTCTCCTATAGCAACCAAAAACTCACAACACTGTGCAGGGTTTCCTTGAAGAAGTCATTCTTTCCCAGCCTCTCCACAGTCCCCAGCTCATAAGGAGTAACCTTTGGTACTTCCTTCATTTCAGAACTCCATCCTTCAGATGCCTCCAGACAACAAAAGGCTCTTGCTCTCTGGCAGAGCCTCTCACTCTGCCAGAGCCTCGAGCACATGGCCAGGCCTTAAGACTCCAGGCCTCACCCAACGCAGCTGTCCCTCACACATCCAGACCAAGGTCTGGGTGGGAGGACCATCTAACTTACTCCAAATATATACTCTTCTAGCATGCTCAGTGGCCTCAAACTCCTACTGATTGGCTGAAAGATATGCATATTCATAACTCTGTCTCACTGCAGCTCATCATACTAATGCCAAAGGCAACAGTGCCACCTATTGACATAAGGGAGGAACCACAGTTAAACCAGGCTTAGGAGAAAACCTAAATGATCACAAAGACTAAAAATCAGTCAGGTTAGTTACCACCAAGCACGGCTAAAATTACCCCTGTTTAAGGCAAGAGTGCTACATATGGAATCCTGCAAATATAAGCGCTACAAAAGTGAGAAAATTTGAATCCAGAATATGCTGCAAAAAAAAAAAAAAAGTTCATCAGAAATATAGGCCTTATTCACATGAGTGCACTATCTGTGTTCAGAGACACACATCTCCACAGCTAAATGGGAGCAGCGGCTGTGTCCATACAGCTACTGCGTTTCAATACACATGAATGAAAGACTGTCTGTACGTGGATGAACACCTGTGCATCCCTTGCTGGCAAAGACAGCCCTTCGCACAAGTGTATAGATATGTAGGCCCATGTGAATTAGAAATAGTGTTGTGGAAGTGTCACAATCCGCAACCTACCTGTACCAACCGCAGGGGTCCTCTGCACTCTTGTTGCTGGCCTGTGTCCGGTGAGGCCTCTAGCACAGGTCTGATGGCATCCTTGTATCAGTAGCTAAAGGGGGTAGGGATTGCGGGCGGTAAATTCGTGACTCAACCTCGGGGTTTTACCCCCCCAACCTTACGTATGAATGAGCCCTAAGGGTGCCGCTGCGGAATGCAACTAAGGGCTCATTCACAAGTGCAGCAGGCACTGCTGCTCCTCTGAAAAGTGATCCAAGTGTGTTTGACAGGTGATGAGAAGACGATATGTTGCCTCCTCACCACCTGATTTAAACCCATGACTGCACGTGATTGTGACACGGTAATACGGCAATTTAGAGGTTTAAATCAGATGTGAGGAGGCTAAACTGGGCAACCCTGTACCTAGTGATCTTTGACTTATCCCATGTTGTTCAAGTAGATCTCCACTTCTTTAACTGGTTCAATACAGGGCATTTTCACCCCCTTCCTTCCCAGACCAATTTTTAGTTTTCAGCGCTGTCGCACTTTAAACGACAATTGCGCGGTCGTGTGATGCTGTACCCAAACAAAATTGACGTCCTTTTTTTCCCACAAATAGAGCTTTCTTTTGGTGGTATTTGATCACCTGTGCGGTTTTTATTTTTTGCGCTATAAACAAAAGAAGAGCGACAATTTGGAAAAAAACACAATATTTTTTAAATATCCCAATTTTTTAAAAAAACACATTTTTTACTCAGTTTCGGCCGATAAGTATTCTTCTACATATTTTTGGTAAAAAAAAATCGCAAAAAGCGTATATTGATTGGTTTGCGCAAAAGTTATAGCGTCTCCAAATTTGGGATAGATTTATGGCATTTTAAAAAAAAAAAATATTTTTTTTACTAGTAATAGCGGCGATCGCGATTTTTTTCATGACTGCGACATTATGGCGGACACATTTTTGGGACCATTCACATTTATACAGCGATCAATGCTATAAAATTGCATTGATTACTGTGTAAATGTGACAGGCAGGGAAGGGGTTAACCACTAGGGGGACACAAGGGGTTAAATGTGTTTCCTAGGGAATGCTTCTAACTGTAGAGGGCAGGGACGTACAAGGGGAGGAGACCGATCAGTGTTCCGCTGTACTGGGAACACAGATCGCTCTCCTCTCACCTGACAGGACGTGGTTCTGTGTGTTCACACACACAGATCCACGGTCCGGCCCGGTTAACGGGCAATCGCGGGTGCCCGGCGGACATCGCGGCCGCCGGGCACACGCACCGGGTCCAGAGCAACGCGGCGCGCGCGCGCTCCCTAGACGGCCGGGAACCCGAGGCCGTCATATGATGTCCACCCAGGATGGGAGATCCCATCGGTGGACGTCATATGTCTATACGCGGGTAGTAAGGTGGTTAAGGTTGCCTACCCCTGCATTAAAGGAGCAGGATCCTTCTTTTTTTTTTTTTTCTTCTTTTTTTTTTTTTTTTAGGGTTAGAAACACTTTAAACTATTTTGTAAGCTTTTGCGCAGAGCTATGCTTTTTGTTTACTTAGAGCCAAATTGAACCTGTGCAATTTTTATATACTGGTTGGCAAGTGTGGTAGTATGCAGTTAGGGATGAGCTCTGGCAGGTTTGGACATAAGTCTGAACCCACCTAACCTATCCCACCGGGAAACTGTCAAAGCCAACAGCCAATTGGAAACATTCCCTGCCTGCAGCCACAGGTATGCAAGGGGCATGTATATGTGCGGCTGCGGGATGAGGAATGCCTCCATCAGCTATGACTGGCTGTTAGCTTCTTTGATGGCTTCCTAATGGGATAAATCAGGTGGGTTCAGACTTCGTTCCGAACCTGCCTAAACTCATCACAGTGTTCATTGTGTATTGTATATTACAATAGAAAAGCTGACTTTGAGCTGGCCAGAATCTATTGTTTTTTGTGAGACTTGGAGCAACATAATAACCCAATAGGAGGAAGAAGCCTATCCTTAAACACTGGAGTACAGAAAGTAAAAAAAAAAATCCTCATCTCTCCAACGCACTTATTCAATTACTTGCACTAATGTCTCTGTAATAATCATTATCATGAATTATTTATTATGCATAATTTGTCATCCAGCATTCCCCATCATCTATCATTATTCATCATTCATTAATTATTTACCAATCATCAACTTCCATAGATGTGCGCAGCCTATTGCATTAGAGTTAGAGTGTGCACCCCAAAGCTCAAACACACATGCGTGTATGTGTGTGTATATATATATATATATATATATATATACACACACTCTTATAAATAAATGTAAGCAAACATTTTAAAATGTATTAAAGTAATATCCAAGATAGTGCATTTATTATAATCTGGTTTAATTCCAAATAGATCTACTGCAGTGAATTAAAGGCGCCTATTTCTTAATCTGCAGGTCCCGTCTGAAAACATGGGTAATAGAGCAATATTGTCGCTTGATGAGGCAAAGGCTTTTGATAGTATAGAATGGGAGTGGGACTATTTATGGCATTGCTTAGAAAAATTTGGTTTTGGACCCAAGTTTATAAGATGGATAGAACTCCTATACGCTGCCCCGGTGGCACAGGTGCAGGTAAATGGACATATATCGGTGCCTTTTTTATTGCAAGGACGAACAAGACAAGGGTGGCTGTTATCACCTTTTTGCTTTTTGCTCTGGCTTTGGAGACGTTGGCCGCATCTGTTCATCAGTCACCTAATATTGTTGGATTTCATAGACCTTTAGGAGAGGATAAGATTACTTTATATGCTGACGATACACTGTTATTTTTGGGAGATACGTCGTCCTCTCTGAAAACAGTGATGTCTTTGGTTAATATTTATGGCTCCTTTTCAGGTTTTAAAATCAATTGGGATAAATCGGTTTTTACCTGTGGACCCCCTGGTGACCAGCCTGTCAATATCTGCCTCTCAAATGGTTGTAGTTTCTTTATTTAACCACCTCAATACTGGGCACTTTCGCCCCCTTCCTTCCCAGACCAATTTTCAGCTTTCAGCGCTCTCACACTTTCAATGACAATTGCGCAGTCATGCTACGCTGTACCCAAATTACATTTTGATCATTTTGTTCACACAAATAGAGCTTTCTTTTGGTGGTATTTATTCACAACTCCGTTTTTTATTTTTTGCGATATAAGCGAAAAAAGAGCGGAAATTTGGGAAAAAAAAACAATATTTTCTTCTTTCTATTTTAAAAGAACTCCAATAAAATCGAATTTTGTCATAAATTTAAGCCAAAATGTATTCTGCTACATGTTTTTGGTAAAAAAAATCCCGTTAAGTGTATCACGGACACGTGCGCAAATGATCATGTACAGATGTGCGCAGGTGACATATGTGTGGAGATAATCATTGGGACATATGATTTTACTGGGAAATATGTGGGGACAGGTGTTTTTACTATGTGGAGACATGTGTTTTGGGGACATTGTGTGTTTACTTTGTGTTTTTACATGTGTGGGGACACTAGACTGGTGATCAGTGAGTAAAAAGCTGTAAAAAACTGCTCATACTCACTGATCACCAGCCGGCTGCAGCGATCCGCTCTTCTCTCCTCACTGACAAATTCCGTGTGAGGAGAGCCGATTACCTAGCAACCGTCTCTGTGTTTACATCACACGACGGCCGTGATTCGACACGACCGTCATGTGATCAGGAGGGCCAATCGTAGAGCCCTCCTGCCGATCGGAGATGCGCCATGTCCGGGTGATACGAGCGCATCGGGATCGCGTGGGCACGCGCACGCACGATCCAGCTCCTTCCGAGGGACGTTCCTGAATGTCCACTCAGGAGAGATAGCCCACCCGGCCGTTTATGTGCAGTGGCCGGGTGGGAAGTGGTTAAATACTTCGGCGTCAGTGGCGGCTGGTGCTCCAAATTTTTTGGGGGGGCCAAAACAAACTGAAAAATACTGAACCCCCTCCCCCATCAATTGCAGCCTCACTGTGCCCATCATATCTGGCCACTTGTGCCCATCATATCTGGCCACTTGTGCCCATAAAACGCAGCCACCTGTGCCCATCAAACGCCGCCACTTGTGCCCATTAAATGCAGCCACTATCAACACAGACATCCCCCCCACTCGCGGGGTTTGTGGCTATGGCAGCATGCCCCCATCCCCCCCGGATAGCGGCCCTGGCACCCCCCCCGGATCATGGCCCTGTAACCCCCCCGGATCGCTGCTCTGGTACCCCCAGCTCCAGCGCGAGTCTCCTCGCTCCTCTTCCTAAGCGCCAGGCATCCAATAGGGTGGCCTGGCGCTTTGGCCAATCAGGAAGCAGATCTGACATCCTGCCTCCTGATTGGCGGGGAGGAAGGTTAGTGTGAAAATAGCGAAAATTTATTCGCTATATTTACACAATTGAGTGGGATCAGGGCGCACTCGCTGCACCCCAAGTCCACCCTATTTTGAAGCCTATTAGAGCCCCTGGCTCTAATCAGGTGCTTAAAAAAAAATACCACCCCCTGCCATAGGAATCCATGTGTCCAGCCTCCTAAAAGGTGCCGGGCGCATGGATGGGGGGGGCGGCACCCGTGTGCCCACAGTGCACGGGCCGCCACTGTTGGGCGTACAAGTTACAACACAGGTGAACACATATGTGGAGTGGAATTTAACTCCACTATTTAAACGGTTTAAACAAGTGGGAAAAATTTGGAGTAAACTGCCTTTAACGATAATAGGTATAGCCAATCTGATAAAGATGATATGGGTGCCACAATTATTATATATTTTTTTTTTTTTTTACAAGAAAACACAATTATTATATTTGCTGCACAATTGCCCTGTATGACTTCCTCAGAATGTTTTTAAACAACTAGAC
Source organism: Lithobates clamitans (assembly GCA_037952925.1). NCBI lineage: Eukaryota > Metazoa > Chordata > Amphibia > Anura > Ranidae > Lithobates > Lithobates clamitans. Next base: position 1,385,422 of record JBBGZY010000944.1, read on the forward strand.
ACTTTGTTTAGAGACCTTATGAGGAGATATAAACACCCCCAGATTAGACTGGAAATTTTGCAGCTGCTTAAAGATGGAGGCCTGGCTGTTCCTAATGCCAGATTGTATTATCTGGCATCCCAACTTCAGCAATTAAATGGATTGAATTATATAGATTGTGAGGATCCCATATAATAATTTATGTATAATTTTTATAGCAAATGTAGCTATCCTACATATAATTTAATACATAAGATTTGGACTACTATTCAACAAGACACTCAACATGATGATTACACTCCAATATATGCCCATATGGAATTACCTGAGGTGGCAAGGCTTGAAAATTTAGATTTATGGAAGAGGGCTGGCATTCAGCTTATTTGTCAACTTTTTGATAATGAGGTTTTGCATCCATTTGATAAGTTGGCTGAGAGATGCCACCATTTGCCTAATAAATTATTTTTTCAATACTTACAGCTACGGCATGCTCTGCAGAGTCAAGGAAAGATATTTTCCTATTAAAATATAATCCTTCCCCAATTTTAGCCCTGGCAGTAACTGTAAAACGCTCTTAACAGAGACTCATAGGGAGTATATAATCCTCTCTACAAAGGACAGCTGGAAATAAACCACAAGAGGGCAGTTTTGGGTGATGGTGTAGAGACTTATGCTGCGTACACACGAGCGGACTTTACGGCAGACTTTGCCCGGCGGACTTTATGACGGACTTTCTGAATGAACGGACTTGCCTACACACAATCCACCAAAGTCCGTCGAATTCGTACGTGATGACGTACGACCGGACTAAAACAAGGAAGTTCATAGCCAGTAGCCAATAGCTGCCCTAGCGTGGCTTTTTGTCCATTGAACTAGCATACAGACGAGCGGACTTTTCGACCGGACTCGAGTTCGACGGATTGATTTAAAACATGTTTCAAATCTAAGTCCGTCCAACTTTTGAGAAAACAAAGTCCGCTGGAGCCCACACACGATCGAATTGTCCGACGAAATCCCGTCCGCCGGGCAAAGTCTGCCGTAAAGTCCGCTCGTGTGTACGCGGCATAAGAGACACTTAGTGATCAGGAGTGGTAACAAGCTTTGAAGAATTTATTTGATGTATCCTTGTCCTCCTCACAATGCTTGACTCAGCTATATATCATTCATAGAGCCCATTGTACTCCTGTAAAGTTCTACTCCTGGGGTAAAGCAGATACATCAAATTGCCCAAGGCGCACTACTAATACATGAGGCAAAAAAGAAGTTCTGGAATATAGCCTTTATTAGTAAAAAGTCCAACAGATACAAGCCACAGCAAAAAATGGGACAAATGAGCTGACGCGTTTCACACTTAACAGTGTTTAGTCCATTTTTTGCCGTGGCTTGTATCTGTTGGACTTTTTACTAATAAAGGCTATATTCCAGAGTGCGGCTGTCCAGAACTTCTTTTTTGCCTCATGTTGCCATATGCTTCGCTGACACCTGGTGTTCCAGTTCCGAGGAGAGTTCTATATCCACATTTCCACCTGGAGCAGTGATCCCTTTCCCTTGCACTACTAATACTGCATATACTGTGGCGATGTCCCAAACTACATCGCTACTGGGAGTGTGTATTTGATACCTTAAATACCTTCAACTCTACACAGGTTAATTTTGACCCAAACATAGCATTGTTAGGAATTTTACCAGAAGATACCCTCCCAGTTGGAAGTGCATGTGATGTGGTTGAAAATAGATAGATAAATGGATTAAAGCGATTAACCTTAATTTAAGACAAGAGGAATTCACATATAAACATAGGAGAATCCCTAAAAAAAAATAATTGTGAAAATCTGGCATTGGTGGCTAGTCTCTATTTTATCTGAGCAGTCAGCTGAGTATATTAACGAGACTGAGGAAAATCAATAATGAGATAGAATTCTACTTTTTGAGGGGGAAATATAAATATATATATATATATATATATATATATATATGTGTGTATAGTGTATATGTGTATTATTAAGGAGTAATATTGTGAAGGAGGGCTTTGAGTTAAGATTGAAATGTAAGCTGGTGAGTGAAACTATGGGAATACATTTTATTTTTTGAGTTGTATTTGGGTGGGGGAACTTGTGGGTTTGTGAGTCTTTCTTTGTTGTTATATAATTAAACATTTTTATCATTATATGTATTTATTATATTTTTTTTAGGAGCCCGGTTTGGGGCCTTTGGTAAAATATCAGGGGTCTGATGTTTCACTCTTAATACAGAGAAAGGGACTAAGGACCGAGATTCCTCAGTCCCTTTCTCTGCTTTCTATCTGCACTGTACAGTGAATAAATGGGAAGGGCTCTGTGCTGAGTGGCTTCCTGTTTATTCACAAAAACTGAAGCATTGGTGTTTAATGTCTTGTAGCCAGGAACATAACCCAGTGTCAAAAAAGTTCTTCTACCCTGTGTCCATTAATGAACTCCAAAAAAATAATTTTATCGTATTTCAAAGATCCTGTTTAAATTTTACCCCTGTAGGGGAATCGCATAACTGCAGAGAGTTATCTAAACAGACATCTACTCGCATACTCTACATGTGTTTGAGACCAGCAAGATTCCTTGAGGCACATTATGTAATTGTATATCTAAACCCATGTCTACCCTATAGCTTTGACTAGTCTATTCAGGCTCCCAGTATAAACTAGAAAGAGAAGTGAATTGTTCTCGGCCATGCAAATATAAGTCGATAAAAATGCAAAGCACAAAGTCCTAAGGCCCCTTTCACACTGGGGCGGTAGGGGCGTCGGCGGTACAACAGCGCTATTTTTAGCGCTGCTCTACCGTCGTTCTTGCAGAGGTATTCGGCCGCTAGCGGTGCGGTTTTACCCCCCGCTGGCGGCCGAAAAAGGGTTAAAATCCCTCGTACAGCGCGGCTATAGCCGCGGTATTGCCGCGGTATAGCCGCGCTGTCGCATGGATTTCAATGGTCAGGAGCGGGGAAGGAGCGGTGAATACACCGCTCCTTCCCCGCTCCAAAAAAGCGGTTTGCAGGACTTTTCTCACCGCCCTGCCTGCGCACCGCTTCAGTGTGAAAGCCCGAGGCTGTTTAGGAGTGGTTTTCAGGCGGTATTTTTAGCGCAATACCGCCTGAAAACCGCTCCAGTGTGAAAGGGGTCTAATGAATAAGCCTTACATTACAGGCAGAAGATAGATAAGGCTAGTGCTACATTTTTGTGGGTAAGTGTAATTTGTAATGTCATTTAGAGTGATGTGGTAGGGGTAAGGTACAAGAGATTGCTGGACAGCTAAGTGCTTTCCCATTAGAAAGAAAGGAAGTATCTGTAATAGACAACAAAGAAAGGAAGCATATATACTGATTATTTTTTTTAGCGATTTCAACAGCTTTTCCTTTTGAGAACAGCTATGTGCTTTTCTATTAGATATTGGAGGTTTCATGTATCTTTACAGGAGATGGCTGGAAACTGACTGATTCTGATCATTCAATAATCAGTAAACACCCTTCACCCTCAGCACTGGATCCCCTCTATCCAGGCAGACAAAATACTGGATCCTTATCAAGAATAAAAGCTCTTATGTGTCTAGTGTGTGTGTGTGTGCAGTGCCTTGAAAAAGTATTACCCCTTGAAATTTTTCACACTTTGTCATGTTACAACCAAAAACGTAAATGTATTTTATTGGGAAAAACGATTAAATGGCTTTCAAAATTTTTTACAAATAAATATCTGAAAAGTGTGGCATGCATTTGTATTCAGCCCCCTTTACTCTGATACCCCTACCTAATGTCTAGTGCAACTAATTGCCTTCAGAAGTCACCTAATTAGTAAATAGAGTCCACTTATGTGTAATTTAATCTCAGTTTAAATATACAGCTGCTCTGTAAAGCCCTCAGAGGTTTGTTAGAGAACCTTAGTGAACAAAAAGCATCATATAGGCCAAGGAGCACACCAGACAGGTCAGGGATAACGTTGTGGAGAAGTTTAAAGCAGGAATAGGTTATATATGAAAAAGAAAAAAAAATACCAAGCTTTGAACTTCTCACAGTTCAATCCATCATCCAAAAATGGGAAGAGTATGGCACAACTGCAAACCTACCAAGACATGGGCCATCCACCATAATCAGAGAAGCAGCCATAAGGCCCATGGTAACTCTGGAGGAGCTGCAGAGATCCACAGCTCAGGTGGGAGAATCTGTCCACAGGACAACTATTAGTTGTGCACTCCACAAATCTGGCCTTTATGGAAGAGTGCCAAGAAGAAAGCCAGTGTTGAAAGAAAGCCATAAGAAGTCCAGATTGCCAGAAGCCATGTGGGGGACGCAGCAAACATGTGGAAGAAGGTGCTCTGGTCAGATGAGACCAAAATTGAACTTTTTGGCCTGAACAAAACGATATGTGTGTCAGATAACTAACACTGCACATTACCCTGAACACACCATCCTCACCGTGAAACATGGTGGTGGCAGCATCATGTTGTGGAGATGCTTTTCTTCAGCAGGGACAGAGACGCTGGTCAGAGTTGATGGGAAGATGGATGGAGCCAAATACAGGGCATCCTTAGAAGAAAACCTGTTAGGAGTTTGCAAAAGGATTGAGACTGGAGCGGAGGTTCACCTTCCAGCAGGACAACGACCCTAAAATTACAGCCAGAGCTACAACAGAATCTTTTAGATCAAAACGTATTCATGTGTTAGAATGTCCCAGTCAAAGTCCAGACCTAAATCCAATTGAGAATCTGTGGCAAGACTAGAAAAGTGCTGTTCACAGACGCTCTCCATCCAATCTGACAGAGCTTGAGCTAATTTTCAAAGAAGAATGGGCAAAAATGTCACTCTCCAGATATGCAAAGCTGGTAGAGGCATGTAATGGGAAAGACATCTATATGAGAGAAATGGCTGCACACCCCAACTGAATTGTAAATGGGAAAGGTTCCCCCACTGGGTTTTTCAGCAGCAAAATATCACAAATTATCTAATGTATAAAAGTCTTTTATTAACCACTTGCTTACTGGGCACTTAAACCCCCCTCCTATCCAGACCAACACTGTACCCAAATGAAATTTTTATAATTTTTTCACCACAAATAGAGCTTTCTTTTGGTGGTATTTGATCACCACTGGGTTTTTACTTTTTGTTAAAAAAATTTAAAAACCCGAATTAAAAAAAAAAATAAAATAATTTTTTTATATTTTGTTATAAAAAATTTAAAACAGGTAATTTTTCTCCTTCATTGATGTACGCTGATGAGGCGACAGTGATCGGCAGTGATGGGCACTGATCAGTTACACTGATAGGCAGCACTGCTAGGTGGCACTGATTGGCACTACTGGTGGGCATTGATAGGTGGCACTTTGGGCACTGTTAGGTGGCACTTTGGGCACTGTTAGGTGGCACTGTGAGCAGTGTTAGATGGCACTATTAGGTGGCACTGATGAGGCAGATGTGCCTTTTCCACTTCAGGACCGATGTCCCTCACATTTGAGCCGGTGATCGGCTTTTTTTTTTCTACTCACGCTGTCGGCGTGAGTAGAAAAAAAAGACGATTACCGATCTTTTGTTTACATCATGTGATCAGCTGTCATTGGCTGACAGCTGATCACATGGTAAGGGGCCGGGACCGGCCCCTTCCTTAGATCGGTGATCACCCGAGTCTCAGTGACTCGGTGATCACAGCGCGCTCGGCGCGCGCCCTGCAGGGCGCGTGCAGAGTGTGTGCACAGAGGAGGCCGTCATATGACGGCCTCCCAGGAATTCAGGTCCGCGCTGCCGCCGTCATTCGGCCATAGCGCAGATGCCAAGTGGTTAAAGGTCACATATTAAACGTTAAAATATGAGCTCTGGTCGTGAGGGCATTGTACATATACCAGCATGCAGCATTGCAAATATACATTTGTACAGCATTACAGATAATAGTTGCTATATCAAAAAACACTGACGCATTTCGACCTGATTGGACATGGTCTTCATCTGGGGGATAGTTTGCTCTAAAACAAATGCATCAAATTTTAATTTTCAAAAACATCTTTCAATATGCACCATTTACATGTACATAAACATTGTTATATTTACTACTGAAAGCTGGAATAAATAGCCTCAGTGCTAATAGTCTAAAATCAGTTGAATGATCTGGCGGACCACATGGCCATCTGCACCTCCCCCGAGAGAAGAACCCAGCCCAGAAGGCTTACAAGAAGCCAAGTTCTATGTCTTCCCGGAAGGGAGGAGGTACGGTACCAGCAACAATTCTCCCAGCTGTTGATAATCTGTCAAGGAGGAGTATAAATTAGTATAACACACTGAAATTCCTAGGGTGTTCTACATATCTTGTTATTAAAAGTAAATGATGCTTGCTCACATGCATTCTGTAAATTGTTGTATAGGTAATAGTTAATGTATTGCATATTAACAACATTTTACATTCAAGCTGTGCGTACGTTCAATGGATACACCTCTGTGACTGTGATTTTTCATTCGTTTTTGAAAAAAAGAAAATGTATAAATGTTTTCTTTTTTCAAAAATGAATTGCAAAATCGCAGTCAGAGGTATATCCATTAAGCGTACGCACAGCTTGAATGTAGAATAAAATGAAATAAATGTATGCATAATAAATTTAACAATGTATAATGTCTATTAACTAAATGTGTCAAACGACGTTTATTTATGATGTTTTTCTGGTTGTAGATTCGGGCGGACCCACGGCACATGTATTGGCCTCTCTGAGATTGAGTCCTGGTGCCCTTTTGGCTTCCCGGGGGGGTAGTTATACTGCATTTCCTCAATATGGCGGCCATACCCCTTTTTGGCCACTGGGGTAAGCACTTTCTTGCAGGCGGGGTCCTGTGATCACTTCCGGACGTTGTTTGCCGGCCGCGCATGCGTGATTCATCCTGCATGCATGGCGCATCATGAAGTCACAAGTTTTTGTGGCGGAAGTGATAACGATGGTTGGGGCTACTGCCTTTCGAGGCACAGAGGGAGCCACGCGTTGGTTGCTCATCAGCCGTCTTTGTGCCAACACCTGGAGGGGGGGGGGAGGTGATATTGGCATCCACCAATCAGGTTTTCTTACATAATAGAAGGTAACACATAAAAACCAGGCAGCATGAGGATTGACCCATAATCCCATGCAATACCTGGACATACAGATACTCTAAATTCACTGCCAAATGTAAGTAGCATTTCATTACCTGATTGAGGAGCCTAGCTAGTATGGTAGCTGGGTTAGAACATTTTTATTGATGGCACATTGAGTTTAAATCCATATTCATTATTTTTGATTATTAGGCTCCCTGGTAATTTCTCTATAAGAGCCCATACCTCTCCTCTTTTGATCACAGATAATTAGACACGATCCCATCTTGGAATAGATGGCCCACACCAGCTATATTGAAGCTCAAGGTAAATCATGTCACTTAGAATGATGACGTTTTCTTCATCATTTGTGTCTTTATTTTATTTTTATCTTTACTATTTTTTGACTCTTCACATCCATTTATTTTGTGTGTTTTCACATTACCCAATCCCTGAAATAAGGATTTTTACTTTTTGCAGATATATATATATATATATATATATATATATATATATATATATATATATATATATATATATATATATATATATATATATATATATATATATATGACTAATTATTATGTCTCAATTAATTCACATACATTCACAATTAGCAATTTTTTTTTTCTTTTGTTAGTAATTTTACTTTTCAACTCACAATATTGTTATTGGGGAAGAGTTTATCTTCCCCAACTAATTTATTGTGGTCAATACGTGACACATTAAATATTACCTATACACCAATTTACAGCATGCACGTGGACAAGTATCAATTACTTTTAATAATAAGATATGTAGAACACCCTAGGAATTTCAACGTGTTTATACTAATTTATACTCCTCCTTGACATATTATCAACAGCTGGGAGAATTTTTGCTGGTGCCGTAACCCTTCCCTTCCGGGAGGGCATCGAAGGTGGCTTCTTGTAAGCTTTCTGGGCTGGGTTCTTCTCACTGGGGAGGTGCAGATAGCCGTGTGGTCCGCTGGATCATTTAACTGATTTTAGACTATTGGCTCTGAGGCTATTCATTCCAGCTTTCAGTGGTAAATATAGCAATGTTTATGTACATGTAATTGATACATATTGAAAGATGTTTTTGAAAATTAAAATTTTGATGATTTCTTTTAGAGCAAACTATCCCCCAGATGAAGACCATGACCAATTAGGTCGAAACGTGTCAGAGTTTTTTAATATAGCAATTATCTGTAATGCTGTACAAATGTATGTTTGTAATTCTGCATCCTGGTATATGTACAATGCCTCACGACCAGAGCTCATATTTTAATGTTTAATATGTGACCTTTACTCATTTGATAAAAGACTTTTATACATAAATAATGTATGATATTTTGCAGTTAAAAAACCCAGTGGGGAGAACCTTTCCCATTTTTATAAAGCTGGTAGAGACATACCCAAAAAGACTTGCAGCTGTAATTGCAGCGAAAGGTGGGGCTGAATACAAATGCATGCCACACTTTTCAGATATTTATTTGCAGAAAATCTTGAAAACCATTTATTATTTTCCTTCCACTTTACATGTATGTGCCACTTTGTGTTGGTCTATAACATAAAATCCCAATAAAATACATTTACGTTTTTGGTTGCAACATGAAAAAAATGTGGAAAATTCAAGTGGCATGATACTTTTTCAAGGCTATATATATGTGTGTGTGTATGTGTGTGTGTGTGTGTGTATGTATGTATGTGTGTGTATATATATATATATATATATATATATATATATATATATATATATATATATATATATATATATATATATATATATATATATATATATATATATATATATATATATATATACATATACATACATACATACATACATACATACATACATACATACATACATACATTATAGTGAGTAGCCCTCGTATTTTTGTAAATATTTTTTTTTATTATATCTTTTCATGTGACAACACTGAAGAAATGACACTTTGCCAATGTAAAGTAGTGAGTGTACAGCTTGTATAACAGTGTAAATTTGCTGTCCCCTCAAAATAACTCAACACACAGCCTGTAATCTCTAAACCGCTGGCAACAAAAGTGAGTACACGCCTAAGTGAAAATGTCAAAATTGGGCCCAAAGTGTCTATTTTGTGTGGCCAACATTTTTTTCAAGCACTGCCTTAACCCTCTTGGGCATGGAGTTCACCAGAGCTTCACAGGTTGCCACTGGAGTCCTCTTCCACTCCTCCATGATGACATCACGGAGCTGGTGGATGTTAGAGACCTTGCGCTCCTTCACCTTCCGTTTGAGGATGCCCCACAGATGCTCGATAGGGTTTCAGGTCTGGAGACAGCTTCTTTAGCAAGGCACCGGTCGTCTTGGGGGTATGTTTGGGTTCATTATCATTTTGGAATACTGGCCTGTGGCCCAGACTCTGAAGGGAGGGGGATCATGCTCTGCTTTAGTATGTCACAGTACATGTTGGCATTCATGGTTCCCTCAATGAACTGTAACTTCCCAGTGCCGGTGTCTTGCCAAGAAAGTTCCCTCGGCGGATAAGTCCCCCCCCCCCCCTGCACTGCGCAGGCGCAGCACGAACTACTATCAGCCGCCGGAGATAGCCGAAGCACAAAATCTACAATCAGCTGTACACGGCGCCTGCGCTCTAGGTCCAGGTGCCTTCCCCACCATCCAAGTGGACCCAGAGGGGGAATAAAAAAGAGCAGAGCGAAGTGAGGCTGTGCCCGAAGCGTGGCAAGCGAAGCGAGCCCGCGAGGGGCCCTCTTACAGGCGCCGTGTACAGCTGATTTTCACCTATTCCCCTTCGGCTATTTCCGCTGGATCCTACTGCGCAGGCGCAGCGCCTGCGCAGTAGAGGGGGGTACTTATCCGCCGAGCGGAACTTTCTCTGCAGAACACCTGCAGCCCCAGACCATGACACTCCCACCACCATGCTTGACTGTAAGCAAGACACACTTGTCTTATTACTCCTCACATGGTTGCCGCCACACATGCTTGACACCATCTGAACTGAAAAAGTTTATCTTGGTCTTATCAGACTGCAGGACATAATTCCAGTAATCCATGTCCTTAGTCTGCTTGTCTTCAGCAAACTGTTTGCGGGCTTTCTTGTGCATCATCTTTAGAAGAGGCTTCTTTTTGGGATGACAGCCATGCAGATTTCCACTGTAATAAAATATTTACAAAAATGTGAGGGGTGTACTTTTGTGAGATAGAATATATAATTATATTATATTATATTTATTATCAGGTAAGGTAAAGTATATGATATTGATTATCTTACTACAATGGCATCTGGATGTCAGTGGGGTACATTAGGCAGCAATTAAATATTTTTTACATCAAGTTGATGTGATGAAAGCAGAAAAAATTGGCATCGCAGTTTGTGCATGGGATTGCATAGCTGCAGACTGGTCAGGGTGCCCATGCTGACCTGTGACCACAGCCAAAAGCACCTACAATGGGCATGTGAGTGTCAAAACTGGACTATGGAGCAACGGAAGAAGATGGCCTGGTCTCATGAATCACATATTCTTTTACATGATGTGGATGGTGGGGTGTGTGTGCGTTACCCGGAGAAGAAATGGCACCAGGATGCAGTAGAAGGGAAGAAGGCAAGCCAGCAGGGGGGCAGTGTGATGCTTTGGGCATTGTTCTGCTGGGAAACCTTGGGTTCTGCCATTCATGTGGATGTTAAGTAAAATGTACAACCTAACTAAATGTTGTTGCTGACCAGGTACAGCCCTTCATGGAAACAGTATTCCCTGATAGCAATGCCCTCTTTCAGCTGGATAATGCACCCTTCCACACTGCAAAAATGGTTCAAGAATGGTTTAAGGAACACAACAACAAGGTGCTAACTTGGCCTCCAAATTTTCTAGATCTCAGTCCATTGAGCAATTGTGGGATATGCTATAAAAACTAGTCTGAGCCATGGAGGTCCCACCTCACAACTTACAGGACTTGAAGGATCTGCTACTGGTGGCTTGGTGTCAGATACCACAGCATAACTTCAGAGGTCTAGTTGAGTCTATTCCTTGACAGGTCAGGGCTGTTTTTGAGGCCATAGGGGGACCTACTCAATATTAGGTGGGTGGTCACTGGGAAATTATCACAAGTTATAACAAGGTATTGCATAAGCAGTTACCAACAGATGAGATCAACTTGGAAGTATTTTAAGTGTAAAGTAAGAGGCAGGGTAGAGAGGGAGACTAATGCCGCGTACACACGAGCGGACTTTACAGCAGACTTTGCCCGGCGGACTTTTCAACTGACTTCATGACGGACTTTCCGAATGAACGGACTTGCCTACACACAATCCACCAAAGTCCGTCGAATTCGTACGTGATGACGTATGACCGGACTAAAACAAGGAAGTTCATAACCAGTAGCCAATAGCTGCCCTAATGTGGCTTTTTGTCCGTTGAACTAGCATACAGACGAGCGGACTTTTCGACCGGACTCGATTTCGACGGATTGATTTAAAACATGTTTCAAATCTAAGTCCGTCCAACTTTTGAGAAAACAAAGTCCGCTGGAGCCCACACACAATCGAATTGTCTAACGAAATCCAGTCCGCCGGGCAAAGTCTGCCGTAAAGTCCGCTCGTGTGTACGCGGCATAAGAAGGGAAGGGAACAGCGTAGAGCAGCGGCCTGGGAACCTCTGGAGGAATGCCGGGGATGCCGTGCAAGTACAGAACCTGCGGCAGTCGACACAGACAAGCCTGGCAAATTCACGTCTGTAGGGACGCGGGAATGCCATGCAAGCATAGCAGATGCAGCAGCCTGAATTGACAAGTCAGGCAAATGCACGTCTGGAGAGATGCCAGGGCTGCCATGTTTGCAATAGCACTGGCAACAGGGAATGCAGGGGTGCCAGGTGAGTAAATGCTGCATGGCTTGATCTAGGGTGGTGCTAGGGTTGGATGCAAACCCCCCTAGAATTCAATCGTGCCCTCTCAAAGCCCCCTGCCCACAACCCCTCCTCTATCTCCCCATACAGTATATACATAGGTGATTAGGGCCGGTGCGATTTATAGTGTCAGTTCCTCCTGTGGCTCTTAGCGGGTAGGCGCGGCCACTGACCCCGTTCAATATAGAGAGAGTTGCCGGCGGCCACACCTATTCATAGCCCACTGCACAAACAGTGATTACCTGTAGTGATTGCTGCTGGACACGCTTTGTCTGCACAGAGAGTTGTGAATAGGTGTGGCCACTCCGCGATCTGTCATTATGGTAAGCGGGGCCGGCGACAGCATCCACTCGCTTAGAGCCGCAAGAGAAACTGCTCATCAGCTATCCTTATTGTTTGTCAAACCTGTGTCAAATATCGCGCTTGTTTTATGTTGCCCTCTTTTACTTTTATAATAAAAAAATATTACAAAAAATGTAATGCCCCGTACACACAGTCCGATTTTCCGATGGAAAATGTGTGATAGGACCTTGTTATCGGAAATTCCGACCGTGTGTAGGCTCCATCACACATTTTCCATCGGATTTTCCGACACACAAAGTTTGAGAGCAGGCTATAAAATTTTCCGACAACAAAATCCGTTGTCGGAATTTCCGATCGTATGTACACAAATCCGACGCACAAAGTGCCACGCATGCTCAGAATAAATAAAGAGATGAAAGCTATTGGCTACTGCCCCGTTTATAGTCCAGACGTACGTGTTTTACGTCACCGCGTTCAGAATGATCGGATTTTCCGACAACTTTGTGTGAACGTGTGTATGCAAGACAAGTTTGAGCCAACATCCGTCTGAAAAAATCCTAGAATTTTGTTGTCGGAATCTCTGATCAATGTCCGATCGTGTGTACGGGGCATAAGTGTTCTTACTCGGGTACATTATCTATATCGGTGATCTTTAACATGTGGTCTGCCCAAATTTTTCTGTTCATCAGCTATTCTTAGTGTTGCTGTATTTTATGTGTGGCCCAAGACAATTCTTCCTCCAGTGTGGTCAGGAAGGTCAAAAGGTTAGCATGATGGCTAGTCGAAGTACATTTTTGGAAAATTTCTCCAGTATATCGTCTACAAAGAGGTATCAAAGTAAATCCAGGGATCCCACACCTGTTAGTAGTGAGTATAATTTCTTGAATGCGACTGTATAGGTTGGGTGTTGTGCCTACTTCCAAGTTCCAATGAGGAATGATCAAACATCTAGTGGCAGTAGATGGGGGAAGATCTAGCAAGTCCAGTAAAACCTTGGATTGCAAGCATAATTTGTTCCTAAAAACATGCTTGTAATCCAAAGCACTTGTATTCCAAAGCGAATTTCCCCATAAGAAATAATGGAAACTCAAATGATTTGTTCCACAACTATTTATTCATAATTCCTTCAGTTTATAGTCCATATAAAAAGATTATAGCAATGTGATAGGTTGTGTAACCATAAAATGTCCATCCACAAATGGCAACCCCCACAAGGGATTAGAAGCAAACTCCAGCAGGAACTACAGCGTATAAAAGAGAAGAGAGGTGCCTCTATGTGTAGCAATATGGTTGCATTTAATGAAGGCACAACATTTAGCAACTTGCATGGTTGATGATTAAAACGGGCACATCTAAGGCCCCTTCCACATGAGGCGGATCTGCTCGGTGGGAGATCGCTCCGTTGATCTCCGCTGAGCCGATGGATGACAGGTCAGTCTCTGCTCACTGAGCGGGGAGGGACCTGTCGGAGCCCCGCTGATCTCTATGGGGAGATAGGACGAAAATGGACAGCATGTCCATTTTCATCAGATCTCATCCGATCCAATCCGCCAAGACAGATGGCAGACGTATCGCCATACGTCTGTCTTGAATGGATTGGATGGCAGACGGGTGTCAGCGGACACATCTCCGCTGACATCCGCCTACTCATAGGAGTCAATAGATGGCCAGCTTGGATCCGCCTGAAAAACGGACAGGCGGATCCGAGCAGGCTTATGAGCCTAAGTATGCAGGCATCCGGGGTACAGCTGTCCACATAGACCATCCCCCACACCGCTTGCTCTCACTGCTGTCCATCTGCAATCATGACCGAGAAGACTACCATGCAGTAGAGCGTTTGAAGCGCTTGTGGAGCACAGCATGTAAGGGACAACGTCGATGATGGTGAGGAGGATGGTCTATGTGGACAGCTTTACCCTGGATGCCTGCATGTTTTAATCTTCAACCATGTGAGTTGCTAAATGTTGTACCTTCATTAAATGAAACCACATTGCTACACTTAGAGGCGCCTCTCTTCTCTTTTATACTCAGCTGTGACGTGACGCTACTTGTATATCAAGACATCGCTTGTACATCAAGTCAAAATTTATTTAAAAAGTTTGCTTGTCTTGCAAAACGCTCTCAAACCAAGGATTTACAATAGATTCCATTTCTTGCCAAAATGTCTAAAATATGTGCTAGAGTCTTCCTGGTCGGTTGAAGCCTCTTCAGTAGCGATCTGATATGTTCGAGTTAGGAGTGTGTAAGAAGGCAGGGGTGTAGTAGCAATATTGTAGGATTTAAAAAAAAATATATATATATATATATATATATATATTTTATAAACTGTACATAGGGACATATATAGTACAAGTTTTGTGAGCAGCCCTCCATATAGCATTCATTCCTCTAATGAGAATTCTTTACCCAGAATCTGTTCCCATTTAGGCCTGATTCACACCTATGCATTTTTAGTGCTTTATGAATTTTGCAGATTTGCACTACAGTCCATTTAACGTGGTTTCCTATGGAACACGTTCTGTAGTGCAAATCTGCAAAAAAGCACTAAAAATGCATAGGTGTGAATCAGGCCTCGGTCATATAGTGGGGTTTCAAGGGTGTGTCAGATTGTGAGGTTTTCAAGAACTTGTAGATGGATGGGATTAGTCCCCTGCAAGTTGCACATGTACTGCAAAGCTTTTTATAGAGAGTGGGAGGGGAAAATATCAATCTGGGCAAGATAGATTGTACAAAGTGTTTAATTTGCAGACTGAATCATTTAGGCCCCTTTCACACTGGGGCGGTGGGAGCGTCGGCGGTACAACAGCGCTATTCTTAGCGCTGCTGTACCGTCGTTCTTGCAGCTGTATTCGGCCGCTAGCGGTGCGGTTTTACCCCCTGCTGGCGGCCCAAAAAGGGTTAAAATCCCTCGTACAGCGCGGCTATAGCCGCGGTATAGCCGCGCTGTCCCATTGATTTCAATGGGCAGGAGCGGTGAAGGAGCGGTGAATACCTTCCCTGCTCCAAAAAAGCGGTTTGCAGGACTTTTTTCACCGCCCTGCCTGCGCACCGCTTCAGTGTGAAAGCCCTCGGCTTTCACACTGAACAAACAGCGGAGGCTGTTTAGGGGCGGTTTTCAGGCGGTATTTTTAGCGCAATAACGCCTGAAAACCGCTCCAGTGTGAAAGGGGCCTTAAGGTGCACCTGTTGGTAAAACCCAACCTTTTTTCCCATTTTTGATAGAGTGGGAAAGGGTTAGGTTCTGCCAAAATTTTATTGCTGGGGGTTCATGACTGTATTTGTACTTGTCACCATTGTCGCTGAGAAGGTGATGGGAAATTCAACATTTTAGAGTTCTCCTTAGAACAAGAGGTAAGGGATGTCTACCAATAGGGACACCGGTGTCAACTCTTTAGGAGGAAAAAAAATACCCTTATTTTGAGAAATTTCCTCTGACTTCCTGTTGTGTCTTTGGGCCAGGAGGTTGAGCAATATTTCCTCAATACACAGACGGCAAAAAAATAACCTGGCAAGTGTTGTAACTTTTCTCTACTGTATCCAAAACAAACAAAAAAAATCCTATATACACTTTAAGATCACAAAGTATAAAGGTGTCTACAAATCCTCTATGGCCAAACCATGTACAATCCAGTCAAAGAAAGTTTATCTACCCATGGATCAAAATGTATACAGTACGTTTGTGTTCCTTGGTGGGGAAAAAACGCAATTGCCTGGGAATATGCATCCTGGCCAATTGATTTTTCTAGTGAGCAGGCTTGGTCGTCCGGCACCAAGGTAGGGCTATAGACTGAAGAATGTTCCCTGATCTCAATCGGGAGAACAGTCTGTAATGCCAGTTAGAGTTCAGTAGTGGTTGGTGATGAATGAAGAGTCATGCTTCATTAAACTGATTAAAGATGAAGTCTGATGGCATACCTTTTTGGTTTAACTTTCATTCCTGTTTTTTCAAGGATAAATAAGGTGTATTACTTGTAGTGCTACCCTTCAGGAGCTGCTTGGTTTGATAGGTCCTCTGTTCCGCCACAACACCTTAAAGTGGTAGTAAAGTCGGGTGGTTGATTTGATTTTTTTTTTTTTTCCCCTACAGGTAAGCTTAATAATAAAGCTTATCTGTAGGTACAGTAAATATCTAAATGTGCACTGTTTAGGAGATATTTAGCAGCAGCCAATTACATCACCTGCGCATGTGCACTTGGTTTTGAATGGACTGTGCCGACCATTCAGAACTCTGTGCTGCGGAAGGAAGACCGGGTGAAGATGGAAGCTCGTACAGCTCCCCGCTGGAGGGCTTCATTTTAAGATAAGTCCATCATAATGTGCTAGTATGCATTGCATACTAGCACATTATAATGTTAAGATGCCCAGAATCCCCACTGACACACGACGGAAGTCCACTCGCATCTGTGTAACTTTACTGTTAGTTGGTTACCACTCTGCAACGGTACACAGAAAATAGGTCACAGGCAATCAATGATAGATAAATTAAGTATTTATAGCAAAGCAGAATAAACACCTTCCCTTGCCCCCTTTAGCAAAAGGGTATTTTACAGAACTGCCCACCAGTCTTCTAAACCGGTTACATTTTTTGACCAAACCTTCAGCCAAAATGTTTTCAGCTGCAAGATGTTTGTTGGTGTCCTTCATGAGCTGCATATTTCCAATCACCCTACAACTTTTCAATTGGTTTCAAATCAACTTTGACTAAGCCAGTTTTTAGCCCTCCATTGCTTCTTTTTGAGCCTTTTCTTGGTGGATTTTAGTCCACTTTGAATCATTATCATAGTTGTATAGTAGGGGAGGTTGAAAAAAGACACATGTCCATCAAGTCCAACCTATGTGTGTGATTATATGTCAGTATTACATTGTATATCCCTGTATGTTGCGGTCGTCCAGGTGGTTATCTAATAGTTTTTTGAAACTATCGATGCTTCCTGCTGAGACCACCACCTGTGGAAGGGAATTCCACATACTTGCCGCTCTTACAGTAAAGAACTTTCTATGTAGTTTACCCACTTCAATACTAGGCATTTTCACCCCCTTCCTGCCCAGGCCAATTTTCAGCTTTCAGCGCTGTAACATTTTGAATGACAATTGTGCGGTCATGCAACACTGTACCCAAATGAAATTTTTATAATTTTTTTCCCCACAAATAGAACTTTTTTTTGTGGTATTTGACCATCTCTGCATTTTTATTTATTTATTTATTTTTTGCGAATATTTATATAAATTATCCCTGCGCTACCTTGGAAAAACAGCGGTGTATATGGACAGCTGCAAGCACAGAGTGGGATCAAACAAAGCCCATGAATAGTGCAAAACAAAAGGAGAGAGTGCTGCGCTGGTCCAGTGTGATAAGATTGTGTAGCAGCGTTTTAAAATTAAATTAACAAATAAAATTGGAATGGGGTGTGCAGGTGCTACGTTTGTGTGCACAGTATCCTGTATTTGTAAACTGAATCTGAGTGAAAAAAATCCTATATCCTGTTTGGCCTATGAAAAGGGATGCGGCAGTGCAATGTGTGTAGGAAACTGATGCAACTAGTTCTCATACACACCAAGTATTAGTGTAACTTGTGCAAATAGACCCTTAAAGTGCTATCGTGCCTGTGCAATTCATAAAGTTAAAGAAATTTTTTTGGATAAAAGTGAAAAAAGATATGCGGGTACTGTGTTTGTATGCACAGTATCCTGTGAGAACCGTATATAGATATATAACACAATTCCTTATGTCAAGTTCTAACCATATAGGGGCTATAGCAGCCCAGTAGGTGCCAAAAAAAACTTAAGGTGCTGTTGTATCTATGCAGCCCATAGAGATAAAAGAGTCCTATTCATATAGTAGCAGTGATCAGAATAATAAATAAAATCAACATAACATGTGCAAACTTCACTCTGTGGACAATATAAGGTGCAAACTATGCAAAATCCTTGATTTGTAAAGAACCTTGTGCAGCCTATGTAAAATATATAAATAATGTGCAAAACCTTATGAGTGTGACAAACAGGTGTATGATGTTTCTTTATGACGCCCGAATAATTAGTAATATTCAAAATATATATTATAACGTGAAGTCCAAAACCAAGTCTTTAGAATATGATAACAACGCCAGTGCAGACTTCAAATGCAATGTTTTGTGATCTCTTTAGTAATCCAGTTGTGCAGCAAAAAAAAAAAAAAAACGGATGGGGTGCCGAAAGAGAGAGGGTGTATCCTTTTCGTGTTCAAACACACACAGGTGAAAGATGGCCCCTTACCTTTCGGCAATGGGACAACCGCATAGAAGGTATATGGAGGAGATGGTCTCTCTTTGGGGTCCCCTGATGAAGTCACGTGATTGGGTGACGTCACGCGTAGGGACGGGATAGGCACGGATACAGTTTTGGATTGACGAGCTCGCCGCTCGTAGGATTTTTATGTGTGATGCATCTATTGCATGTGAGTACATGCTTTTAACTCTAATAAAAACAGCCATTGGTTAGAAATACTACACTATCTGGTACCCTTCTTATTCTCCCTTATGTTGACTCTGCTACTGTTGATGCTGGTACTGAGGGATTAAAACACAGGGACCACCGGCTCCGGTCCAGGGACCCCAAAGAGAGACCATCTCCTCCATATACCTTCTATGCGGTTGTCCCATTGCCGCAAGGTAAGGGGCCATCTTTCACCTGTGTGTGTTTGAACACGAAAAGGATACACCCTCTCTCTTTCGGCACCCCACCCGGTTTTTTTTTTTTGCTGCACAACTGGATTACTAAAGAGATCACAAAACATTGCATTTGAAGTCTGCACTTTCATTGTTATCATATTCTAAAGACTTGGTTTTGGACTTCACGTTATAATATATATTTTGAATATTACTAATTATTCGGGCGTCATAAAGAAACATCATACACCTGTTTGTCACACTCATAAGGTTTTGCACATTATTTATATATTTTACATAGGCTGCACAAGGTTCTTTACAAATCACGGATTTTGCATAGTTTGCACCTTATATTGTCCACAGAGTGAAGTTTGCACATGTTATGTTGATTTTATTTATTATTCTGATCACTGCTACTATATGAATATGACTCTTTTATCTCTATGGGCTGCATAGATACAACAGCACCTTAAGGTTTTTTTGGCACCTACTGGGCTGCTACAGCCCCTATATGGTTAGAACTTGACATAAGGAATTGTGTTATATATCTATATACGGTTCTCACAGGATACTGTGCATACAAACACAGTACCCGCATATCTTTTTTCACTTTTATCCAAAAAAATTTCTTTAACTTTATGAATTGCACAGGCACGATAGCACTTTAAGGGTCTATTTGCACAAGTTACACTAATACTTGGTGTGTATGAGAACTAGTTGCATCAGTTTCCTACACACATTGCACTGCCGCATCCCTTTTCATAGGCCAAACAGGATATAGGATTTTTTTCACTCAGATTCAGTTTACAAATACAGGATACTGTGCACACAAACGTAGCACCTGCACACCCCATTCCAATTTTATTTGTTAATTTAATTTTAAAACGCTGCTACACAATCTTATCACACTGGACCAGCGCAGCACTCTCTCCTTTTATTTTTTTTTTGCGCTATAAACAAAAAAAGAGCGCCAATTTTGAAAAAAAACACAATTTTTTACTTTTTGCTATAATAAATATCCCAATTTTGATGGCAGCTCACCTCCTCATAGAAGGTTAATAGATTGGTTTGGCAAGAACTATTCTTCATGAATCAATGCTGATTACTGCTAATGATACTGTTTTCATTACTAAAATCTTGTATAGTCCCTTATGATCTCCTCCATCATATTGAAAGATTCATTTTTTGGTTCATCTTCAGCTTCCAGACACGTCATTCTTTTCAAGCATACTTCAGAGTGAAGCACGTTGACACCAACTGCAGATCCTGTGATGAAGTTTTGTGGTTCTTGGAGGCTTGGCATCAAATGATTAGTTCTTGGGCTGCAAATCCTGGACAAATTTAGCAGTCATATGAAATCTACACCACTTTCAGAATACTTCCCTTAGAAGTAAATGACTACTGATTTTAAATAATTTGTTAATCTTTTTTTAATGCATTGTCACACTCCTAAGCATTCACATGACACTTTTTGCACCACCTGCCCACTATTCTCCTCTGAACCTTTCCTGTCTACAGCTTACCAGCAGAAATCTCCCTCCAAAAGTAACCTGCCTGATGCCACCATCCACCCCTTCTCACCTCTACTCCACCACTTCTCATCCCTTCACCTGTTTTCTATTCCTTCGTGCAACCCCTGCACCCCTCTTTCACTATTTCTCAACCCTGCACCCATCTTTCACTATTTCTCAACCCTGCACCCATCTTCCACTACTTCACACTCAAATACAGCCCCCTGCCCCAATTCTTAAAGGCTAAGTTCACATTTTAGAACATATCACATGTTACACCCGTATCTAGGGTGTAACATGTTCTAGTTCCTCTCCTCTTCCCCTTCAACGCTCCTGTGACAGGGGCAGGAGTTCTTCTTCTTTCACTCATCCCACTAAATGGAGTGGTTATGCGGAGCTCCAGTCCACCCACACAAGAGCGTCATTGAATGAAAGAGATCTGTGAATGAAGAAACCAAACATCCCATCTGCCACTGCAGTAGACAGATTTCAGTTTAAATGAACTGTGAGTGAGCTCCTCTGCACCCTATTTGTTAATTCACACTGCCTACAGCTCTGAAAATGACAGCAACATACAGCGGTATGGGCACAAAACTGTAGGCAGTGTGTGCAGAAACCTGACTTGCACCCCCAATCTGCTGATTGCAGGTGCAATACTTTGCAGGCTCCTGTTTTTAAAAATAATACGTGCACATTTTTTACCTGCAAAAATAAGTGCATTTATTGCTTTTTAGTTATTGGTGAACTTGGTCTTTAAACACTCTGTGCAGCCTGTAGCCCCCCTTATACATACAACTAATGCAGCCCCCATATTTTCCTCCCACACACATACACAATAGCCACCCTGTCCCCCTGGCTGAATACAGACTTTGGGAGGATCTTGGGGACCTCTGTCTTACATGGTTCTTATCTTGGAGTATCCCGCCACTTCCCTCATCCCTATCTAAGTTCTCCAAATATAAAAACCGCAAAAAAAATAATAAAATCTCATAGACTGGTCTTTGGAGAAAGAGTGAATGAGTCTGTTTGTCTGGCTACAGGGCTGAAGTTGGGAAGACCTGGATAAGTAATTCCTGCAGTTCCAATGGGAGTAGCGCTACATTTGTTGCAATTTTTTTTTTTAGTTTATTTTTATTTTTTTTACAAGCACTGCTTTTTTTTGGGGGGGGGGGGGGGGGGGACGATTTGGTGAAATATCGGGGGAACCCCTGAAGTCTCACTTTCAAGACAGACACATTTCCCAGTTTATTTCTGCAGCCTCCGCTGCACAAAATTAATGAACAGGACGAGTTCTGTACAGCCTTCCTGTTCATAGTTTACTATGCTTCAGTTACTGTATGAATGAACACAGTGAGTAATTGTTACCAGCTGCAATATTTAAAAATGTTTGCCCTTGGGGTTCGATATAAGTGCACCTAAACAATTGTATAATGACTTAAGAAGAAGCCTAACAGGTTCTGAAGCCTTGCTTTTATAATAGGTTATCCATGGTTATCACTTAAACTCCAAATTCTCCAACACGCACAGTACAGAGAAATCCATGAAATTTTATAGGCATCATAATTTCTATTTCCATCATTATATTACACCACAGTATGTAACAAACATGAATCCTTGTGATTACTCATACTTCTTCACTTTAAATATGGAATTACAATTTCACACCATAGAAAACCCTTAGTCACCATCGCTAGTCTGCTATACAGAAGGAGAATAGTACTCATGCTGAAATCTCATGTGGCTTCCAACATCTCTTAAATCTAAAGCATGATATTCCCGATATTAAGAGGAGCAGAATAAATCTAAGCATTGTTCTAATTTTAATGCAACAATCTAAATGAGCTGCATGCACATTCTTGGGGGTAAATGCAGTTTTTAGAAATTTGCCCTAGTTTTCACAGAACAACGCTTTTCTGTGCTGGTTTTGCTATATATAATTGCTTAAAAATTGATGCGTTCTGTCATTGGTGTGACATGAAGTTTGTAAACTAAATCCATTATAATGTCATATTGCACACCTATGTCATAAGTTCACTCTTACATAGACACTGCTGCATTTTGAATTCCTTCTTTTTTTATTTATTATTACTATTCTACAGGGCTTTTTTCAGCGGGAACGCAGTTCCAGCACCTCCAGCACTGAATGTATGTAATAGCATGGGGTGTGCTGGAGTGTCTATTGATGTTGGCTGCTGGGGGATCTGTTGTCACTGGTGGGGATCTGATTTTATGTGAGGGTCTATTGTTGCTGATGGGGAATCTATTGTTGCTGGGGGGTCTTATGTTGCTGGAAGGGATCTACTGTTGAGGGAGAGGTCTATTTTTACTGGCTGCTGGAGGATCTATTGATGCTGGCTGCTGGGAGATCTGTTGTTGTTGCTGGGGGTTTAATGTTGCTTGGGTGGATATTTTGTTACTGGGTGTGATATTTTGTTGTGAGTAGTTCACTGTTGCTGCAGGGAATCTATTGTTGTTGGGGTGGAGTCCATTGTTGCTGGGGGAGTCTTGTGTGTTGTGTGGGGATCTATTGCTGGGATTCTATTGTTCCTGGCTGCAGGGGATCTATTTTACTGTTTTTCTTTTTATCATCAACATGTTCCATAAAAATGATTTAGCACCACATAATGATACTTGGTTCTGTATTCTTTAAACGTGGCAGTACTGGTAGGTGGGTAGGGGGTGGGATCAAGGGATGGTGGTCAGAGGTGGGTAGGGGGCAGACACAAGGGGTGACTCAGACGGGGGGAGTTCCTGCACCTATTCTTCAGGAAAAAAAGCTCTGCTATTATATATATTTTTAATATTATTATTTTTTGACGGGACACATTAATGCACTGCAACCATGAAGCAAGCATTTGGCCGTATTACATAGTTACATAGTAGGTGAGGTTGAAAAAAAGACAAGTTCATCTAGTCCAACCTATGTGTGTGATTTTTATGTCCGTATTATATTGTATATCCCTGTATGTTGTGGTCGTTCAGGTGCTTATCCAATAGTTCTTTGAAATTATTGATGCTCCCAGCTGAAACCACCGCCTGTAGAAGAGAATTCCACATCCTTACCGCTTTTACAGTAAAGAACCCTCTACGCAGTTTAAGGTTAAACCACTTTACTTCTAATTTTAGTGAATGGCCGTGTATCTTATTACCCCTATTGTGGGATCACCAGTATGGTATTTGTACATTGAAATCATATCCCCTCTCAAGCATCTCTTCTTCAGAGAGAATAAGTTCAGTGCTCGTAACCTATCCTCATATCTACGGTCCTCCAATCCCTTTATTAGTTTTGTTGCCCTTTTCTGGACTCTTTCCAGTTCCAGCACATCATTCCTGAGGACTGGTGCCCAGAACTGGACAGCATACTCCAGGTGCGGTCGGACCAGAGTCTTGTAGAGCGGGAGAATTATTGTTTTATCTTCTGGAGTTAATCCCCTTTTTAATGCATGCCAATATTCTGTTTGCTCTGCTTGCAGCAGCTTGGCATTGCATGCCATTGCTGAGTCATCTACTAGGACCCTCAGGTCCTTTTTCATCCTAGATTTCCCCAGAGGTTCTCCTCCTAGTGAGTAGATTGCATTCATATTTTTGCCACCCAAATGCATTATTTTCCATTTTTCTACATTAAACCTAATTTGCCACGTAGTTGCCCACCCCATTAATTTGTTCAGATCTTGCAAGGTTTCTACATCCTGCAGAGAAGTTATTGCCCTGCTTAGCTTAGTATTGTCTGCCAATGCAGAGATTGAGTAGTTTATCCCATCCTCCAGGTCGTTTATGAATAAATTAAATAGGATTGGTCCCAGGACAGAACCCTGGGGGACCCCACTACCCACCCCTGACCATTCCGTGTACTACCCATTTATCACCACCCTCTGAACTCGCCCCTGTAGCCAGTTTTCAATCCATGTACTCACCCTATGGTCCATGCCATTGGACCTTACTTTGTACAGTAAACATTTATGGGGAACTGTAACAAATGCTGATTACTGCTACCAATACCATTGTCATTACTAAAAACTTGTAAATAGTCCCTAATCATTCCCTCTAAGAGTTTGCATACAATTGATGTTAGGCTAACTGGTCTTATTATTAAAAGGATTGAAGGGTGCTACCTTGCCTAGGACCCCATTTTATTACACAGGCCATATACTGATCAAATTCTTGGACATTTAGGGGAAACCAACAGAAATTTGCTTAGTGGATGGCCCTGTTGCTGCCCATCACCCAACATCCTTTGTTTGAAAAGACTCAGGCAGAAAATTATTGGCTGAACAGTGGCTGCATTCAGTTATCCATGTATCTCCGGTTTACCCTTTCCCTCTCAAGGGTGTCCGTAGGCAGGTGCAGTCTACTTTCTCCACTGAAGGTGGTCGTCTTCTGCAGCAGCACTGAAGTTCTAGAGGAAGTCAGGAGGAACACAGTTCTATGGTTTGCTGGATCACTGGGGAACTATCGAATTGGATGGTTCCCCAGCAGCCATTTTGAGTCAGGTAGGGCAGAGTAAGGACAGATTCCCCACATGTTAGGGACATTAATAGCAGCAGAGAAAGGTTCCTGAGTAGGAGGGAAAGTGTAGGGTTCACAACTTCTCTGGACACCTGCATGTTGGGCAGGGGCGGACTGACCATTCGGGCACTCGGGCACTGCCCGAGGGCCCCATGCCACTAAGGGGCCCCATCAGGGTTGCCAGCCTCAATAAAACCAGGAACAGTATGTAAAAATCTGTGCTTTTGTAAAAATCCCAAGATTATAGCTGCCCCGCCTCTCCAGTACCTTTTCAGTGTGTGTATACTGTGTGTGTATACTGTGTGTGTGTATACTGTGTGTGTGTATACTGTGTGTGTGTATACTGTGTGTGTGTATACTGTATGTGTGCATGTGTATACTGTGTGTGTGTGTGTATACTGTGTGTGTATATTGTGCGTGTGTATATTGTGTGTGTGTATACTGTATGTGTGAGTGTATAGTGTGTGTGTGTGTGTATACTGTGTGGCCCCATAATCTATTGCCTGGGGGCCCCATAATCTCCTATTGCCCGTGGGCCCCATAATCTCCAATTGCCCGGGGGCCCCATGAGTTGTCAGTCCGCCCCTGATGTTGGGCACAAGATTGCCAGGCTGTATTCTTCCCCTCTCTACGGAACCTGTCAGTCCAGCTTTTAGGGCCCTTTCACACTGGAGCGGTTTGCAGGCGCTATTGCGCTAATAATAGCGCCTGCAAACCGACCTGAAAGTGCCGCTGCTGTCTCTCCAGTGTGAAAGCCCTTGGGGGGCATATTTTTTATAACAATGTAATAATAGTAATAATGTGCTTCAATCATCCTGACACCATAACAACTATGGTGCCGTGATGATTGAAGCGCCAACACCAGCCATTTCCCCGATAGATTTACCCCCAAAAAATATATTTTCTGGCAGTGCCCCTCCTGAGACTAGACTCTGGATCCGCCCCTGCAATGCATCATGGTCCCGCTCCAGGTCACACACTGCCTTCTAGTCCCACTCCAGTTCACATACTGCTTTTTGGTCCAACTCCAGGTCCCACAATGCCTTCTATTCCCAGTTCAGGTCACTTGGTCCTGCTCTAATTCACACAGTATTTTTTACTCCCACTCTAGGTCACAATACTAAGTTTTGTAAATAGAAAATTACTATGCTGCGCTATCTCCTAACATTAGTTACAACAAATACTTTTAAAGTGCCTGCTTTACAATGATGAGAAAAATAATAATAATAATAAACTGTGATAAACTAAAAAAAATTATAATATATTCCAAAATTGTATATTTTTGAGTTTTTTTGATTGCTGTGATGATAAATTCTGTGTTAAGTGTCACATTCCCCAGACAAAATAAAAATAATAAGCCAACTAATAAAAGTTAAATATATGGTGCCACAAATGTGAATTATAAAGTGCTATAGTGCATATAACAGTGACGTTCTAATCAAACGCAGATCAGGCCAACATAATCGGTATATAGTCCTTATTAAAGGTATAATGGTGACTTCATAAAAACATGAAAACAACGTGTTGCGGTGTCCACACTTAGAAGCTCCCCACCCTCAGGCAATGGCCACTCACCTTAGAGCGTGTGACCTCGCAATTAAGTTCAGTCAAACACGCATATGAATCACCTCAGGCACCTCACCAGCTGCTTCTTGCACCATCCTGTAGGAGCTGGTCTGCTCCACAGAGAACAGACATACGACCTCAACCAAAACCCAGCGTTTTAAGGCACATAAAAATAAAAGTCTGCAGCTACAAATACTGTAGCTGCTGACTTTTAATAATCCCTGTTCTGTCTCTCCTCTTCACGATTGCTCGTGGCCGGCCGTCATCGTGACCGTCGGCCACGAGCACCGGCACCCTCGCTGTGCAGCACACGCACGCCTGCTATCCGGACCCCGCGAGCCCATGTACAGTTACGTGGTTTCGCACCGGGGAGCCAACCTGCCACAGTAAAGCTGCGGTCCCTGGTCCGGAAGCGGTTAATAAAGACTATATGCTGATTATGTTGGACTGATCTGCTTTTAATAAGAACGTCACTGTTATATGCACTATAGCACTTTATGATTCACGTTTGTGGCACCATATATTTAACTTAGTTTGCTTATTATTTTTATTTTGTCTGTGGAATGTGACACTTAACACAAAATTTATCATCGCAGCATCAAAAAACTCTATATACAGTTTTGGAATATATTAGAATTTTTGTTAGTTTATCACGGTTTTTTATTATTGTTATTATTATTATTATTAATTTTTTTTCTCATCATTGTAAAGTAGGCACTTTAAAAGTATTATTTGGAACTAATGTTAGGAGATAGCACAGCATAGTAATTTTCTATTTTTATTGTTTTCACACGACTTTATGGGACGTGATCAGTGCTGGCAGCTGTCGATCATTATTACTCGTCTAGTATATTTTGTTTTTTTTTTATATATTTTGTCATTTTTAAAATGGGTAGCTTGCAAGATCCTCATAGTTTGTTTTAATCACATACTAAGTTTTGGTCATGCTTCAGGTCACACAATGTCTTCCGGACTCACCCTAAGTCACACACTCCCTTCTGGTCCCAGTTCAGGTCACACACTGCCTTCTGGTCCCAGTTCAGGTCACACACTGCCTTCCGGTCCCATGCAATGTTTTCTACTCTTGCTCAAGGTCACATACTGTGTTTTGGAATTCTGGAGCCACTTCTGGTTGTACAATGCATTATAGTCCCACTCCATGTCGGAACGCATTTTCAAGTTCCAATCCAGGTCACATTCTGAGTTTTGGTCACGCTTCAGGTCATAGAGTCCATTCGGATTCCATTTAAAGTCAAACACTGTCTTCTAGTCCTACTCTAGGTCTTGCAATGTGTTCTAGTCCAGGCCCAGGTCACGTAGCATTTTCTACCACTGGTGTGTGTCTCTCTCTCATCTTCCCACAGACTTTAATATCTTTCTATAGAGAATTTCTGTGTCTGATTTATCTGTATTTGCACAGTTTTGACCTTTGTGCGTGTACTGATGGTACTGTTCTAGTGTGTTCATCTATAGCAGATGGCATGTCCTGGCCTTCAGCTATTCATATTGAGTCTATTGTTGAGGGATGAATGTGCTACACTTAAACAACCTTACTTATATCCAGTAATACTTTAATAAAAAAAAGTTCTTTTCTAACGGGACAATCTACAGTTCAGGGCAGGAAGCAGAAAACAATGAGTGACGTTCACTTTGTCGCCCAAGCAGCAGCTCACAAGGTTATTTGAGATGTTGTCTTCATATGGAATCCTATCACAATGCTGAAACATGCTCCTCGTTTGTGTCATGCTATGATGCTGATAATTTGTAGATCTCATTGAAGTTTAATCTGCTTATATTTTGCTCTTCTTTGCTCTCTCATCAACATGCTAATGAGTGTTTTTTTAATAAAACCTTTCTGTTTTTATTAGATACCTTTTTAGTTTAGACCTAGTAATGTGTTCCTCTCTATGCAATGTAGTTAGATCACGTCTGGTGGGAGGGTGCTGTACATACTCTACTGTGCAAAAGTTTTAGGCAAGTGTGAAAACATGCTATAAATTAAGAATGCTTTCAGAAAAAGGTGTAATAGTTTGTTTATCAATTGACAGAATGGAAGGAGAAATTAAATAAATAGTTGGTGTGACCACCCTTTGCCTTCAAAACAGCATCAACTCTTCTAGGTATACTTGCTGTTTATAGTTTTTGAAGGAACTCGGCAGGTAGGTTGTTTCAAACATCTTGGAGAACTAACCACAGATCTTCTGTAAATGTAGGCTGCTTCAAATTCTTCTGTCTCTTCATGTAATCCCAGACAGACTCTGTGATGTTGAGATCAGGGCTCTGTGGGGGGCCAAACTATCATTTCCAGGGCTCCTTGTTGTTTTTTACGCTGGAGATAGTTCTTAATGACATTGTATCTTTGGGGTCATTGTCCTGCTGCAGAATAAATTTGAGACCAATCGCACAACTCCCTGATGGTATGGCATAATAGACAACCATCATCCACCTGTGTTTCTCAGCATTGAGGATACCTTTCATCCTGACCAAATCTCCAATTCCATTTGCAGAAATGCAGCTCCATTGCAACTCCGTTGTACCATTCTCCAGCCCTTCGGTGAACAAACTGCCTCCTGTTACGGCCAAATAGTTCAAATTTGACTCATCAGTCCTGAGCACCTGCTGCCATTTTTCTGCACCCCAGTTCCTATATTTCGTGTATAGTTGAGTCTCTGTTTTTTTGGTTTTTGCCTTGTTTTCATGTTGGAGGTATGCTATTTTAGTTGCAATTCTTCCATGACGACCACTTCTGGCCAGACTTCTATGGATAGGGTGACTAATATAAATATACAATTGTTTTTGTCCAGTTCACACAACAACACTGCGTTGACCTATATTGCATTAAAATGCATACATGTTGCATTTAAATGCAACGCAGGACAACACAGCATTGTAGTGTGAACAGGACACATAAAAAACAATAGTTTTGTATGTGTCCGTCCATTTAACTGCATTTTACAAGTGCTCTAAAATGCAGATCAATGCAAGTCGATTCGCGATAAAAAAAAAAAAAAAACGCTAAAATGAATAGAGATGTGCATTTTATTGCAATTCAGTGTGAATACAGCTGCAGTGACCTGACCAGATTTTGTAGAATAAACAAACTTGTTGACCAGAGTATTTCTTCATGACACTTGTACATAGATATCACACTGTTCAGTATGCAACACCTCCAGGCATAGACTTATCAGTTACAATTTAACTTCACGGAAACCAATTCCGTAATAACATGGCAGAAACCACTTCAAGGAATCGCATTGCTCACAGCGACAATCTCACTGAGGTACAGTGCCTTGAAAAAGTATTCACACCCCTTATAATTTTCAACATTTTTTTCATGTTACAAGCAAAAATGTAATGTATTTTGTTGGGAGGTTGTGATAGACCAACACAAAGTGGCACATAGTTATGAAGTGGAAGGAAAATGATAAATGGTTTTCAATTTTTTTTCAAAAATAGTGTTAAAAAGTGTGGGGTACATTTGTATTCAGCCCCCCTGAGTCAATACTTTGTAGAACCACCTTTCACTGCAATTACAGCTGCAAGTCTTTTTGGGGATGTCTCTACCAGCCTTGCACATCTGGAGAGTGACATTTTTGTTGCCCATTCTTCTTTGCAAAATGGCACAAGCTCTGTAAGATTGGACAGAGAGTGTCTGTGAACAGCATTTTTCAAGTCTTGCCAAAGATTCTCAATTGGATTTAGGTCTGGACTTTGACTGTGCCATTCTATCACATCAATATGATTTGCTCTAAACCATTCCATTGTAACTCTGGTTGTATGTTTAGGGTCGCTGTCCCGCTGGAAGGTGAACCTCAGCCCCACTTTCAAGTCTTTTGCAGACTCAAATAGGTTTTCTTCTAAGATTGCCCTGTATTTGGCTCCATACATCTTTCCATCATCTCTGAGCAGCTTCCCTGTCCCTGCGGAAGAAAAGTATCCCCACAACATGATGCTGCCACCACCATGTTTCATGGTGGGGATGATGTGTTCAGGGTGATGTGCAGTGTTAGTTTTCCGGCACATATAGCATTTTGCTTTTAGGCCAAAAAATTCAATTTTTGTCTCATCTGACCAGAGCACCTTCTTCTACATTTGGTTTGCTGTGTCCCCCACATGGCTTCTCGCAAACTGAAAATGGACTTCTTATGACTTTCTTTCAACAATGACTTTCTTCTTGCCACTCTTCCATAAATGCCAGATTTGTCGAGTGCACAACTAATAGTTGTCCTGTGGACAGATTCTCCCACCTGAGCTGTGGATCTCTGCAGCTCCTCCAGAGTTACCATGGGCCTTCTGGCTGCTTCTCTGAATAATGCTCTCCTTGCCCAGCCTGTCAATTTAGGTGGACAAGACATGTCTTGGTAGGTTTTCAGTTGTGCTCTTTCCAATGATGGATTGAACAGTGCTCAGTGAGATGTTTAAAGCTTGGGATATTTGTTTATAACCTAACCCTGCTTTAAACGTCTCCAACTTTATCCCTGACCTGTCTGGTGTGGTCTCTGGCCTTCATGATGCTGGTTGTTCACTGAGGTCCTCTAACAAATCTCTGAGGACTTCACAGAACAGCTATATTTATACTGAGATTAAACTATACACAGGTGGACTCTATTTACTAATAAGGTGTCTTCTAAAGGCAATTGGGTCCACTAGATTTTAGTTAGGGATATCAGAGTAAAGGGGGCTGAATATAAATGCACACCACACTTTTTTCAGTTATTTATTTGTAATAAAATGTGAAAACCATTTATCATTCAAGGGGTATGAATACTTTTTTTCAAGGCGCTGTACAATGCATTAAATGCACATATTACTTTATGTGACTTAGTGGTTGACACTTCTGCCTTCCAGCACTGAGGTCCCTCTGTTCACATCCCAACCAGAATACTGCTGTCATGGAGTTGGAATGTTCTCCCTGTGCTTGCATGGGTTTCCTCCCACATTCCAATGACCTGCTGGTAGGTAATTTGGCTCCTGTCTAAACTGTCCCTAGTATGTGTGTATGCATGTGAGTTAGGGACCTTCAATTGTAAGCTCCTTGAGGGCAGGGACTGATGTGAATGTACAGTGTATGTAAATGTCTTTGTAAATTATTAGTGCTATATAAATGCCTGTAATAAATACATTCTGAGAAGATTTTTGTTGGGGTGATTGACTTGATGGTTGGTCTCTAATGACTCGTTTCCATCG
Organism: Lithobates clamitans; assembly: GCA_037952925.1. Lineage (NCBI taxonomy): Eukaryota > Metazoa > Chordata > Amphibia > Anura > Ranidae > Lithobates > Lithobates clamitans. The sequence goes on from JBBGZY010000944.1 coordinate 1,417,088, forward strand.
AGCGGATCGGTTCGGGTCGGATCGGTTTGGAAGGCCTAGAATGGCCTGGCCTATTCAGGCGAGCGTTTCTACTGCAAGTCGGACCGACAGGGGCCATACGTGGGTTTAGAAAAAATGGCGTCATGGCGTCACATGTCCACCAATCAGTGTAATGTATCGTAGCTCCGCCCTAACCGAACCGTTCCATTTTCTATGGCCCCACATCTGAAGCAGGACCCTGAATGGAACGGTTCGGTTTGGTTGTATGGGCCGCTTTCATAATGGAAACACCCAATATAGCGTACCGTACGGAACCCAACCGATCCACTCAGTGGAAACGAGGCATTAGTAAACAATGCTCGCTTCATAATTTCTGGTTTGTCCTTCAGGGGTTAGGGGGGTACAGATAGTTGTAAGAGGAATGGCAGGGGCTGAACCTTGCCCTACTTTTCCACCCCGTGCAATAATGTGCAGGCGTGGGACCCTGTGTAGGAAAATAAAAATGTATGGATAAAATATTTAATTCAGGGATCAAAAGCTACAGAGCACATAGAATATAAAATGCAGATATTTGTGTTACAAATACAGTTATTAGCCCATAAACCTATGTATTGCACAACTATTTTCCTGATATATTTGTGTTAATTGTCCTTGTGAACGAGTTCATGTTCACACAAACAATGTGAAAATTCAGGAACTCACACGGCCCTAACTAATGAAGTCCAAAGTTTAATGACTGTGCAAAGTGCGGTAATCCATAGCAACCAATCGTCATCCTTATTAAACTGAGTAGACTAGTCTGAGTTACGACTGGGCTCTTGCAACTTGCACCGTTTAACTCCAATAAGCTTGAAAGGACAAAAGGACAAGTGTAATTGCACTGCTATCATGTAAGTGAGAGTCCACTTGGAACAGGATGAGTGCAGAGTCCAGTCATTAGTCAACCAATTTGCCAACACTGTCTATGTCACTGTCTTCCTTCTAGGACTCGGATCAGATGACGCGGGTCATTGCATGACGGTATATTGCACTCTGTACTGTAGGACAGTTACAGAACAATGAAACCACTTTCTATGCTGTTCATATTACAGTAGCAAGGGTAGTATAAGGTGAATGGTAGAAAAGTGCAATGCCTCTCAAAGCTTAAAAATTCAAATTCAATGCAACTTTTTGATCACATGCTTTCATTTTGTGGGCACCGGTAGTTTCCATATTAAACATCACACATAAAGAGAGACTTTTTACCAGGGCTGCTTTGAAGTAGAATTATGGGCTCCCATTAAATAAATGCGTGTGTTACATTTATTATAAGTGTATCTGCACTTACGTATTTTTTTTCTCAGCCGCCCTGCAAAGTTTCACAAATATCTGTTGATCCTGGCTGTGAGGTCCACCTAAAGCAGTTTCCTGGTGTGACAATGATGCTGCACTGCTACTGAATTCAGAGTTGTCACTTTCATGTAGACTGTGCCTGCCTGCACTACAGTGGGATAAGAAGTTGTATCCTCTCATGCCTAGTCCTACCCATTGCTTTCTGGATTGACCAATGCGGTCAATAAGCCTCTGTTGATGAAAATTTTGGACTGTGATCTGCAATGTCTGGGAGGGGGAGTGTGGGAGACACAAATGGAGGATTTGACTCAGTTAGGGAAGTTAACCACTTGCCGACCCCCCCCCCCCCCTCCTTTTTTCCCCACAAATAGAGCTTTCTTTTGGGGGTATTTGATCGCCCCTGCAGTTTTTATTTTTTGCGCTATAAACAAAAAAAGAGCGACAATTTTGAAAAAAAATGCAATATATTTTACTTTTTGCTATAATAATGATTCCCCCCCCCCAAAAAAAAATTATATATATATATATATATATATATGTGTGTGTGTGTATATATATATGTTTTCCTCAGTTTAGGCCGATATGTATTCTTCTACATATTTTTGGTAAAAAAATTGCAATAAGTGCATATTGATTGGTTTGCACAAAATTTATAGCGTCTACAAAAGAGGATAGTTTTATGGCATTTTTATTTATTTATTTATTTTTTTATTAGTAATGGCGGCGATCTGCGGTACATTTTTCACACTATTTTGGGATTATTGTCATTTATACAGCGATCAGTGCTATTAAAATGCATTGATTACTGTGTAAATGACATTGGCTGCGAAGGGCTTAACCACTAGGGGGCGGTGAAGGGGTTAGGTGTGTCCTAGGGAGTGATTCTAACTGTGAGGGGGCTGGGCTTCAACACACAGGACAGTGATCACTGCTCTCGATGACAGGGAGCAGTGATCTCTGTCCTGTCAATAGGCAGAACGGGGAAATACTTTGGTTACAAAAGCATCTCCCTGTTCTTTCTCCCAGTGACACGATCGCGAGCACCCGGCAGACATACCAGGAGACCGCGGCGTACGCGCCGCCGGCTGTGCGCCTGCTTCTTAAAGGGGACGTACCTGTACACCTGTTTGCCTACCAGGGCCATTCTGCCGACGTAAATCACACAGTTGCGACAGTGAGGGTATGGTGTGCGTCTGATGAAGACAGGTGATCCCTGTGTCAAACATGCGTAGGGGAGGGGCCAGGACGAAGGCCGTTTGATGAGACGCACACCATACCCTCACTGTCGCAGCTACTGTATGCTTTACATACTAACAATTGTGAGTACCCCATTTGGGGGAGTGTTTTTAATTCTTGAATACATTTTTAAACGATATTATACTATATGGTTTCTCTTTTCATCCATCTGTTTACACTGCAATGGAGCCTGGGATCCTGTGATCTGCATAGAACCCTGGGGTGGTTAAAAAGCGTGATTTGACTTTGTTTAGCGACTTAGTCACACGCTCTGAGGTGAGCATATTACCTTGGGGGTCACCGGATCGCATGGCCTGCAGCACTGAAAAATATTGAGCATGCTTAATCACATCACCATTGGATACCACGCATAAGCACCTTCATTGTATATTTGCAGGACTTCACAATTTACTATATGATCCAATTCATAAAGGACTGTTTTCACATGAGCTGTGTGGCACTTAGCACTTTTGTTGAAATTTGATTTAATTTTGCACTAAGCACTTCTTTGGAAATTATTTGCATTTATACACTTGGAATTATTTGCATTTATATTTATGCACTTGTTTGGTATTGTCATTAGATATACTGATTATGGCATATGCACTTTGATGCTTTTATATATTTATATATTACATATATGACATTTATATACACAGAACATTTCTTACCTTTTGCCCGTTGGGGGCATATTATTTATACACTTATGGTTGTATGTGTTGTTATAAGCGTAGCAGTTGTGGCATACTAAGCAGCATATTTAGCACACCCTAGCGCAGCATATTTTTCTTTCCATTTACCTTTGCACGCCTATGAGACGGGTTTAACGTGTGCAGCTGGGTAGAGTTTTCATTGAGCATAAGCTTTAGTGTGGCTCGCAGGATTTTCCCCCTCCTTTTTTTTTTTTCTGGTGTGAAACATGTCAGTTTTTCCGACACAGAAGAACTATCTGTCATGTCTGATGTCTCATAGAATGCAAGATTTGATTCAGCAGAACAGAAGGGGAAACTTGAGAGAAACCTTTTCAGATGATCCTGAGTCTGCAGGGACAATGATTCCAAAAAGGAGCTAAAATAGAAACTCACCAAAACTCAAGAGAACTAGGAGAGCGAGAGATCAAAACGGTCATAGATCAAAAATTAAAGCGGATTTCAGGCCACATTTTTTTTTGTTCAGGTATGTGAGCATAGTGCATTAGTAGCCTCCCTGGCGGTTTTCCCGAGTGTGGCTCGGGGTTAAATTTCAGCACCATTAGCGGTAACCCCGAGCCACACTCGGGATTGCATTGCAGGATCCTGGAAGAGGTTACTTACCTTGTCCCCAGTATCCTGTGATGTCCCCCCGCTATGTCCGTGGGCTCTGTCCTCCGCCCCGATGTCCTGTGTGCCGGGCTCCGTTCACTGCGAGCGTTGCAGCGCACGGGAGCGGAGCCTGGCAGCAAATTCAAAAAAGTGAAAATTTATAACGCATACATTACATTGTAATCTTACAGATTACATTACTGTATGAAATAATTTCACATCCCTTTTGTCCCCAGTGCTTTGTCCAGTGCCCTGCATGCAGTTTTATATGATATATATTGTTCTTTCTGCCTGGAAACTGGTGATTGTCCATAGCAACCAAAATTGTCCCTTTACGTCAAAAGTGGTTTTAGACCAGCTAGAAATCAGCGATCGTAAATTAGGACACTTGCAGAATTGAGCGACAGTGGAAAATTATTTTATTATTATATTATTTTTTATAATTATTTATATTTGTTTTTTATATTATAATTTATGATTTTGCGTTTCAAACTTCATCATACCCGGGATATCTACTAGACTCTTGGTGGACAGATATAAGTGTGTTTATTGCTAAGAATTACAGGCCTACAATATAAAACGACAAATTTCTATGCAAAATAATTGTACCGCTTTGAGACGCAAAAATCTGAAATTATCATACCGCCAGGGAGGTTAACATAAAGAACGATTTTATGTGTTTGCTAGTGGATGTTGATAATATACCGTATTTATCAGCGTATAACACGCACCCCAAGTTTAGGAGGGAATTTTAAGGAAAAAAACTTTTAGGAGTAAAGTTTAAGGAAGAAAAACTTACATTAAAATGCCCATTAATGCAGCGTTATCGGTGTCCATCTGCAGCCTTTTCAGTGTCACTGCAGCCTTGCTCCAGTGTCTATTGCAGCCTTGTCAGTGCAGCTTTGCCCCAGTGCAGAATTGTCAGTGCAGCCTTGCCCCAGTGTCCATTGCAGCCTTGTCAGTGCAGCTTTGCCCCAGTGCAGCCTGGTCAGTGCAGCCATGTCAGTGCAGCTTTGCCCCAGTGCTGCCTTGCCCCAGTGCTGCCTTGCCCCAGTGCTGCCTTGCCCCAGTGCTGCCTTGCCCCAGTGCTGCCTTGCCCCAGTGCAGCCTTGCCCCCGTGCAGCCTTGCCCCAGTGCAGCTTTGTGGGATCGCCGCGATCCCTGCCGACATACACAGCATATGTGTAAATTCAAATATGGCGCTGAGACTGCCACTGCAGCTTTCATATTTAGGGGGGGCACATGGGGGGACAGGGACAAAAATAGGGGGGCAATATAAAATACATTCCAATGTTGATTAGTGATCCTAATTATAGGAAAGGAAATATTAAATGGAGAAGTTTATGTCCTGTAGAACACCCAATTTAGGAAATGTACTGTCACCTAGTCTATTTAATGAACCTAAAAGTAACAAGCAATTGCCTTGTAACCCAAGTAATGTATAGATGTTATGATCACATTGGGCATTCCATGAAGTTGTCTCCACGTCCACAGGTAATAAAGATAATATTAAGCAGGTGGTAAATACACAATATGTGAAATGTGTGGTCACCTGTGAGATTTTTTTTTTTTATATTTATAGAATACAATATGTAGCATGAGGAGGCTCAGTAACAGGCTATAGCAGTGGTCTCCAAACTCTGGCTCGGGGGCTGGATGTGGCCCTTTGCTTGCATTTATTCCTGCCCTTGAGGCATTATTTCTACCACAAACAATGGGGCACTATTCCTCCCACTGACACCAATAGTGCGGCACTATTCCGTCCACAGATACCAACAGTGGGGCACTATTCCGTCCACAGATACCAACAGTGGGGCACTATTCCGTCCACAGATACCAACAGTGGGGCACTATTCCATCCACAGATACCAACAGTGGGGCACTATTCCGTCCACAGATACCAACAGTGGGGCACTATTCCTTCCCCCGATACCAACAGTGGGGCACTATTCCTTCCATGACACCAACAGTGGGGCTTTATGCCTCTCACTGACACCAATGGAACATTATTCCTCCCACTGACACTATTTCTCCCCCTAATACCAAAGATGGCACATGTTTACTCCCACTGGGCACAGTTTGGCCCCGCTAAAGTCTGAAGGACAGTAAACTGGTCCTTTTGTTTAGAAAGTTTGGAGTCCTCTGCCCTAAACTGTTCATTGACCCAGAAGCGCGACTGTTGCTGTGTGCCTGGCTGCTATTGCACTAATCTGGGAAAAATCATGCCAATAGATTTCTGCCAGGGGAGCAATAGCGACTAAGTCTGGTTGTTGGCCAAGATAAACTCAGCTTCTGGATATGGTTTGCATTCAATGTCCATGTGAATGCTTTCTAACTGAGCCTGTACCCATAAAGATAACCTGCCAGGATAAAAAATAAATAAACGAAATAAAATGGTAGCCACCACTGGCGTTTAAATATGTGAATCTCTAACCCAGCACTGATTTGCAGCCAATAAAATGAGCACTGCATTTATGAAGTCCTAGAGAATAGAAAGGTCTGCAGAGTAGATGACTGTGCGCTCTTGATGTAGCTCAATGTGTAGAGTACTCGTCTTGTAGCTTAAAGGTCGTGTGTTTAAATCTGCATGTAGAAAACCCAGTTTTGTGTTTCATGAGCCACCATGTTCTCATCATGTCCTATTTGGTATATAGTTCTACATAAAAGTTGTATTGCTGGCTAAAGCCTGTGGTGCATGGTGTTTGTGTGCTGCTGTTGAATGCTGAAAGCCCTGGATTTCTTAGTTCAAATCTTATGTGGTAACAAGTTGTTTTGTGGATGCGTGTTGTTCATGTGCTGCTGTTGAATGAAGAGGCCCTTGTTTTCTTAGTTCCAATCTATGATATGTTAATAGTTTTATGTTTCAAAGGCTTAGAGCATCTAGATCTATTATATAGGTGCACTAGCAATGACTTCTGATGTCTTCAGGTTCTGTGGCGCAGCATGCAAGTTCCTGAAGTTTGGATCAGAGGGCTTCAGGTTTGATTTCCTTGAGCGAGCAAAGATTGTTTCCCAAAGTAGCACCAAGGCTTTGGAGGTTGTGTGAAGGGCGGATGAAATTCATTGTCTTAACATTCCCATTAAACCGAATTGCCATAAAGCCCAACTCTATGGAGCGTACGGCTTATCGTCGTCCTATGTACAGATACTCCAGTCTCTGATGTGGAACTCTGCAGCTTTGCCAGGGTTACCTTAGGTCTCTGTGCTGCCTCTCTGATTAATGCCCTCCTTGCCCGCTCCGTGAGTTTTGGTGTGCGGCCGTCTCTTTTTAGGTTTGCTGTTGTGCCATGTTCTTTCCATTTGGTTATGATAAATTTGATGGTGCTCCTAGGGATCATCAAAGATTTGGATATTTCTAATTTTACTTCACCAACTTATACTATTGTGTTCTGATCCATCACATATAATTCAGATTAAAAAAAAACATTGAACTAAAGGCTGTTGTAACAAAATAGGTAAAAAGTCAAGGGGGTGAATACTTTTGCAAGGCACTGTAGGTTGAACTATATGGACTGTGTTTTTTTTTTTTGAAGATTATAAACTAAGCAACTAAGGTGAGTTTTGTAGCTGGGTGCAGAATAAACATGCAATATGTACCTATAAGACATAGGTGTGCGCAGCCTATTGCATTAGGGTGTGCACCTCAAAGCTCCAACACACATGCGTGTGTGACATATTTACTGGTCTCTTCCCAGCTTTCCTTCCTGAAGCAATGGGGGGGAGGGGCGAGCAAGGGAGCTCACAGGGGCTGGCATATATTGGCATGGTACTGGTATTTTCCTCCTGTGGCAGCTGAATGTCGGTGAGAGGGAGAGGAGGAGAAGCCTAATTTCAGCTGCTGCAGGAGGAAGAAATAAATGCACCTTTTTATTAGCAAAAAATAAATACATAAATAAAAGCACTAACTAAAGCTAAGAATTTGATGTTCAGTTGCCATGATGGTTATTTTTTTTTTTTTGCAAGATATAGGTGTATAGCATCAGGTTGTAATAAAGGTATGCCTCCCACCCTGCAATGCTCATTCTAGGACTAGACATAAATGAGCCAGTCCAGACCCTGGAGGATTCACAACTTTAATAGATTGAAAAAAGAGACAAGTCCATCTAGTTAAACCAATAAAAAAAAAAAAAAAAAAAACAACCATACAATCCCATATACACAATCCTATACCCACAGTTGATCCAGAGGAAGGCAAAAACCCCAGAAAAGCATGATCCAATTTGCTACAGCAGGGGGAAAATTCCCTTCCTGATCCCCCGAGATGCAATTGGATATTCCCTGGATCAACTTTACCTATACAGTATCTCACCAAAGTGAGTACACCCCTCATATTTTTGTAAATATTTTATTATATCTTTTCATGTGACAACACTGAAGAAATTACACTTTGCTACAATGCAAAGTAGTGAGTGCACAGCTTGTATAACAGTGTAAATTTGCTGTCCCCTCAAAATAACTCGGCACACAGCCATTAATGTCTAAACCACTGGCAATAAAAGTGGGTACACCCTAAGTGAAAATGTCCAAATTGGGCCTAAAGTGTCAATATTTTGTGTGGCCACCATTATTTTCCAGCACTGCCTTTACCCACTTGGGCATGGAGTTCACCTCTTACACTCCTCCATGATGACATCACGGAGCTGGTGGATGTTAGAGACCTTGCGCTCCTCCAACTTCCATTTGAGGATGCCCCACAGATGCTCAATAGGGTTTAGGTCTGGAGACATGCTTGACGGTGTGTTATGGGTCGTTATCATGTTGGAATACTGCCCTGTGGCCCAGTCTCCGAAGGGAGGGGATCATGCTCTGCTTCAGTATGTCACAGTACATGTTGGCATTCATGATTTCCTCAATTAACTATAGCTCCCCAGTTCCGGCAGCACTCATGCAGCCCCAGAACATGACACTCCCACCACCATGCTTGACTATAGGCAAGACGCACTTGTCTTTCTGCTCCTCACCTGGTTGCCGCCACACATGCTTGACACCATCTGAACCAAATGAATTTATCTTGGTCTCATCAGACCACAGGACATGGTTCCAGTAATCCATGTCCTTAGTCTGCTTGTTTTCAGCAAACTGTTTGCGGGCTTTCTTGTGCATCATCTTTAGAAGCGGCTTCCTTCTGGGACGATGACCATGCAAACCAATTTGATGCAGTGTGCGGCGTATGGTCTGAGCACTGACAGGCTGCCCGCCACCCCTTCAACATCTGCAGCAATGTTGGCAGCACTCATACATCTATTTCCCACTGACAACCTCTGGATATGATGCTGAGCACATGCACTCAACTTCTTTGGTCGACCATGGCGAGGCCTGTTCTGAGTGGAAACAAGGGGGGGGCTGTGCTAACTTGATTAATCTATGAGGCAATATTCCATACACTCACAATATAAATGCATAGTATACCACAACAAGTGAAATTGTGATTAGAAATGAATAAATATTCTCTAAATATGGGTACAAAACACCAATGTACCAATGAAAAACCTTCAGTGAAAAAGGACAACAGTATCTGAAAAATGTAGTAACAATGTAAATGAGGTAAATGTTGACACCTAAATTATTTATGGCTATGAAAAAATATTAGACTATATAAAAAAACTAAACAGCTAATGTGACTAAATGGCAAAGTCCATGTGCAATGATAGTGATCATAAAAAATCAATCATAAATCACAAAATTGGATCCAAACAATATAATAAACAAAGTCCATGCATAGTGACTGGTGACTCCTCTACAGTGACATAAACCAGGACATCCCAAGAAATGTGACAGATAGAAAATGCCTCCACCACAGCAAACACTGCCGCTTACTGAAACACGGTGGTCCCTTATTACAGGGGACCACACTGAGTGTGTGGTCCACTTTTGTGTGGTCCCCTGTAATAAGGGACCACCGACAGATCCTAGCCCCCAAGTGCATAACTTTACATTTATCAACATTAAACCTCATTTGCCACATAGTTTCCTAATTAAACCGTGCATTGAGGTTGGCTTGTAAGTTGGAGACATCCTGTAAGGACGTTATTCCACTTCATAGCTTTGTGTCATCTGCAAAGACTGAAATGGTACTTTTAATCCCAGACCCTCTATCATTTATAAAGATATTAAAAAGTAAGGGTCCCAACACTGAACCTTGGGGTACACCACTGATAACCTTAGACCATTCAGAGTAAGAATCCTTAACCAATACTCTCTGGATTCTGTGTTTTGGCCAGTTTTCTATCCATTTATAAACTGATCTTTCCAAGCCTGTAGACTTTATCAATGTCGGGATCCACCCAGTTACCTGATCAGCTTGCTTAGCCTCTCAGTGCACTGCTGATGCCTGAACCAGCTGCTCCTGCCCCCTGCACAGCCAGGCGCTCCAGTGAGCACTGGAGGCGCAGAGCAGAGAGCCCGTAACTGACCATCATCAGCTTCCTGCTCACTGAAGACCGAGAACTGGGCGATCAGCAGTCTTTGATCGCTTGGTTCTCAGTCATAGAGGCAGCCGGGGACAGAAGCTGTATCCACCTAGATGAGTATGATTGTTGTGTTTTTTTTTTTCTTTTAATCCAATATTTCTCTCTTAATAATATGTAAATGGTTTAATGCCCAAAGTCTTGCAACAGGTGCACTTAGGGTACAAATAGACTGGTTCTCTTTTAGAATATTAGAAACCAGTAGGCATATCCTAGAGTCCTATATCATTAGAGCAATTAAAGAGACCCCAGAGGTGAAGAGGAGCTGGCACAAGTGCAAGATTCTCTCTATATGCACAAATCTAAATGTTTTGCTTTCAGACTATGTGACAGGAAATCCATAGCGGTACACAATAAAGTGTACGTGCGGCTAATAACGACAGCTGACATTTATACACACTCACTAATCAGACAAAGAGAAATGCTAAACTTAGTCACCATCACACTCATATTCACACCCCAGTTTACTTTCAGCCTGTGCCAGCTGTTATCACTGTGGTTGGAAGCGTGGGCACAATGAGTGACAAATTACAGGAATGTCTAAGGACACATCACATGGGTTTATTTATAGAAAAAAATAAAGGAAATGGACCAATCCGATTTCAGCTTAAATTAAACTATATCAAAAGCCAAGTTTTTTTTTTTTTTTTTTTTTTTTTCATTTTGGATAGAGTAGGGAATGGTTGCACGTTCAATTGGGGGATATTCCCTTGTCTTCCTGAGGAAGTGAAAGAAAATCTCTTAAGCGATCCGAACACAGAGCTGGAGACACTCAAACACACACACATTCACAGTCCGACATGTCCTCTGCACTGTGCACCAATCATCAACCCTGCTCGGGGAGTGTGAGGGTTATAAGCAGGGCCATTGCTAGACTATTTTGCACCCTAGGCAAGACCAGCTACTTGCATCTGCCCCTCCATGATGATACCATTATATTAAAATGCATATGATTTGCAGTCCAAGTCCAAGTACTGATACATTTCTTAACATGTTGGCAAATGCAACTTGTGCAGGGATGCTTTCTCACCTCCTTGCCAAGGTTGGCTCAGTGTGGAGACTGGCTGGGGAGCTGGAAGAAAGTGTAGCACCCTCTAGCTAGTGTGCTAAGTGTAAATAGGTTTTGTTAGTGTACTGTAGCAAAACTGGTTTGGCTGAGAGCCAGGCCTTGGTTGAATCTGGGTCAGGGTTGAGTGAGTCAGGGAGGCTGGATGACTCAGCAAGCAGCATCTCTGGTGCCTCCCCCTGTTTTCTGGAATCTTGGAGAAGCTTCCAGATGCAGTGGGTAAAAGCTAGGCAGGGCTGTTTGGAATGTTTTACGAGGGTCCCAGCCAATCCCCAGTAGAAAGGGGCTGGAAGGGGGCAGGTCATCTCATAAATGGCCATGTGTTGTACCAGCAGGGGCAGTCGGGTGGAAGATGGAGATGGTGCTGAGGAGGCTGCCAATGGCCCTTGAGGGTGCCCCCTAGTCTGGGGGGGAGAGGGAATGACTTTGGGCCTGGAGCTCGGGTGCTGGATACACCCTCTACAACACACAGAGGAATCCTTTCCTGAAAGCATGCAAGCAAGTGTGAGGAGAGCAGGTCAGCGCATCCAAGAGATCTCCTGAGAAGTCAGCCGGGTGGGATGGTGAATGTGCTGTCTGGGAGGACTGTGGAGAGAGTGTCAGTCTGAGAGGACTGTGGGCAAGTTAGCCAGCAGGGCTTTTGAAAGAGGCCCCTTTCTCTGCACACCAAAGGGGCCTCGGGTTCCTGCCTATAACAGGCTTTTGCTCTAAACCTGACTGAGTGTTGTGTCAGATTTAACTATCAGTGTGCCAGTGGAGTACTGCAAGCAAGTGAGTACTGGAGGAAGCAGAGGAGTACAGGGCCGCTGATAAGGGGGTAGCACCAGTCTTCCTGTACGGGGGCCAGGCCATCAGGGGGGGGCCGGGCAGCAGGGGAATTGGATATGGGTAGTGGAGGGGTGATCGGTAAATTAATTAGAGGAACTAATAGAGGGGGGCTATTGGAGGAACTGATACTCTGGGTGTCTCTCCCTGCAGCAGTTAAAAGCTGGCTTTTTCTTCTCTCCCTCCCATTGGTTTTCAGCTGCAGCAGGGAGAGACATCTAGGGGATTGGTTCCTGTATTTGATCCGCTCCAGTCATCCACAGCCCCCCCCCCCCCCGGCCCTAACCAATCACCTACCCTGTCAAGGATTCAATTGCCCCTGCTGCTCACTATTAATGATTTTAATGGTTTTTTTTAAATGGAAATATCATTTTTATATTTTGGGGGAGCCCTGTCAGATGGGCTATACAGGGCCCCATAATTTATATCAGAAGCCCTAAGTATATATAGACTAAATAGGAAAAGTTGTCCCTGGGTTTGTTTTGGAGTCAAGTGAGCATCCCATAATTCCCAATCCCTATCCAAGTTCTAATCCCTCAATAAAACACAAAAAAAAAACCAAAGTACTGGACAGTTCTCTGACTCTGAGTGCCTGTGGAAATTAGGTGTGCCTGGCTGTACAAGGTGGGGGATCCTATTCTACTTGCGGCTCCTTATGGGGTGCGATACAGAAGTGATGTTGCGCGTGGCTTGCTTGATGGCTTGGTCTCCAGCTAATCCTGTAGCCGTATGGGCATCGGTGGCCCGTCAATTAGGAGTGCATGGGCGCTGCCCCCCCATCCATGCGTCCGGCCCCCTGATCTACATACAGGGCGCCGGGTGCATGGATTCCAATGGCAGGGGTGTGTTGTTCTTCTTGAAGCACGTGATTAGAGCCAGAGGCTCCAATAGGCTTCAAAAAAGAGGTGGGCTCGGGACGCAGAGCACTCCGATCCCACCCAGTTGTGTGACAATAGCGAATCGCTACACTGATCCTCCTCCCAGCCAATCAGTCACCTGATTGGCTGAAAGGACAGGCGATCCTAGGAGGAGGAGGAAGGAGCCGCATGGCGGAAGCCGCTGAAGCCGAGCAGGAGAGGACACAGGAGCTGCAGCCTGCCACCTGCCTGCTGTCTGCCGCCGAAGCTGAGAAGAAGAGAACACAGGAGCCGCTGCCTGCCGCCGAAGCCGAGGAGGAGAAGACAAAGGAGCCGCTGTCTGCAACCCGTCCGCTGCCTCCTGCCGAAGTCGAGGAGGAGAGGACACAGGAGCCGCTGCCCGTTGGAGCACGCAACCCACCCATAGGGGCCTGCAGCCTGGTCGCCACCTACATTGGGTAAATGCCGGGGAGGGGGGGAGCCGCCGACCTGGTGGGGGGGGGGTTTGGATGTTTGGCCCCCCAAAAAAATACCACCAGCCGGCATTGGGTATGGGGGAACGTCGGCGCAGTGTGTGGGGAGCATTGGCGAACTGTGCGGGAAAGCCAGCGTGTTAGGAATCTGGAGCAGGGCCGTAGATCATTTTTTTTTTTTCTGGGGGGGGGTCAGCTCTCAAACTGCAAAAGCGACACAAGATGGTGCCTCTTGCACTGCTCAGTAAAGCTGACTATGGGGATGTTTTCTGGAAGCGGTGGGCCTGTGTGCAAAATTGTAAGTCCCCTGGTTGTGAAAAAAGTGTGGCTTCATTCCGCATCAATTATTGAGTGTGGTTCTCAATGCGCTGAATATTGGCCATGGCTTAAAAGGACACAGTGCAGGGGTCTGTAGTAAGTGAGGCAGATTTTAGGAGTCAGTAGCAAGCTGGGGGGGGGGGGGGGGGACATTTTTGATAATAGTTATGGTTAGGCAGATACCACTTTAATAACAAATGAAAGAAGATACCAACCACATAGGGAGTGAGTTTCATGGGTCAGCAGACTAATTTGGGTTGCCACCTTATCTTCAAGCCAAACCTGAACACTTTAGCGGTGCATGGCATTTTTTTTTTTTTTTTTTTTAATTTGAAGTATACACTATAAGATTGTAAAAGACCTGGGAGACAACAGGAGTGCAGGAGTCAGGGGTGTGTAAGCAGAGTGCAAAATTCACATAGCAAGCAATTCTCTCTCCCACTTTATCCTTTCATCAAAAATTCCCACTTTCTTACCTGCAAAAATCCAGCACTAAACTTTATGCTCACCCTCCACCTCACCATCAAAATACATTTCTTCTCCTTTCCAGAACAATCCCCCCTCCTCCTACATCATCCCCCAAAACCCCAGTCCTAACACAATCCCCCCTTCTTCCCCATCCCAGCATTTATCCCCACTCCCCTTAAATCCCCTTCCTAATACAAATCCTCTTCCCCAACCAGCACAAACCCTCCTTGCTCCCAATACCCCTCTCAGAATCAATCCACTTACACCCAAAAAAAGAAATCTCTCTTTTAGTACAAATCTCTCTTTCTCCGACTCCCATCCCCTACCCCCCCCCCCCTGAAAAAAAATCCAACTTCTAGCGCAAACCTTCTCCCTGAAAAATCCCCCTTCCCAGCACAAATCTTCTTTCATCCCCCCAAATCCCCCTCCCATCACAAATACTCCAACCACACATCCTCCATCCAAGTATAAATCACCCTACCAGTACAAATCCTCTCCCCCCAAATCCCCCCTTCCAACACGACATGCTCCTATCCTGGAACAATTCATCTCCTCTCATCCTCTCCAGCACAAATCCTATTTCCTCCAAGCCCCTCCTACATAAGTCCTCTCCCCAGTTCCATCACAAATCCTTCCACCCAAATCCCCCCTCCCAGTACAAACCCTTTCCCCAAAACACAAATCCTCTCTCCCTATTCTAATACAAATCCATACCTCCCCAACCGTACCAGTTTTCATGGGCCTTTCCTGATATTTGAACAAAATCCCATCATCCTATGAATCCGGCTGAGTCCTTGAGCCCAGTGCTGGAACAAGTTCTCAATTACGTTTCCTAGCAGGAGGGCAATAGTTTGGGCATTCAGGGTAAATTCTCTGCATTTCTGGGGGGCGCCGGGTCCCAAATGCCCTTATCATCCCCTCTGTGGCAGCTGGCATCTCTTTGATTTGGGGGAGGGGGTAAGAAGATATGTGCTAGGGGGTGCTTTGGAAAAAGAGTATTTGTGCTAGCAGGGGGTTGAGTGGTCAGATATGTGCTGGGGGTGCTTTGGGAGGGGAGAGGGCTAGGGCTAGCATGGGGGGAGTTGGATATGTGCTGGAGGGACGCAATGGGAGGGGAGAAGGCTAGTGCTGGGAGGTCAGATATGTGCTGTGGAAAGCTTTGGGAGAGGAGTGGGTTAGTGCTTGCAGGGGGGTCGGATATGTGCTGGGGGATGCTTTGCCTCACCTGCCATGAACATGAAAAAACAAGAAAACAAAACAAAAAAAAAAGACTATCAACTTGAAGGGTCGTAGCTCGGTGACCAGGGGTCACAGAGATCCCAAATTTGGGGGGTAGGTAGCTAAAGTCCTACCCCATCACTGGGCTCCTATCATCTATGGTTCTGGAGATATGGGGCTCATTGTGCAGCCTGGCAGAAGCTAAATACAGAGCAGCCAGTTTAAATGCAAGCTGGCACACTGTTTGCAGCAGACTGAGAGGATGAGCTCAAGTGCCTCTCGCTTCTTGTCAGAGGCACTAAGCTCAATGGACAGCTTGGAGTGTTTGACCAATGGTAAAGTACCATTGGCCCAAGCTGTCCAATAAAAATGGTGCAGTGGAGGCTGGCATCTTACTGCAGTGTCATAGAAGGGGTCATGTGTCTAAAAAAACAAAACCACAAAAAAAAACTTTCAGCCCAGCCCTCTTAACTAGAAGGAAAAAAACATGTGTTTATGTGTGTAAGATTTACCCATAATCCCATATTTTTCTCACACAGTTAACTACTTCAGCTCCAAGCCTCTTTTTTACACTTGTTTACAAGTTAAAATCATTTTTTTTCTAACACCCTAGAGAATAAAATGGCGGTCGTTGCAATACTTTCTGTTACACCATATTTGCGCAGTGGTCTTTCAAGCGACTTTTTTGGGGGAAAAAATACACTTTTTTGAATAAAAAAATAAGACAACAGTAAAGATAGCCCAATTATTTTTATATTGTGAAAGATAATGTTATGCCGAGTAAATTGATACCCAACATGTCACGCTTCAAAATTGCGCCTGCTTGTGGAATGGCGACTAACTTTTACCCTTAAAAATCTCTATAGGCGATGTTTAAAAATTTCCACAGGTTACCAGTTTTGAGTTGCTTATGAGGTCCAAGTCTTAAATTTATGCCCTCGCTCGAACGATCAAGGCGATACCTCACATGTGTGGTTTGAACACCGTTTAAATATGCGTTCGCTTCTGCGCGCGAGCTCGTCTGGACGGGGAGCTTTAAAAAAAATGTTATTTTTTTTTTCTTATTCATTTTACTTTTTGTTTTTTATTTTGACACTGTTTCAAAAAAAATAATAATGGGTCACTTTTCCTATTACAATGAATGTAAACATCCCTTGTAATAGAAAAAAAGCATGACAGGACCTCTTAAATATGAGATCTGGGAAAAATTATATACTATAAAGTCTTCCTATCCTCGCCATTATTACATGTCCAAAAATATCACTTTGATGACTTTTTTTATATATACCCTGGACTAATATATATATATATATATATATATATACAGTTAGAAATGTTTTCCCATAAATATTTTCACAGATGAGACTGAAGTTATTATTGTTTGTTTTTTTTTGTTTTTATTTTTTCATGACTTTACATATATGTCCCACTTCTTACTTATCTGTGGGTTACCCAGATACCATAGTATTCTATTGTACTTTTCTAGGTTTGAGGTAGAAAAGTTATAAATAAGTGACACGGAAACACTTTCCTTCCATTACAAATATGTTAACGTTACGTTATAA
The DNA here is from genome assembly GCA_037952925.1 of Lithobates clamitans. NCBI lineage: Eukaryota > Metazoa > Chordata > Amphibia > Anura > Ranidae > Lithobates > Lithobates clamitans. The sequence continues at coordinate 1,434,193 of JBBGZY010000944.1, forward strand.
TTTCATTTAAAGATTACTTATTGTTTTGAAATTATAATTGCACAGTTTTATATATGATTACATTTGTTGCGGCTTCCTACCTGTATGCCGACATGATTTACCCCCACTCAGTCTCCCACTTTTTCAAGCGATTTTGGAGGTATTCCATTCAATTTTCTTTAGTCTTTTTTTTATTTATTTATTTTTTCTATTAGTCTCATAGACTATAGATTCATTCGACTGAGTATTCACTGTCGGTTGGACAATTATTTCTCTCCCAACCCCTTATTATTTTTTTTTCTTTGTTAAAATTAAGGTACATCTAAAATATGGTATAATTAAAATATCCATTTCTACATGTTTTTACAAATATGGTACAATATCTTGGAATTTTTATATTCTCAGGTAAAATAATGGAGTGGTATCCCTGTCTGTTTCCCTGTACGCCGTTCTAAAACCTTCAAATTATATTTATTAGTATGCCATTTATGCTTTCAGATACACCCCCAAACATTAGATTCATTTTGCACAATGTGCAAGGCTTCAACTCCCCTAATAAAAGGAAAAAAGCATTTATACAGTATAAAAAATTAAATGCCAAAATTATCCTATTACAGGAAACACATTTCATGAAGGGCAACCATCCAACCTTTTTTCACAAAGCCTACAACCACAGCCTCTAACAAAACCAAAGGAGTTGCTATTTTTATTCATCAATCATTTCCCCTCGATATTCAACAGGTTTACAAGGATCCAGACAGTAGATATATTATCATTAATATCAGGTAGAGAACTAACAATTGCCAATATATACGCACCGAATAACACACAAACAACATTTTTCACACAATTTTTTCACACCTTACAACGCTATCACTCATCTCATATAATTTTAGGAAGTGACTTCAATTCTGTATTACAACCCAACTTAGACCGTAGTAAACAAAACCAATCCTCAAAAACATTTTCACATACTACCTCCAGATATATTAATGAACTGCAACTTATTGACACATGGAGAGCACTCAATATAGGTGCAAGAGAATACACCTTCTGTTCACATGCCCATGATTCATATTCCTGCTTGGATTACCTTTTTTGCACTCCTAGCATCCTCGCCAATGAATATGAAGCTACAATATACCCATGCACATGGTCTGATCATCATATCGCTACGCTTGGTACCCAATTCATAGGACTTGCTTCAACCCCTTACTCTTGGAGACTTAATGAGGCTTTACTCACGGACCCTAAGCACCATCACGAGATAACCTCTGCTATTAAGGACTATTTCACAACAAATGCCACACCAGATATTTGTCCTACTACTCTTTGGCTGGCACATAAGGCGGTCCTATGCGGCTGCCTTATCAGGCTAGCCTCTCAGAACAACAAAGAGAGATGGAACAAGATTCACTCTCTAACGATAGAGCTTCATAAACTATATAAGGAACACTCTAACACACATGACCCTGGAATTTACACCTAAATTTCCCCAAAACGCACCGAAGTTAGACTCTTTACTCACTTTCAAAGCTGAAAAAGCTCTCCATTGGTCAAAAGCAAAATTTTTCTTATCTAGCAATACTTACTCGATAATGTTTGCCCGTAAATTAAACCAAACAATTAAACCTACTCATGTCTACAAACTTAAGAATAATACTAATCAATTGATCACCCATCCACAAGATATACTTTCCATATTCACAAAATACTACTCGGACCTTCTCTCCAAACCAACCTCCACATCACATCCCACTAATATAGAATGGCTAAACAAAATTCCTTTACCCTCATTGACTACCGCTCAGATTGATACATTAAACGCTCCCTTTACTGAAGAGGAAATCCTTCCAATAATCAAATCCCTTAAAAGAAATTTAGCCCCTGGCCCAGATGGATTTTCCTAATTTTACTATAAATAATTTTCCCAACTTCTTACCCCAACACTAACAAAGCTATACAACAACATCCTGAAAGGTAATTTATTCCCCGAAGAGATGTTATTGGCGAACATGTCCTTAATCTCAAAACCAAATAAAGACCATACACTACCTCAAAACTATAGCCAACAGATTAGCAACAATAATCCCCTCTCTGATATCCCCTTACCAATTTGGATTTATTCCAGGCAGACAAATCATGGACAATATCCGATTGGTAATGAATATAATCCAAGACGCAAACATCAAATATCAACCAGTCTTATTATTAAGTCTTGATATAAATAAAGCGTTTGACATAGAGATATCTTGACTTAATTCTACAAAAATATGGTTTTAAAGGAGAATTTATTCAAGCATTTCATGCTCTCGATAACAACCCCTCCACTACAGTAAAACTACCAGGCTGTAATTTAGATTTTTTCAAAGTTGGAAGGGGAACCCGACAAGGCTGTCCCCTTTTACCTTTATTATTTGCCTTGAACCTTTAGCAGTAGCTATTTTGCAACACCCAGACATAAAAAGAATACAACTCTAAGGATAAAACATACAAACTCAGTATGTACCCGGACGACATCTTATTATTCCTCACCCAACCTAACATAGCACTACCAAACCCAGGGCCGGATTAACATAGGGGCTGGTGGAGCTGCAGCTCCAGGCCCTTCCCTTTAATATAGGCCCATGGCAGTGGCTTATCAATATCTATGTGCCTTCCTGAAGAAGGGGAGCCCTCTGTGCACACATGGAGGAGACAAGAGTCAGTGCAGCCGAGTCCTGTCTCTGTCATGCCCAACTCCTATCACAGGATCTGTTCCACTCACACAGATCCTCAGTGTCTGGGAGCTGTCTGGGGGAGGGGCGCTGATGTTCTCCTAACCAGCAGGAGCCCGGGAGGAAGGACATCTCCCATGCTGTTATGATAAGGTCAGTACATTTGTTAGGGAGATGTTGTGGAATTATTGTGCTAGGGGACAGACTGCTGCTCCCCCCCATGTAATGTGCTCTCTTGTGCCCACCATGTCATGTGCTGTACATTGCAGTGCCCCCCATGTCATGTTCTGTGTCCAGTATGTCATATGCTGTACATTGCAGTGCCCCCCATGTCATGTTCTGTGTCCAGTATGTCATATGCTGTACATTGCAGTGCCCCCCATGTCATGTTCTGTGTCCAGTATGTCATATGCTGTACATTGCAGTGCCCTCCATGTAATGTGCAGTGCCCACCATGTCATGTGCTGTGCATTGCATTGCCCTTCATGTGTTGTGCAGTGCCCCCTATGTCGTGCTGTGCCATTCAGTGCCTCCCATGTAATGTGCAGTGCCCACCATGTCATGTGCTGTGCCTTGCAATGCCCGCTATGTAATTTGCAGTGTCCACCATGTCATGTGCTGTGCCATGCAGTGATCCCACCATGTAATGTGCAGTGCCCACCATGTAATGCGCTGTGCCATGCAGTGATCCCACCATGTAATGTGCAGTGCCCACCATGTAATGCGCTGTGCCATGCAGTGATCCCACCATGTAATGTGCAGTGCCCACCATGTAATGCGCTGTGCCATGCAGTGCCCACCATGTCATGTGCAGTTCCCACCATGTCATGTGCTGTGCTGTGCCCACCCTGCCATGTGTTGTGCCCAGCATGTAGTGTGTTGTGCCCACTGTGTAATGTACTGTGCTGTTCAGCAGTGCCCACCATGTCATGTGCAGTTCCTAACGTGTAATGTGCAGTTGCATTGCCCACCATGAAATCTGCTATGCCATGCAGGGCCCACCATGTAATGTGTTGTGCCCCCCATGTAATGTGCTGTGCCATGCAGTGCCCCCCATGTAATGTGCTGTGTCCAGTATGTCATATGCTGTACATTGCAGTGCCCCCCATGTAATGTGCTGTGTCCAGTATGTCATATGCTGTACATTGCAGTGCCCTCCATGTAATGTGCAGTGCCCACCATGTCATGTGCTGTACATTGCAGTGCTCACTATGTAATGTGCAGTGCCCACCATGTCATGTGCTGTGCATTGCATTGCCCTTCATGTGATGTGCAGTGCCCCCTATGTCATGCTGTGCCTTGCAGTGCCCACCATGTGATGTGCAGTGCCCACCATGTAATGTGCAGTGCCCACCATGTTATGCACTGTGCCTGCCATGTAATGTGCAGTGCCCACCATGTCATGTGATGTGCCATCCCGTGCCCACCATGTCATGTGCAATGCCCACCATGTCATGGGCTGTGCCTTGCAATGCCCGCTATGTAATTTGCAGTGTCCACCATGTCATGTGCTGTGCCATGCAGTGATCCCACCATGTAATGTGCAGTGCCCACCATGTAATGCGCTGTGCCATGCAGTGCCCACCATGTCATGTGCAGTTCCCACCATGCTATGTGCTGTGCCCACCCTGCCATGTGTTGTGCCCAGCATGTAGTGTGTTGTGCCCACTGTGTAATGTACTGTGCTGTTCAGCAGTGCCCACTATGTCATGTGCAGTTCCTAACATGTAATGTGCAGTTGCATTGCCCACCATGAAATCTGCTATGCCATGCAGTGCACACCATGTAATGCGCTGTGCCCACCATGTAATGTGCTGTGCCCACCATGTAATGCGCTGTGCCCACCACGTCATGTGCTGTGCCATGCAGTGCCCACCATGTAATGCGCTGTACCCACCATGTAATGTACTGTGCCATGCAGTGCCCACCATGTAATGCACTGTACCCACCATGTAATGTGCTGTGCCATGCAGTGCCCACCATGTCATGTGCAGTGCCCACCATGTAAATTGCTGTGCAGTGTCCACCATGTCATGTGCTGTGTTGTGCCCACCATGTCATGTGCTGTGTTATGCCCACCATGTCATGTGCTGCACCATGCAGGGCCTACCATGTAATGTGCTGTACATTGTCCACCATGGCATGTGACGTGCAGTACCCACAATGGAATGGGCTGTGTGGGGCTCACCATGTCATGTGCTGTGTCCACCATTTAATGGGCTGTGCTCACAATGTAATGTGCTGTGTCGTGCAGTGCCCACCAATTTGCCCAATGGAATGTGGTGTGCAGGGCTCACCATGTCATGTGTGGTGTCCACCATTTAATGTGCTGTGCTCCCAATGTAATGTGCTGTGCTGTGTCGTGCAGTGCCCACCATGTCATGTGGTGTCATGCAGTACCCTCCTTATCATGTGCTGTGCAGTGCCCACCATATAATATGCTGTGCCCACCATATAATGTGCTGTTCAGTGCCCACTTGTAATGTGCAGTGCCCACCATGTAATGTGCTCAGCTGTGCCATGTGCTCTGCCCATCATATAAGGTCCTGTGCCCACCGTGTGCATGTGCTGTGTTGTGCCCACCATGCAGTGTGCTGTGTTGTGCAGTACCAACCATGTCATGTGCTGTGCCCACCATATAATGAACTGTGCCTACCTTGTAATGTGCTGTATTAGGCAGTGCCAACTGTGTAATGTGCTGTGCCCACCATGTAATGTACTGTGCTTTGCTTACCATTAAATGTGCTGTATCCATGTATCCACCATGTAATCTGTTGAGCCAACCATGTAATGTACTGTGCTATTCCCCCCCCCCCCGTGTTATGTACTATGCTGTGCCTCCCACAGACTCACCCCCTCACTCCCACCTCCCTCTCTCTTTCACCCCCATCACCCCCTCTCTCTCTCATCCCCATCACCCCCTCTCTCTCTCATCCCCATCACCCCCTCTCTCTCTCATCCCCATCACCCCCTCTCTCTCTCATCCCCATCACCCCCTCTCTCTCTCATCCCCTCTCTTTCACCCTGTTCTCTCTCTCACCCCCTTCACCCCTTACCACCCTCTCTCTCTTTCACCCTCTCTCTATTCCCCTTTTTCTCACCCCCTCTCTCTTGTCCTCTCTCTCTCTCTCTCTCTCTCTCTCTCTCTCTCTCTCTCTCTCTCTCTCTCTCTCTCTCTCTCTCTCTCTCTCTCTCTCTCTCTCATTCACCCCCTTTCTCTCTCTTTCCCCCTCCCTCTCATCCCTTCTTTTTCAACCCCCCATCTCGCTATCACCCCCCCTCTCTCTCTCTTAACCTCTCTCTCACACCCCTCTCTCTCTTTAATTTAAATTTAACAAAAATTGTTTGCGTTTTCATTTTATTTATTTCCATAAAAAGGCCCACCAAAATCCTTAGCACCAGGCCCATGTTGCTCTTAATCTGGCCCTGACCAAACCTATTGAATACTATTAAAGCTTTCTCTACCCTATCAGGGCTATCAATAAATGTCTCAAAATCCATAGGCATTCCCATAAATATATCACCATCTCAATTTGACACCATTCGCACTTCATTTAATTTCACAGGGACTACAGAAACTCTACCTTATCTAGGTATCCACCTCACCCCAGACATCAATAACTTATCCTCTAAGAATTATTCCCCTATGCTACAAAAATTAAGACCGTCCTTGAAAACATGAAAATCATTCAATATATAATTTTTAGGAAAAATAACTGCCATTAAAATGTTTATTCTACCAAAATTATTATACTTATTTAGGGCCCTTCCAATAAGCTTAAATAAACTGATCATCACCAAATTCCAATCAGATATCAATAAATTCATATGGTCCGACTCTCACCCTCGTATAGCCAAATCAATATTACACAAATCCCCTAAACAGGGCGGTTTGGGACTCCCTGACATCTGGTTATATTGCCTTGCTACACGATGGTCCCAAATAGCCCAATGGCACATACAAAACCCAAAAATTCCATGGGTAATATTTGAGAAAGATGCTATTCAACCTTATTCTATATCCAGGCTAATATGGGGCAATAAAATTACACTTTAGAAAAACTTAATCTTTCAGTAGCTCACTCTTATCAGTTGTGGAAACTACATTACAAAAAATTCAAAATGTCCTCTACCCCACTTCTCCGTGTCTCTTTTATAGGAGAAAATTTGTAGCACAACATCATGACATTAATATTCTTGGTGGATCAACAATAACCTGACCACTCAAAAAATTCATTGAAAGCACCTCATTTACTTCCTTCTCGTCATTAAAAACCAAATACAACGACCCCAATATTGAGTAGATTCCTCCAAATAAGATCCTTTTATGACACACACTTCTCAACAACCAATACAAAAGCCCCCACATTTTATGATAATATAAGTTCTAGATCCCCAAGAGGTCCCGGATTAATATCCGAGATATATACAAACATGATTAACATAAATTCTCAACATAAACTTCCCTATATGCTAAAATGGGAACAAGAATGCGATATCTTACTCCCCCCAGAAAAATGGTTAGACTGCATCAATAACTTACTTAATTGCACAAGATCTATCACTATTAGGGAAACTGCAAAAAAATTACTAACAAGATGGTGTTACACCCAAAAAAATGACATTCTATTTTCCCCACTGTTCCCCAAACATGCTACAGAGATTGCAATTCCATCGGCTCCATCCCACACATCTTTTGGGAATGTGAAAAAGTTTCTATGATATGGAAACAACTTGAAAAATGCGCCTCTAGAATATCAGAAAAAAAACATAACTTACTCTCCCCAACTGCTTATTATTCACAACCTAAGACTAGTTCACACAATCTGTGTCTCTATTCATTGGCTTGTAGCTCTTCACTGGAAATCCTCAGACCTACCAATTATTCAACTAAAATCTAGAATCAATAACATTTACCTCATGGAAAAAAATTTGACACCCTACACAACACCACTCATTTACTTGAAAAAAAAATGGAACCCCTGGTTCATATACTCTGACCACCTTTTAAACCTCATTTAGAAAACCCACTTTCATTCAATACCACTCAGTATACACTAAATCCACACTTAAACCACTACCTGATTATTAGTATACCATATGTATTAAATATAAGAAATTATTATTCTTCTACGTTTTTGCATTACTACATTCCATATTTTACAATTATTATTATATATTGTAATTTACTGGACTTATGTCAAATATTTTGTACCACCATTATGTACCTAATAAACAGTTTGTAAACAAAAAATATGAGATCTGGGGTCAAAAAGACCTCAGATCTCATTTACACTAAAATGCAATCAAAATAAATAAATACATTTTATCCTTTAAGAGCTATGGGCAGAAGTGACGTTTGACGTTGCTTCCACCCTCCCATGCCATGCCATCTTCCCCTCAGTCGGCAGCCAGGCATCCACAGGAGAGGACGCAATCGTCTCCACTGCTACCGACAGGTCCGGTAAGCGGCGGAGACGACCGGAGCGTGGCGGGAGGGGGGGCACCTCTCCCGCCACCGATAAAAGTGATCTTGCAGCGAATCTGCCACGGAAACTGCTTTTATCTTAAAGAGAAACGCATGCCGTTCCCAAAAATACCTGGGTTATGGCAGCTAACTGCTGCCATAACCCCGGTATTTAGCATCAAAGTACCGACTTACAGGTACGGCTATTTGCGTGAAGTAGTTAAGAGGGAGAATGAGAATCTGCTGCTGCTGAAAAGGTACACACTAAATCATATAATTAAATATAAATCATACATATAAATCATAATTTATGCTATATGTTATAAGATAATGTATTATTTATCTATTTACTGTGAAATTACTGGTTTGAAGTTATAACTTCAAACTTCAGTAATTTGTCCGTTAAGCCACCTGCTTAAGGTGGCTTAAGCACAGTTTTTTGAAAATATAGTAAATTACCTTAAAAACAATATATAATAATTATTTGTATATTACTTACTTATGGTAATTACCAACTTGCCACCCAGGCCAATTCTGACACTTCTCTCCTACATGTAAAAATTATATTTTTTTTGCTAGAAAATTACTCGGAACCCCCAAACATTATGTATATTGTTTTAGCAGACACCCTAGGGAATAAAATGTTTTTCATTGCAACGGTATTTGCGCAGCAATTTTTCAAATGCTTTTTTTGTGGAAATAAACTGTTTCATGAATAAAAAACACTAAAGTTAGCCCATTTTTGTTTTGTATACTATGAAAGACGATGTTACACCGAGTAAATAGATACCTAACATGTCACAATTTAAAATTGCACACACTTGTGGAATGGTGCCAAACTTCAGCACTTAAAAATCTCCATAGGCGACACTTTCAGTTTTTTTTACAGGTTACATGTTTAGAGTTACAGAGGAGGTCTAGTGCTAAAATTATGGTTGTCGCTCTAATGATCGCGGTGTATGTAACCTGTATGTATCTGGCTCTGATATTAGCCAGTGCCTCACCAGCCACTGACTTCACTGCACGTCCCTGGTGTATATACACACCACCTGACTGTACATGCGTGAGTATGGCACCAGCCTAAATATCTCCTATAGCACAGCTTCACTTTATTCAAATCCACTGAGGGACACTGGAAGTCTTAAAACTTCAGGTTATACTAATGCCTATAGGAGGGTTGGACCAGGGGATGATAACCCAGCTCAGGGTATAACCCCTCCTACTACTCGCAAGCTTAATTTTTTTAGTAAATCAGTACCAAGAGCATTGTCACAGAGGACCTATGTTCCCTCAGTGGACTCCAAAAAAAAAGGTACTTTCTGCTAACTAAAATCTGGTTTTCTTATCCTCTGAGGGACACAGGAAATCTTAAACCTTCAGTATGTCCAAAAGCAGCCCAGGTGAGCAACAGCAAATGGGGACCACCTGCAGCTCAAAGAGCTGTCTAATAGACCCTATGCCCACTTCGGATCAAATGAGGCAGAAACATCCACCTGATGGAACTTAAAAAAAGGGTGAGACGACCAGTTGCCAGCCTGAGAAATAAAAGTAGTAATGTAGCTTTTAGCCCTAGTAAGGTGAACTTAAACAGGAAAGGGGTAAACCCAACCCTTCAGACCATAAGCCTGGAGAATGATCTGTCTGAACCACCTAAAGATAGTGGTGAAGCCAGGGTGTTCTCACGAAGCCCATCCATAAATAAATAAGTAGTGGCTGTGAGATAGACTTCTACAGACTGAACCACATCCAGACAATAGAGGGAGGTTTCCTTTTGATAAACTGGAGTTTTAACAGAGGAATGACAGAACAATGTCATGGCAAATGTGAAAAGCAGAGACTACCTTAAGTAAGCAAAAAGTTCTGGGCTGCAACACCACTTATCCCTATGCAAGACCAAAAAGGGTTGTCTGCAAGATAAGGCCATCAGTTCAGACACTTGCCTCACCGGGGTGATAGCTTAAAGAAAAGCAACTATGGTGAAAATAGACAGAGAAATGTGTCCATTGGGTTCAAGCAATGGCTTCGGTAATGCTAAGAATGCTAAGAGAACCAGATTCAGATCCCACAGAATCACAGGTGAATAGATTTGGGGAACCTTGTGGGAGACCTGAGATGAAAGCACCTGCACTTACACCAAGTGAGGTAAATCTTCCACTTTAGATGATAGACCTTATGGGAAGTGAACTCCCTAGCCTTGAGCAATGTAGGAATCGGAGACTGAGAGATTCCCCTGTCTCTCAGGACCTTTAGGGCCAGTGACTGAGAAGCAAGGCTACACAGACTGGGACAGAAGATCAGTCAGTCTGGCAGGGACCACAGAGCATCTGCTAGAAGTCGTGCCAGATCAATGTACCACATTTGCCTGGGTCAATCAGGAGCAATAAGGATCCTGGAATGCCCTCTATCTTGTTTTAGCAAAAGGAGTTTCAGGGGAGGGAAGGCATAAGGGCCACCAGTGCATCCACTGCTTCCGACATGGGATCCCTGCAACTGGATACTAACCTGTCTGGTTTGTGTCAGAAACCATGAAATCAGGCTGAGACAGAAGTACAGTTAAATCATACTTGTTTAATAATAAAAGTAAAAAGAAAAAACAGTCAGAACATAGCCAAAGTTCAGTAACCGGAACGGATAGTTAGCCAAGCCAGAAGTCAGAGATCAAAGTAGTGGAACAGCAAGCAGGATCTGAAACCAGAAGGGATGTCCTCAAAGTAAGTCTTGAATAGGATCGCAGGAGATTTCTGTGATGTTGACCAAGATGAAGGCAGAGATCCTCTGGACTGGATGGCTTAAGTAGGCAGGACTGATGAGCAGGATATCATCAACAGCTGAGTAACTGTGGAGAGATAAGAGCTGGCAATTAGCCGACAGCTGATCGGTCAGCTCAGAGAAGGAAGGTCTGAGCCCAGCCCCGACAGTACCCCCTCCTCAATGACCTCTCCCCCTCAGAGGACCACCAGGCTTGAGGGGAAAACGTCTATGGAAATCAGAGGAGGACAGGGGCATGTACATCCGAGGATGAGACCCAAGAGCGCTCCTCCAGGCCGTACCCTTTCCAATGCACCAGGTACTATATGCGCCCACAGAACCTACGGGAGTCAACAATGGACTGTACTTCATACTCCTCATGGTTCGCAACCTGTACAGGGTGAGGACGTGGTACCGAAGTGAAAAAGCAGTTGCACACCAAAGGTTTTAATAAGGAGACCTGAAATACATTTGAAATACGCATATTGGAAGGAAGGTCTAATGCGTAAGCCACTGGGTTAATCCTGCAAAGAATACGGAAAGGCCAAATAAACCGAGGTGCAAACTTCAGCGAGGGAACACGAAGTCGGAGGTTGCGAGATGACAGCCAGACCCTGTCCCCAACCTGGTAGGAAGGCGCAGCCAGGCATCTGCGGCCAGCATGGAGTCTGTACCTGTCATTAGCATGTCGCAAAGCCTCCTGGACTTGTGCCCCAGTGGAACAAAGACCACGGAGATGCTCCTCTAATGCAGGAATACTCTGCGGAACAAACGAGTCAGGCAACATGGAAGGTTGGAAACCATAATTCGCCATAAACGGGGACAAACGGGAAGCAGGATTCAAGACACTGTTGTGAGCAAACTCTGCCCATGGTAATAGGTCTGACCAGTTGTTATGATGGTCAGAAATATAGCAACGCAGGAATTGCTCCAAGGACTGCTTGGCTTGTTCTGCGGCCACATTAGACTGCGGGTGATACGCAGAGGAGAAAGCAAGCTGAATTCCCAACTGTGCACAAAGGGCTTGCCAAAACCAAGACACAAACTGACTACCCTGTCCAAGATCTTGGGTAGCCCATGTAAGCGAAAGATCTCCCAAGCAAAAATGGAAGCCAGTTCCTTAGAAGTGGGCAACTTCAACACATGGAACAGGCAGCTTACGAAGGCAGTTACAATAGCACGTAGACTAGGCCACCAGAATTGTTGGGAAATGGCCCAAAAGTGTTGTTTCTTCCTAGGGTGGCCAGAAGCCTTGGGAGAATGGTAAGTCTGGAGCACGGCAGTATGAAGACTCTCTGGGACAAAGCAGCGGTCACAAGGTTTCTCCGGAGGTGCTTGGACCTGATCAGCAAGAATTTTGTCACCCAAAGGAGAGGTGCGAACCGTAGCCAGAATACGATCAGGAGGAATCACAAGAACTGGAACCAACTCCAACTTGGAAGTGGAGGAAAATTGTCGTGACACGCTGGCAGCCTTTACATTCTTAGTACCGGGTAAGAATGAGACAATGTAATTGAAACTTGACAAGAAAAGAGCCCATTGTGCCCTTCTGGGAGAGAGGCATTTAGCCTCAGACAAGACTGTGAGATTCTTATGGTCAGTAAGAATGAGAACCGGCACAGTGGTACCTTGTCCCCATGTCTCCATTCTTTCAGGGCTAAAATGATCGCCAAAAGCTCTCTGTCACCAATATCGTAATTGCACTCCGTAGGTGATAATTTGTTGGAAAAGTAGCCACAAGGATGCATAGCACTCTCAGAGGTAGGACGTTTAGACAGAAGGGCACCAACACCAGTCTCAGAAGCATCAACATCAAGGATAAAAGGTAACGTAGGATCAGGATGTGCCAACACAGGAGCAGAAACAAAGGCAGCCTTGAGACTCTCAAAGTCCTTAATGGACTCCGGAGACCAGCTCTGTGGGTTACCGTCCCTTCTGGTCATATCAATCAGGGGCTTGACCAGAGACTAGAAGTTACTAATAAACTTCCGATAATAGTTGTCAAAGCCAAGAAAACGCTGCAGAGAACATAAACCCACGGGTCGGGGCCACTGTAGAACTGCCGAAAGTTTCTCTGGGTCCATCGAAAAACCAGCAGTGGAAATGACATAACCCAGGAATTTAACCTGTTCATGATGGAACTCGCACTTCTCCAGTTTACAATAGAGATTGTTCTCTCTTAGTTTCTGAAGCACACGACAGACATCTGTGTGGTGGCTCTCCAGGGACTTGGAAAATATGAGGATATCATCAAGATAAACCACCACACATAACTGCAACCAATCTCAGAGTACATCGTTAATAAATTCCTGGAAAACTGCCAGGGTGTTACAAAGGCCAAAAGGCACTATGAGGTACTCGTAATGGCCTGTTCTGGTATTAAACGCAGTTTTCCACACGTCGCCCTCCTTAATCCTCACGAGATTGTATGCCCCTCTCAAATCAAGCTTCATGAAAATCGTTGCTCCCTTGAGGCGGTCAAATAATTCCGTGATCAATGGAATCGGATAGGCATTCTTTATCGTGAAAAGATTGAGACCCCTATAATCAATACAAGGTCTCAGTTCACCAATCTTCTTTTTCACAAAGAATAAACCAGCACCAGCGAGACAAGGATTTGCGGATGAACTCGAGAAAGTGCATCTGCAACATACTCCACCACGGCCTTATCCTCCAAGACTGACAAAGGGTAAACCCAGCCTCGAGGGGGAATGGCATCAGGTTGAAGGTCAATTGTGCAATCATACGGCCGGTGTGGAGGCAAACTACCGGCTTGACCTTTGTCAAAGACATTGCTAAAATCGCGGTACTCCTCCGGCAGGGAGGAGAGTGAAGAGGTACACAGGACCTTGGCTACCTTCTGGAAGCATGTCTCGCTGCATTGTGGTGACCAGGAGAGAGAACCTCAGCACGGAGCCAATCAAAAGAGGGGTTGTGCCTCTGTAACCAAGGACAACCAATAACCAGCGGAAACTTAGTTGAGGAAATAACTTGGAATTGGATTATCTCATGGTGAATAGTCCCTACGGCCATGGACAACGGAACTGTCTCATGAGTCACATGGGCAGGCTGTAGAGGTTTCCCGTCAAGAGTCTCAATGGAAAGTGGAATGTCACACAGCTGCAGCGGATTCGAGTGCTTTGATAAAAAGGCAGCATCAATGAACAGGCCTGCAGCCCCAGAGTCGATTAGAGCCTGTATCTCGACGGACGACTCAGCCCAAGAAAGAGTGACTGAAACCAGGGGCTTATCCTTATGGATAACTGGGGATGAAACGACGCCACCTAAGGTCTGTCCATGACAGGACCTCAAGGTTCGGGCGTTTCCTGGATGGGTAGGACAAGACTTCAAAAAGTGACCTGCCTGGCCACAATAAAGGCACAATCTCTCCCTCCTCCTAAAGGTTCTCTCATCCGCAGAGAGACCCGTGAAACTCAAGTACATGGGTTCACCTTCCCTGACCGACTCAGTACCAGGAGGCATGGGAGGTGAGGGAGGCACAGGTGGGATTGCAAAGCTTGGAGACAACTGTACAAGAGGCTTCTGCAAGCGCTCCTTAAAAGAGAGTCTTTCTCTGAGTCTGAAGTCAATGAGCCTGGCAAACGTGATTAACGTCTCCAGCTGAGTTGGTAGTTCTCGGGCTGCTATCTCATCCTTGATGGTATCCGAGAGACCATGAGAAAATTCAGCCACGGGGGCCTCATTGTTCCACGCAACCTCTGCTGCCAGAGTATGGAATTCAATTCAGTTCTCATACTCTGTTAGATGGACATGAGGCACTTGGCAGCAGAAGTGGAGCATGCGGGAACATGAAATACCCTTTTAAACAAAGCCACAAACTCAGGGTAACTCAAGACAACAGTTTTTTTGTGTCTCCCATAGAGGGTTTGCCCAGGCCAAGGCTCTCTCAGAAAGCAAAGATATCACGAAACCTACCTTGCTTCTGTCTGTGGGGAATGCCTGGGGCAGCATCTCAAAGTATATCTCAACCTGGTTGAGAAACCCTCTGCATTGGACTGGATCGTTCCCAAATTGCTGGGGAATTGGAGCGGAACCAGACATACATCTTATAGAGGTAATACTCGAGGCAGGTGCCTGCACAGAGACTGGAGCAGCAGCAGGGTCGGCCTGCAACATCGGTTGTACCGGGGCGGCCACAGTGGGAGATTCCAGGTGAGCCGTTCGACTCAGGAGTGTTTGTAACGCCATGGCAAACTGATCCATGCAGTGATCTAGTTCCTCCAATCTGGAAAAAATATTACCAACAAGTGGATTGACTGCATCTTCTGAATTCCTGGCCTTCGCCTACTGTCAGAAACCATGAAATTGGGCTGAGACAGAAGTACAGTTAAATCACACTTGTTTAATAATAAAAAGAACAAACGTAGTCAAATAATAGCCAAAGTTCAGTAACTGGAATGGATAGTCAGCCAAGCCAGAAGTCAGATATCAATGTAGTGGAACAGCAAGCAGGATCTGGAGCCAGGAGGGATGTCAGCAAAGCAAGTTTTGAACAGGATCGCAGGAGATAGTTTCTGTGATGTTGACCAAGGTGAACCACTCTCCCGCATCCATACATTGCAAGCTGTCAAAGCCTCAAGTGTAATATAAACGACTGACATTGCTGGAATTTGAAGTTCTGTCCAAAACAGGGTCTGCTTTGCCTCTTTTGCTGCAGGAAGACTTCTGGTTTCTCACTGATGATTGAAGTATATCACCACTGTGATGTTGTCATACTAATTCATGATCAGTGTGTCTTCCAGTAGATTAAAGGGACAGCCAACTGACAAGGTATCCCCTTCCTCCCCAGCTCTCTTCCCAAGCCTGACAAGCTGGCAACTGTTCCTGAATCCCCAAGCCAGGGATAGCCTGGTTCTTGGCATCAACTTAATTGGCCTGTGAGGATACTGATTTGTCCCATGATCACAAACTATTGCGTTGTAGATGTCTGGAGTGGAGTTGCACAAAGGTAACTTACTCAAAGGAGGCTACCATCAGCCCCAAGACATTTATGCAAAAGTTTAGAGTCAGACCGCTTCTGGATATGAAGAGTTCAAACTTGAAGTCAGAGGGGTTCATTTACTAAAGCTGGAGCACTCAGAATTTGGTGCAGCTGTGCATGGTAGCCAATTGGCTTCTAACTTCAGCTTGATCAATTAAGCTTTGGTAATAAAACCTGAGAAAATTGAGTACTGTCCGTGATACTTTTTTTATTTGCACTAACATACAATTTTTCAGGACACGCTTTCGGGGTATGTCCCCTTCTTCAAGGTCCAAGCAGTACTGATTCACAAATTTTTAAGCAGAATGTTAAAGAAGAAGGAATAAAAAAAAAAAAAAGAGAAAACCAAACACATACAAATCAATGGTATCATAAAACTTTAGCATAATGTGTAAGGAAACCAATATCTAAATTCAAGCCATTATTCTTCGTGTCAAAAAGAAGTATCATTCTTAGTTCAAACGTTTTCCTTTCCTGGATAGTTCTGAAATTCCCTTTAAGAACTAAGACATTGAGGTCTTCTATGGTGTGATCTGATTGTGAGAAATGATGTCCCACAGGTGTGCATAAACTGTCTTCTTTATGTTCTTTGATGGTATGTCTGTGCAAATTCATCCTTGCTTGCAACTTCTGTCCTGTTTCACCAACATAAGATCCTTTGCTGCACCTTTTGCATTGGATGAGGTACACAACATTACTTGAGGTACAGCTGTAAGATCCCATGATATTGAAAGTCCCATTTGTGTGTGTAACACTTTTGGATAGATTTATCTGGTTGCATAGTTTGCAGCGTTTTTTTTTGCAGGGTTTGCTACCATTATTTGTGACTTCATAATCGGAGTGAAGTTTCCTGCTGATTAGTTTGTGTCTGAGGTTGGGTGGTTGTCTGAAAGCCAATAATGCAGGTTGTTGGAATATTCCTTTCAGAGTTTCATCCTCTGTTATAATGGGTTGTAAATCTTTGATTATCTTTTTGATCCCTTCAAGTGCTGGGTTGTATGTGGTGACTAGAGGTACTCGGTTATTTGTTTTTTTCTCTGTGTATTGGAGGAGATTTTCTCTTTGGGTTTTCAAGGCTGTGTTTATGCTGTTGTTGATGGTTTTGTCTTTGTAGCCTTTCTTATGGAAGGAGTCTGCCAGTGTTCTGAGATGTTTATCTCTGTCTTCTGGGTCTGAACAAATTCGGTGGTATCTGATGGCCTGGCTGTGTATGATGGCCCGTTTAGTGTGTTGGGGGTGAAAACTGGAACTATGAAGAAAGCTGCATCGGTCAGTCGGTTTTCTGTATATTGACGTGTGTAGCTTGTCATCCCTTTTTTTTTTTTTTTTTTTTTTTTTTTTTATATTCTTTATTTATCATTTTGTATAAATAACAATACATTTCTTTGCAGGGCCATGTCATTCAAACATAACCCCTATAAAATTTATAGTACAAAAACACTATATCCCCTCCTACCCCCCCATCCCACCCTCCCCAACCCCCCTCCCCCTTCAGGACCGTGCTAGTCCAATGATACATGAATCCAAGTACTATCAATTATGGTAAATCGACGATCTCCTTCAAATAATCCCACGTCCCTTTGAACTTGGTCCAGGCGGCCCATTTCCCTGATTGCTCTATTTCTTCTTCCTCCCTGTCTAATTTTTCGATGTTATAAATTTCGTTGAGACTGATCAACCAGTCTCGAGTGCTGGGCCTCGAGACATTCGTCCAGTTCAAGGATATCTGTCTCTTGGCTTCATCCAGCATAATAGGGACTAGGGAGGACCTATAGTTTTTTACCGAGTCCGAGGTTTTGTGGAAAAGACAGACCCATGGGTCCGCATCTATTGCTATTCCAGTAATTAATTTTATTAACCTTAATATTTTTTCCCAGAAAGTTTTTATAACGGGGCACCCCCACCAGATATGGGCCATTGTTCCTAAAACTAGGCATCCTCTCCGACAGGTGTTTGGTTTAGTCCCATCCATTTTACTGACCCTATCTGGGGTGGCGTACCATCTCGCAAGACATTTAAAATGGCCTTCTATTCTTCTGGTGTCTTTTGCTACATAGTGGGCCATCTTCAAGATCTTTTCTATCCCAGTTTCGCTACAGTGAGACCCCAATTCCTGTTCCCACTTTTTAATATAAGGGGGTATCTCCAGTTCCTCCTCAGTACCCAAGATCCTGTAAATTTGCGTTATTTCCCTTCCTGTCTGTTCCTTTATGCAAAGCTGCTCGAATGGTCTAAGTTCTTCCATACTCCTAAGTGGTTTAGGAAGTCTCTCTATGAAATGGGAGAGCTGAAGAAACCTCCATCCATTCATTATCCAAAGGTTAGATTCTGTACTTAATTCTGAAAATGTGCGAATTTGCCCCTTGTGTAGAAAGTGTTTCAATTGTACCATGTCACCCTTCAGCCAACTCCCTCCCACCTCCCTCCTCCCTGGCTCAAAATAAATATTATCCTTCATGTGAATCAGTGGTGAATTATATGACCATTTGTTCTTACAGTGTATCCTATCCCAATGTTTAAATGTGTTTTGCGTTAATTGTGATGTGTGAGTGCCCAATGGTCTAAATTTTGGGGGGTTCCAAAGTGCCTGTCCTAGATTTGTGTCACTCAAAAAGTGTTCTATGTGAACCCAACGTTTATCTGTGTCTTTTTTGTTCCATTCCGTGATCCTAGATAGCACTACAGCGCTATAATATCTGCTAAAGTCCGGTAGAGCTATTCCCCCTTTTTTCTTCCCCCTACTAAGAACTGTATAGGCGATGCGTGGTTTTTTACCCCCCCATACTACCCCGCTTATTAGCCTCCTAAGAGCCTTCAAAAAATACCCAGGTAAGGGGATGGGCAGCATTTGAAATTTGAACAGGATCTTGGGTGTTAAACTCATTTTTATCGCATTGACTCGCCCAAACCACGAAAGAGGTCTGGTCTGGAGTCTTCTCGCTTCTCGTCTGGTATCATCTAGCATAGGTAAAAAATTTTTTACGAATAATCTGTTGAAGGAGTTGGCCAATTTAATCCCTAGATAATCCATCTCCTCTTTCCAAGGAAAGGGGAAAACTGCAGCTAAATGACATTCTTCTTGCTTGTTTATATTTATATTTAAACATTCGGACTTACTAGAATTAACTTTGAAATTCGAAACTTCTCCATATTTTTCAATAATGTGAAGTAGATTGGGAAGAGTTATTCTAGGGTTGGTAACAAAGAACACAATATCATCAGCGAAAGCCGCTAGTTTATGCTCCTCCGTTCCAACCCTTACTCCTCCGCAGTCCACATTTTTGCGGATGGTAGACAGCAGCGGTTCAAGGGTCAGGACGAACAAGAGAGGGGACAGGGGACAGCCCTGTCTTGTTCCATTGAGCATCCTGAAGGGCTTGGAAGTAGTCCCATTTACTCTCACCATCCCTGCCGGGCAACTATATAGAGCCCTAACCCAAGAGACAAATCTCTGGCCAAGCCCTAGGGCCTCTAAAGTGTTCATCATGAACCCCCAGTCTACCCTGTCAAAAGCTTTTTCAGCATCAATTGACAGGAATAGAGCTGGGGGTCCACCTTGTTTACATACTTCTGATAGAAGCACCGCCCTAACCCCATTGTCCCTACACTGTCTCCCTTTAACAAAGCCTGCCTGGTCCGGGTGCACAAGATTTGTCATCTTCTCTTTAAGCCTATTTGCTAAGACTTTTGCGTAGAGTTTGACGTCTGCGTTCAGAAGGGAGATTGGTCTATAACTAGAACACAACCTGACGTCCTTCCCTTCCTTCTGAATAAGTGTAATTGTAGCAGTCAGGGCCTCTATTGTCAGTTCACCTCCTGTTCCAAGCCCATTCCAAAAATGACAAAGCCTCGGCACCAGGATATGTTTCATTTTTTCTAAATAGAGAGTGGTGAAACCATCCGGGCCTGGACTTTTCCCCTTCGGAGACTCCCTTAATGCTGCCAAGATTTCCTCTTCTACCAAAGGTTTATCCAGTAGTACCCTGTCCTCTACTGACAGACCCCTTAGTCCCGCCTCTTTCAGGAATTCCTTGCTCCTGTCTGAGTGGGATGAATCTTCTACTCCCCGATGCCCTATCGAATATAAATCCCTGTAATACTTCTGAAATTCATCTGCTATAGCGTTGTTCGATACTTTTACTGCCCCATCTTTGCTAAGTATTTTCTCCACGAAGTTCCTGCTTTTTTTTTTTCTTGATTATCCTGGCCAGGTGTTTACTGGGCTTGTTGGCCCAGAAGTAGTTGTTCCTAGTTATAGCGTTTATAGCTCTCTTGGCCTCTAGGTCCATCATGTCTCTTAACTCCTCCCTCTTGGCGACCAGTGTATGGTAACTATCTGGATCCCGGCCCTTAGCTTTTTTGTGTGCTTGTTCCAAGGAAAAAATTTCCTCTATCAGTTTTCCTTTGGCTTCTCTTTTCTTTTTTTTCAAACCTGCCCCTATTGAGATTAGAATACCCCTTATATAGGCTTTATGTGTGTCCCATAATAAAGCTGGTGATACATCCCCCGTGTCGTTTGCTTTAAAGAAAAAATCTGCTTCTTCTTGAAGTCTTTCCACTATCTCGGGATCTCTCAGTAGTTCCTCGTTCAGTTTCCATGAGTAAGGACGCCCTTGCCCATCTGGTATTCTAATCTGCAACACAATCGGGGAGTGATCTGATAGGGTCGTTACTTCTATTTTTGTTTCTTTTATCCAATCTAGTAGGTTGTGATCTATAAGAAAGTAATCTAGTCTAGAGTAGGTCCCGTGCACAGGGGAGAAGAACGTATAGTCCCTCTCGTTGGGATGCTGGAGTCTCCAGACATCTATTAACTGACTTTGGTGTAGCTTACGCCTGATGACCCTGAGTGACACCTTCCCTGTCCCCTGTACACGGGACGTACCATCCAGTTCCGGATCCAAACAAAAATTTAAATCCCCTCCCAAGATCACCTCGCCTTCTCCGAACTCAGATAGTTTTTTCAGAATCTGGCCCAAAAAGACCGTAGGTTTCCTGTTGGGGCAGTAGACGTTTACTAGGGTGACCAGTTTAGGGCCAAGTTTGCCTTTTAAAAAAATAAAGCGGCCGTCAGGGTCTGCCAATCTTTCTCTTAGGGAGAAATTTATGTCCTTTGAAAGCCCGATGGCGACTCCCCTCGACCCCCTATCGGGGGAGTCCCCATAGAACCACTGCGGGAACCTGGTTGAGAAAAGCCTAACTCTAGTGTCCAGGGTCAGGTGAGTCTCTTGTAGGAAGATTATATCTCCCCTTAGTCGTTCCAACTCTTTTAAAATTTTATGTCTTTTACAGGGTGAGTTTAGGCCTTTCACGTTATATGAGATAAATTTAATTTCTAGCATAACTGAGGGTTGGCTCGTCTATAGAATCCTCCCTTAGTCCTAGCACGTCCTGCAGTGCCCTCCCCCATTCCCCCTCCCCTCCCCCCCCCCTCCCCTCCAGTACCCCCCCTCCCCCACCACCCCCCCCCCTCCCACCCGTGGTGAAATTATCACCCTGAGTCCACCAGGTTGGAACTTCACCTGTTCCAATCTTCAGAACTCCCTCCTCAGGGTGAAGCTCCAGCGAGAGCTCTAGCATCTACACTCCCTCCCGATGGAAGAGAATGTATAAGAGGTATCTTATCTCCTTAATACGGTGGGACCGCCCCCAGCCCCCTCCCCCCCCCGCACCCCCCCCTAGAACAGCAAGTCACCCCACCCCCCAGCACCCCCATAACCCATAATTTAGTTTAAAGCTTGCGACCCTCCCCCTCCCCAATACCGAAAGGAGAGGGGGGAAGGGCCAGGGGAGGGGGGGGGAGGGGGGGGACCAAAACAGGGAGAAGTAAAGAGATAAAAAAAAAAAAAAAAAAGGATCTTCTCCACTGTCTCGCCGCCCCCTCCCCCCCCCCCACCATACCAACAACAGATCAAGACATTTTAATATTTTAGTCCTCTGAGTCTCTCAATCTATTTTAACCTGAGACAAATCCGGGATGGGGATGCCCAGGCTGTCACAGAAGTCCCGTGCCTCCTCCAGGTATCTCATCTTGCTTGATCTACCGTTTTTTAGTACTATCAGGGATGTTGGGAACCCCCAACTATATTTAAGATTTGCTTTCTTTAGCTGCTCCAAGATTGGTCTCATCTGTCTTCTGCGAGCGAGAGTTCCTGCAGAGAGGTCGGAAAATATCTGTAACTCTTTGTCTTCGAACGTTATGGGAGGGGCTCCCTTCAACTTCTTCCATACTTTCTCCTTATCTTCATATTGGTGGAATTTAATGATCACGTCTCTAGGAGAATCTTGTTTTGCATGGGGGGGTCTTCTTACTCTGTGTACCCGGTCTATCAAGATAGGCTCTTCTTCTCGCTTTCCCATTATAGGGTTGAAGATTTTCTTCATCTTTTCCCCTAGGTCCTCGCCCTGTTGCTCTGGGATTGACCTGATGCGTAGGTTTTGTCGCCGACTTTGATTCTCCTGTTCTTCCATTCGAAATACCATGTTGCGGTTTTCAATCCGCAATTTGCTGAGTTGGTCTTTTAATTCGGAGATTTCTTTAGTATGGCGCCCTGAATCTTCCTCCATCTCCTCCACTCGACGCAGGAGGTGGCCCATATCCGCCCGGACATTGGATATTTCAGTTTTTATCACATTTTCTAACTTAGTGAACATTTCTATAAGATCTGTTTTACTTGGTACAAGCGTCATTATCCTTTGTTCTTCCGCCAAGCTCCAGACAGATGCCCCCTCCAAATCCAATTCTTCACGGACTTTGTCTCCCTGAGCCCCTTTTTGCTTCTGTTGCTCTTTCTTTTTATCTTTTGACCCCGGTTGTTTTGTCTCCATACCTGGGCTTTTGGTGCTTGCTTCTTTTAAGTATCTTTGGATGGAGCTAGTATTGAGGCTATCTCTGGTGCTCTGAGGTTCAGTTGTTCGCGTTGAGCGGCCTCTCATACTTTCCCCTCCTGTTGCTGTTTGCTGCTACCCCTTGCGCAAGCCTGATTACCCTGGGCCTATTATCCCCTCAAAGGGGGCTTAGGGATATCCTGTAGTGCACCCTCACTTTATGGGTGAGTGATGGAACCGTCCAGGCGTGGTGGTCAGGTGGGGGGGAGAAAAGGGAGTGGAAGCGGGGGGGGGGAAAATGCACCCCGCCACTCAGTCTGCAAAACCCAGGGCACGAAACGTATGACTAGTGTATAGTCCACAGAAAACCTGTGGAGTTTTGTTCACAACACAAAAATCAATGAGGAAATGTAGAGAAAAAAGAAAGAAAAAAAAAATAGGGAGCAAGCTTTTGGCCTACTTTTACCGCCCATGGGAGGAAGTAATCAGTACACAGTCATGTTAAGAGAATCTCATGTCCTCTAGTTTTCCTCTAGTGCCTGCTAACACTCTACACTTGTGTCCATAAGAGAAAACACAGTTCATAGGTCAGACGGTTATCGGTGGACAAGCTGCAGTGCTGGCTCTTAGTAGCCGGGGTTTTATTGTTGATTATACATCTTTTCAATAACTTTGTTTCATTTATCCACAGTTTTTCAGTTGTAAAACATGCAGTTCAGGGTTCAGGGTTTAAGCAAATGTATTGTTTCCCTACCGTTGCTGGTGGAGAGTCACAGGACCTCAGCCTAGTTTAGAATCCACTGCTTCTGAAACATTCACAGTGTCAGTCTCTGAGGAAATCATCTGCTCGCAATGCTGCTTGGGTGTGTGGAACTCGGGTTGTACTCCTCCACATTAGTGGGAGAGAGACCGCAAATACCGTCTCCCTCCGTCTCCTCAGCGATGGGGGGGCAGGGGGGGGAGGGGGGCGGAAGGCCAGGCAAACCAGCACTGGAAGCGGCCGCTGCACCTAGCCCGGTCCGTGTCTCAGCGGTCTCTCACACGGCGAGACATCCGGACGCTCTGTCTCTGCACCTCCGCCGGAGCTGACGCTGGGCTCCTCCCTCGTGCGGACGTCACACGCCCATCTCCGCTAGCTTGTCATCCCTGATGTATACTGTAGTGTCCAGGAAGTTGACATGTGTGTTCGAATAGTCCATTTTTAGTTTGATAGATGGGTGAAAAGTGTTGATCAATGAAAAAAAATTGGTTTAGATTTTCTTCACCTTCAGTCCATATCATGAATATATCATCAATATAGCGATAATATCTGTATGGCTTTTGTTGTATGCTGTTCAGAAATTTGTCCTCCAGGTCAGCCATAAATAAATTTGCATATACTATATACTATACTATACTATATTTGCGCAGACATACCATCAAAGAACATAAAGAAGACAGTTTATGCACACCTGTGGGACATCATTTCTCACAATTGGACCACACCATAGAAGACCTCAATGTCTTAGTTCTTAAAGGGAATTTCAGAACTATCCAGGAAAGGAAAACGTTTGAACTAAGAATGATACTTCTTTTTGACACGAAGAATAATGGCCTGAATTTAGATATTGGTTTCCTTACACATTATGCTAAAGTTTTAAGACCGCTCTGTGATTAGTATTCCCCCCCCCCCCCCCGCATTCCCCCCTAGCTCGCCCTCTGTCTTATCTCACTAACTCTGCTGCTATCTTTATTACCATTGATTTGTATGTGTTTGGTTTTCTCTTTTTTTTTTTTTTTCCTTCTTCTTTAACATTCTGCTTAAAAATTTGTGAATCAGTACTGCTTGGACCTTGAAGAAGGGGACATACCCCGAAAGCTTGTCCTGAAAAATTGTATGTTAGTGCAAATAAAAAAAGTATCACGGACAGTACTCAATTTTCTCTGTCACAATTGCACTAATATGGCTACAATCACATCAAGTAATAAAACCTGGAAGCTGATTGGTTTCTATGTAGAGCTGCAGATTTTGCACTCTCCATGTTTTTTTTTTTATCAAAAGATGTTTATTAGAAAACAGAACAAATAGAAAAACTTTACAGCTCACAATTAAGGCACAGAATGTGTCATGCATTTCAATTACCATCGCAAGAGGTATATTAATATATTACACTTAGCATCCAATACCAGCTCATATTATGCAGTTCAGGTATTTCTTCTAAAGGAACTGATTATTTGTGCGTCAGCACTATATTCTGATTTATATGCTGTAAGCGCCTTCCTTTCTCCACCCTCTGTGTATCTCTCGCTTTCCATCTTTTACCTCAGCAATCTGTCCATCACCAGATCAACAGGGGAGAGGCCGGGGGTATCCAACCAGGGTGCCCATAGTTTATCAAACTTTCCCGGGCGACCTCTATGTTGAAAGATGTATTTCTCCAACCTTATGGTGTCTCCCATTTGGGCAATCCATTCCGTTGGAGGTTCAATCGCCTTCCAATATCTAAGGATCAGCTTGGGAGCCTGAAACGGCCCTGGCAATGGCCTGTTTGAAATTGTCCTCCATAGGAATGTCATCTAGTATCCCCAGTATACATGGCTTCGGGTCTGTAGGTATGGTAGTCTAATAGACTGTTAATGGTGGCCAGAACCCCTGTCCAGAACAAATGTAGTTTGGGGCACCTCCAGAGCAGATGTATTGGGTCCCCATGATCTCTCGCACACCTAGGGCAGTTGGAATCTGGTCTTACTCCCATCCTGAACAACCTGTCAGGCGTGTAGTGTACTCTAAGTATGATGTATAACTGAGATAACCGTTGGTCCACATTTAGGGAGCAAAGTTTTACTGCCTGGAGTGCCTCCCCCCCCCAATTTTTCGTCCTCAAATGTTTCCATATTCCTTTCCTATTTACTCGACGGTCCCAGGGGAAATCCTTCTAGGTAGATATTGAGAATCGTGGAATAAGTTCTAGAAATGAAGCCCTTAAACTGGGACACCTCAGCCATATATCGGAGTTTTGGGGTCGGTGGGAGAGTCCACGGGGTCCCCCCGGCCTGCGCCGTAACTGCATGTTGCAGCTGTATATAATAGAAGAGCATTGATTGCGGGAGTTGAAATTGCTCCCTCAACTCAGGAAAGGGAATCAATTTTCCTGCGGCAAATATGTCGCATGTGTGTGACCCCGTGTCTTCTCCACCACGCGCCACAATCGAACGACTGCAGCTCCTCATAGTATCCATTAGCCCATATCGGGCTGTACCTGGTAAAGCCCTCTACTTCTTGTAACTGTCTAAGTTTTTTCCATATTTTTTTGCATCAGGACGTATGTGGGAAATCATTTATTGGACTTTGCATATGCCAGGGCCTCCATACCTGTGGGTACATTGTCGAGACCAGTGATATAGCACATTAGGGCCCTAATGGGTTCAGAGTGTAAATTTCTGTCCTCCATTCCCAGATCTTCTGGCATAGCCCGGGCGATATGTTGCGCCTGAGCCACCAAATAATAGACCCAAGGGTTAGGGAGGGCGAGGCCTCCCGATTCCTTGGATTTTTGTAATTGTTCTAATTTTATCCGGTTTATCTAGCCATATGAAGGCCCTAAAAATGAAATTAATAATTCTAAACATTTTTAGAGGGATCACCATTGATGTGTTGTGTAGAATATATAAGAATAAGGGCATAATCATTTTTATGAGATTAACCCTCCCCACCAGGGACATCTTAAGGCGGGACCAAATTTTGGCTCTATTACGGATTTAATAGTGGGGTCACATTAAGGGAGATAAATTCACGCGGTTCTGAAGTGATCTCGTGTATTGTCTGCCCTCTGCTTTCCGTAATTTGCATCCAGCAGCAGAAGTGAGGATTTGGTCCAATTAATTACAAGTCCTGAATAGGTCCCAAATTTTCCAATCACTGCCATAGCTTCCTTCAGGGAGTCAGCTGTGTCCCCTAGAAGTAGCGTGGTGTCGTCAGCATATAGCATTAGCTTCTACTGAATCTCTCCATATTGAAATCCGCTTACTTAATGGTGCACTCTAATCAAGGCTGCCATGGGCTCGATGGCAAAGAGGACTGGGGACAGTGGGCATCCCTGTCGAGTGAAAGGTGAATGTTACAGAAATGTGTCCCACCTCTCTAATGACCGCCCGAGGTGAGCAATGCAACAGTTTCACCCAGGACAAGCACCCCTCACCAAAGCCAAATTTGCCAATGAGAGCCCAGAGGTATTCCCATTCTATGCTGTCAAAGGCCTTATGGGCATCTAGTGACAGCAAGGCCCTATCCCCCGTGTTTTCCGGCTGCTTCTGAAGGTTCAGGTAAAGTCTACGGAGGTTGATGGCCGTGGATTTTTGGGGCATAAATCCTGACTGGTCCGATTGGATAATGGAGGAGATGGCCCTATCAAGTCGTAAGGCCAAGACCTTCGCCAGGATTTTGATGTCACTCTGCAAGAGCGATATTGGTCTGTATGAGCCCGGGTCTAATGGGTCTTTACCCGGTTTTAAGAGAAGTATAATATTAGCTCTAGTTATGGAGTCGGGCAGGCACTGACTTTCTCTAGCGTAATTAGGGACCTTTAGCAAACGTGGCAGGATAATTCCCCCATGTTGTTTAAAGATTTCAATGGGAGGACATCATCCCCAGGGCCCTTTGAATTCAGAAAGAGGCTAAGTGCCTCTTGTAGTTTCTCAAGTTTAGTTGGGGAATCCAGGAGTGTACTCTGGGAAGTTGACAAACCAGGCAGCTCAATTCCCTGCAGATACTCTTGCAATTCAGTGGTCGAGTAATTTGCCCTGGACCTATACCAGTCAGAATAAAAACTCACCAACTCCTTTATAATGTGGGTAGGGGTGTTTACTATCCTCCCTCGGTGCATAACGCCTCGATTGACGGGGATGTCTTAGAGGCCTTCACTATTTTTGCAAGTAAACGGCCTGTCTGCTCACACTTGTCTATAGAAAAACTTTTGTCTGCCGCCTCCCACGTGATCCGGTCAACTGCCTCCTGTGCAGCCAGCCACACTTCCCTGGCTGCATCGGAGGAGTTTGCAATAAACTCTGCCTCCAACCGGCTTACCATCTGTTCAGTCTAATCCTTAATAGCATTTGTTTTAGCTTTAATACCCGGGACCTCAGTGATCAAGATCCACCTGAGAAACGCTTTAAACGTCTCCCAGGTTTACCTCAGATCAGGATGATCCTTGTGGCGCTGCCAGAACCCAGAGATTTCAGACATTATCCGTTCATGGGAGGGAAATGGGTTGAGCCAAAAAGCGTTAAGTTTCCATGGTGCCCTAGGCAATAGGGGAGAATGATTTGACACTCCCCTCACCAGGTATCTAATGTCCTCCAGTAAGTGTGTTGTTTGGGCTGTGCACAAGCACAGGTCAATCCTTGACAGGAATAGGTGAGTTTTCGAAAAACAGGAGAATTGCTTCTGTAGTGGGTTTTGGCTACGCCATGGATCAGTCCATCCTTCCTCCTCCGTGAATTTCCGCAGTGCCGTTTGAGCTTTTGTGTGGGAAGGAGGCAGGTGTTTATCCAAAGCTGGATCCATATAACGGTTCAAATCCCCTATAATAATGAGGGGAATATCCAGGTTGCACAAATGATACGTTAGCAATATTCTCAAAGTCCGAACTAAAGGGGGCGGCACATACAAGGCAGCAAGTATACATTTCAGTTGATGAATTTTACATAGTAGTATCACATATCGCCCCTCATCTGTCAATTTGTCTAACAGTTGAAAATCCAGGGCATGATGTACCACTACATTCATCCCCCTGGAATAAGAAGTATGAGTGGAATGGTATGCCCAGCCCATAAGCCCAGGCATGAAACTGTTTCCGGCACAAAGTGAGTCTCCTGAAGTGCATAAATAGCGGGGGAGTATTTTTTAAGCATAGTGGTAACCATTGTACGTTTAACCACTTAAAGACCAGCCTCATTTTGAGATTTTGGTGTTTACATGTTTAAAAAAGTTTTTTTTTGCTAGGAAATTACTTAGAATCCCCAAACATATATTGTTTTTTTCTAACACCCTAGAAAATAAAATGGCGGTCATTGCAATCCTTTTTTTCACACCGTAGTTGCGCAGCGGTCTTACAAGCGCACTTTTTTTTTGGAAAAAATTCACTTTTTTGAATAAAAAAATAAGACAACAGTAAAGTTAGCCCAATTTTTTTTTTTATATTGTGAAAGATAATACACCAAGTAAATTGATACCCAACATGTTACGCTTCAAAATTGCGCCCGCTAGTGGAATGATGTCAAACTTTTACCCTAAAAAATCTCCATAGGCGACGTTTAAAAAAATTCTACAGGTTGCATGTTTTCAGTTAAAGAGGAGGTCTAGGTTTAAAATTATTGCTCTCGCTCTACCGATGACGGCGATACCTCACATGTGTAAACCTTGTAATAGAAAAAAGCATGACAGGTCCTCTTAAATATGAGATCTGGGGTCAAAAAGTCCTCAGATCTCATATTTGGACTTAAATGCAATAAATAAATAAATAAATTTTGTCATTTGAAAAAATTACATTGAAAAAATGTGCCTTTAAGACGTATGGGTGAAAGTGACGTTTTGACGTCGCTTCCGCCCTGCTATGGTATAGAGACGGGTGGGGGCCATCTTCCCCTCACTCATCTCCATACCAAGGAAGGAGACAGGCGCAATCACCTCCGCCGCTGCTGACTGCTCCGGTAAGCGGCGCAGGGCACCGGATCGCGGTGGGAGGGGGGCCCTCTCCCGCCACCGATTAAAAGTGATCTTGCGGCGAATCTGCCGCAGAGACCACTTTCATCTCGTAGCCGACTGCCGGCCGAACACGGGGATACCAGGGTTATGGCAGCTAGCAATATCCGTTCCCAAAGTAGGGACGTACATCGGCGTGCAGCGGTCGGCAAGTAGTTAAGAGGATTCTGAACACCTCTAATGTTCCATGAAAGTAATGGAACAGTACTTATACGTAAGGTAGTTCACTTTGGTGTGGATATGGGATCCACCCATAGCACAGTCCTTCCTGCGTGCTTGCTGGTTGCTTCTTAAGCCGTGGGAATGGCATGTCACAAAAATAATAACAAGTAAAGCTGTACAACAAATAATCAAAGCGCCCCCTTTCCTGTGTGGGGGGTGGTAAAACCCCCAATGTAATGAGGGAGATCCCTCTAACCTGTAGGGGGCAGATTTGGG
This sequence comes from Lithobates clamitans, assembly GCA_037952925.1. NCBI lineage: Eukaryota > Metazoa > Chordata > Amphibia > Anura > Ranidae > Lithobates > Lithobates clamitans. The sequence continues at coordinate 1,464,111 of JBBGZY010000944.1, forward strand.
GTTGTAGAGGCGAATAAAAAAAAAAACTGGGTAGGGGTATGAAACCAAAACTTAAGGTTGCTCATGGCAACTCAACTGTAAACTCCAAGTTCTGCTTGGGTTGAACTAATGGGTAGTTTAATTTAATGGGTATGTTTAAATTTATCTGTATATGTCCAGAATCTCAGGGATATCATGTCAGTCCCCCTCCGCTGCCCCTCTTCCCGCTTGTCGGAGGATATTCTCATTAGCATTCAGCCATGAGGCAGCTTCAGCTGCCGTCTCAAAAAAGTGGGAATGGCCACTCGCTGTGATCTGGAGTTTTGCTGGGAATAGCCTGGCGTATGTGGCTCGGAGCCGTTGCAGCCTTTTTTTTTTGACATCAGTGAATCTAGCTCTGCGCTTCTGTATCTCTGCAGAGTAGTCAGGATAAAATGAGATGCGGGCCCTATTAAATTGAACATTACGTTGTTCCCTTGCCTGGCGGAGTACAATTTCTTTATCCTTATAATTAAGTAGTCTGGCTATCATAGTGCATGGTGGGATGCCCTGGTGGAAGGGGCCTGGGTGGTACTCTGCGCCCGCTCCACTGAGTACAGCGGGGTGAACGCCTATTTCCCAAACACCTGTAGAAGCCATTGTTCAACAAATTCAGTGGGGTCCCTGCCCTCCGTCTTCTCTGGGAGCCCCACTATGCGGATATTGTTTCGCCTCAAACGATTTTCTATTACCTTTTGCCATTTGCTATTTGCTATTACCTTTTGTACCACCACCCCCTCCCTTTAGAATGTAAGCTCTACGAGCCGGGCCCTCCTGTACCTTTTGTATTGAACTGTACTGTAATTGTGTTGTCGCCCTTATACATTGTAAAGCGCTGAGTAAACTGTTGGCGCTATATAAATCTCGTATAATAATAATAATATCATTTTCAATATAGTCAGATTTAAAGTGGTGTTCTGGCCGAAATGATACTTTTTAAATAAAAATACCCCTATAATACACAAGCTTAATGTATTCTAGTAAAGTTAGTCTGTAAACTAAGGTCTGTTTTGTTTGTTTATAGCAGTAGTTTGTTATTTTATAAACTTACAGCAGGCCGTGGCCATCTTAAGTGTGGGCATCTGAAGCCAGAGTGTATTTCTTCCTGGATCTCATCCTTGCAGATCTCGCACATGCTCAGTGCAGCACAAACAGTGTAATAGGTTTTAGGTCAGGTTTCCATAGCAACGGCAGTGTTAGAGGAAGTTGCTGCCCCTTCCCAGAAGGCATTGCAAACAGGAAATGATGCGATGGGCCACGGCCAGGGAGGAGGAAGTGAAAAATGAATACAGCAGATATACAGTAGGTGCTGAGACCAAAAAAAAATCCAATTTGTTTACAGTGCACAGTTTAGTAAGGGATGCTGAAGAGTTGTAAAAGTGAGTGGAACTCCACTTTAAGTTCACTCGCTCTGGCAATTCTGGCTGTTATCTGCATTTCTCTTAATAATGGCGTTATTTTGTCTTCCAGCTCACTGATGCGGCCTTTTGCTGCAGTAGTGCCTCCCTTGTTTTCTGCAAATCATGCCTGATAAACCCTAATTCTTCCTTCAGGTCTACAAAGTGTTCCTGCAGGGTGTGCACTGATGCTGTGCATTTGTGCACCGCTCGCAGTATCTCTGCAAAGGAAGCTGCAGGGCCCTGTGTATGCATCTCATCCTCTGGCTGGGTGTGGAACACAGCAGGGGTGTTTAGCATGTCCTTCCCGCTCCCATGTGTCGCCGGGCCCACTAACTTCTGGGCATAGTAAAGCATGTCTCTTGGGGGGTCTTTCCCTGTCCCCCTGGGGGTCTTTGGGGGCTTACCCACTTCCTTCGCCTTCTCCATGCCTCGTGCATGCTGTGAGAGAGGAGCTGCGGGGCCATGTTGGATTTCCGGCAGTTCTGTCCCTGTTTGTTTACGGGTCAGCATGACCCCTGCAGTGCTCACCGGTGGCTCTAGGTGTGTCTGGGATGGTTCCCACGCAGGATTAGCCCCGATTCCGGGTGTTGTACTGGGCTGGGAAGAGGATCGTTGGAGGATCAGTGCGGTAGCTCCGTGATGCACGTCCTTTCAAATGCCACTCTCGGCCATGCCCCGCACTCTCCATGTTTAGTAAACCCCCCCAGTGTGGCATTGCCTTCCTTCCATAAGGAAATTTACTTGCTTCTGTAGACATAAAAGGTGCTTACTTGCATATGCCCATCTTTTCAGCCCACCAACGCTTTCTGTGATGTGCAGTAGAACCCCTACACTACTGGTTCATGGCCATGTCATTAGGCCTGTCCTCTGCACCTTGAGTGTTCACCAAGGTGCTGACTCCAGTGGTAGTCCCTTTTGAGCTCCCCTATCCTTATCATGGCATACTGGGACAACCATTTGTTGAGGGAACAGTCATCAAGGGCACTGTTCGACAATGTTATCTCTACCTGTCCAGACATTATGGAGGTTGGTTGTTATAACCAACTCAGTAAATTTGAATATCTGGGTTTGGTTCTGGACTCTGGAGTATTCCTTCCTTAGGAGAGGCTTTGGACTCTCTGGGGTTGATTCACTAAAGCCAAATAGACTGTGCACTTTGCTCGAAAGCAAACTAAACGAGGTAAAGTTTCACTTTGCATAGAATACCCAACCACCTGTGATGAAAAAACAAAAAAGCAGCATTTTTGCTTGCACATGATTTGGATGATGGAAGTCAGCACAGCTTCTGCTCATTTACTAAGCTCTGAAGCAAATGCTCTTGCAGAGTGCAACTGTGCAAGTTTTATTTGCCTTTAGTAAATCTACTCCACTGTCTCTAAAAGGCCATGTGGATAAAACACTTTAACAAGACCATTTGGAAATCCAGCACTTCAGCAAAAATGCCCTACACAGATGTACCAACAGGAGACACATGCGGGACACAAGGTGGGAGGCTTCCAGTAAGCCATTACAGGTGAAATTTAGCTCCACAGCCATGTATTCCATGTGTTCCAATGAGGGTCAACAGCAGCGGTGGTAGTATCGCCTTTATAAAGCTAAAGTTTTAAATTAAATTTTTTTTCTCAACAGCCTTAGTTACTTACCTGGTATGAAGTACGCTATATTGTCAAAAGTATTGGGACACCTGCCTTTACACTCACATGAACTGCCACCCCAGTCTTAGTCCGTAACGAGGTTTAAGAGTGCGTGTATGGGAATGTTTGACCATTCTTCCAGAAGCGCATTTGTGAGGTCAGGCACTAATGTTGAACGAGAATGTCTGGCTAATTGCCAATACAATATTGAACCCTACGGACTAAGACTGGAATGCCATTAAATTTCATGTGCATGTAAAGACAGGTGTGCCAAAACTTTTGACGATTTAGTGTATGTGCCACCAGGGCTGCCCCCAGGTGCATGGGGGCACAATAACAATCTTGCATTACATATGCATACTTTGCAGAACAGTCACAGGCTTTATACTAAGCTGTCCCAAGATGTCCTAGTCCTGGGCAATGTCCCGAATTCTGGGCCACGGGGACAGCAGCAGCCTACTGTGGAGTGGGCTAACTCTAAAATTCAAAATTAACCCCCCCCCCCCCTCCACCTTTCAGTGCTCTGCATTGATTCAGGAAGAATTCCCAGAGGTAGAGCATTTTACATCTGCTGCTTGTGTGGGTGGCATGTGTACTACTCCGATCCATGCTGGCCCTTCTCTCCTCTCCATCTCGTGTGATGTAGGTGCCTGAGATGGACAGGAGAGAAGGGCCGGTGGGAATTGGAGCAGTACACATCCCATCCATGGAAGCATTGGCAGTAAAATGCTCTGCCTCAGGGGATTCTTACTGAAAAATGCAGGGTGCCAGAAACTGCTGGGGGAAGATGGGAGGGGGGGATAGTTCACTCTGGATTGAATGTTTAGCCCAATGACAGCTTGCCAGAACAATAAAGATCTGTGCCAGCAGCTTCCCTGCACAGCTCTGCTTAAGGAGACTGTTTCGGTATTGTAGATTACTGCCCCCTGTGACCTGACCCCCCCCACACTGTGCTCTACTGTCCCAGGTATTGTGTCCTCCTTACAAACCCACACTGTGCTCTCCTGCCCCCTGCAGTGTGCCTTCCTGACCCACCCACTGTGCCCTCCTGACCCACCCACACTGTCTTACTGATCCCCATACTGTGCCCTCCTGACCAACCCTTTGCCCACCCGACCTACCCAAAGTGTGCCTTACTGACCCACCCGCACTGTACTCTACTCTCCTAAGCCCACCCACGCTGTACTTTACTCTCCTAAGCCCACCCACGCTGTACTTTACTGACCCCTTACTGTGCCCTCCTGACCCATCCACATTGTACCCTCACACCGTGCCCTACTGTCCCCCACACTATGCCCTCATGATCCACCTACACTGTGTTCTCCTGACCCCCGTACTGTGCCCTCCTAATCGACCCACTCTGTGTTACACTGACCCATCTACATTGTGCCCTACTGTCCACAGTTCTGTGCCCTCCTTACCCACCCACACTGTGCCTTCTGACACAGTGTGTTGGAAAAGTTAATTCACTGATCTGTGAATGGGGGAGAGAATCTTGTGACTCATCAGACTTTCCCCCAGATAGTTGCAAATTAGAAGGGAAACTTACAGCAGTACTGCAGATTAGTATTGATTGAACAAATAAAAGATTTTTTTTTTATAATAAACAAGCAAAAGATGTCCATCCTCCTAGGCTACCAGAAAACAACTAAGGCATGCTGGTAGTAGGCGTTCTATACCCTAGGCTTGCCTACAGCATTTTTTGCCAGTGTTCAACCACTCAGTAGGCTGCGGTATACGTTGACGGTTTATTTTCACTCCCCCCCAACCTCCTTTGGGGCATGCTGCTGATCTCCTGAAGCCTGCTTGCAGCCACTTCCTGTCTACATAAACTCCAATGATGGTTGCATGACATTCTCAGCATGGGTCATACATTCTGAATGCACATTGAAATGGCAACTTGTAGTTTATATCCAGAAGCCTGTGTGACCAGATGACAATTTTGGAGCACAAGTGAAAGACAGGAACAGAATGGTGTTGCCGTATAACAGGAAGTCAAAAAATGGGGGGTAAAAAGTCCTAGAATCCACACTCCCCAAAGTTGCTATCAGCAAATAGAGTACCAGCCGATTCGTCAATATGTGACGGTATACCTGCCCTATGAGCAATGGCACTATATCAAAAACAGAAAGAGGGGACAAGGGAGTCCCCAGAAAGCAAAAAAGGGAATGGTCAACAACTGCTTATGGTATAAAAATGCAAAAAAAAGGCTTTATTAAGGGGGGGTATTTACATATACAAAAAATTCCAAATATATGTAAGATAAACAATGTATCTAAATAACACAGTCCGTCTCACTACACTAAACCAAAATTAAAAACCATGCTGCAACATTGATCAATAAAACTGCAGAGCGTGCCTGCAGGCCAAAAACGCATGCAATGTCCATTGAATCCAAAGAAAAAAACGTATAGCACCATACATTACTTGGGGTATGCTACTGATGGGATATCGAGTCTTATGTGGTCTAGTATTGACTGTGCATCAGATTGAGCAGTACTGAAAAGAAACTACATATATACACATAGACAAGACCTTACATAGCTGAATTAGGTGGGGTTTTTACCCTCTGTTTTCAGTACTGCTTAATCTGATGCACAGTCAATACTAGACCACATAAGACTCGATATCCCATCAGTAGCATACCCCAAGTAATGTATGGTGCTATACGTTTTTTTCTTTGGATTCAATGGACATTGCATGCGTTTTTGGCCTGCAGGCACGCTCTGCAGTTTTATTGATCAATGTTGCAGCATGGTTTTTAATTTTGGTTTAGTGTAGTGAGACGGACTGTGTTATTTAGATACATTGTTTATCTTACATATATTTGGAATTTTTTGTATATGTAAATACCCCCCCTTAATAAAGCCTTTTTTTGCATTTTTGTACCATAAGCCGTTGTTGACCATTCCCTTTTTTGCTTTCTGGGGACTCCCTTGTCCCCTCTTTCTGTTTTTGGTATAACAGGAAGTGCCTAAGCAAACACTATAATGGTAGGATCACCAGGGATTATTTAAATGAAAGCTGCAGATTGAACATGTACAAATATTTAAGGGGTCCATATAGTGAACTTGGTGTTGAGTTATTCACTTTACGGTCATCACAGAGGACAAGGGGGCACTCTTTGCGTCTAGAGGAAAAAAGATTTCATCTCCAAATACGGAAAGGTTTCTTCACAATAAGAGCTGTGAAAATGTGGAATAGACTCCCGCCAGAGGTGGTTCTGGCTAGCTCAGTAGATTGCTTTAAGAAAGGCCTGGATACTTTGCCAAATATACATAATTTAACTGGATACTGACATTAATAGATAAAGTTGATCCAGGGAAAATCTGATTGCCTCTCTGGAATCGAGAAGGATTTTTTTCCCCTGCTGTAGCAAATTGGAGCATGCTCTGCTGGGGTTTTTCGCCTTCCTCTGGATCAACTGTGGGTATAGGATTGTGTATATGAGATTGTATGATATTATTATTTATTTTACATAGTTACATAGTTACATAGTAGGTGAGGTTGAAAAAAGACACAAGTCCATCAAGTCCAACCTATGTGTGTGATTATGTGTCAGTATTACATTACATATCCCTGTATATTGCGGTCATTCAGGTGATTATCTAATTTTATTTTTTTTATGGTTGAACTAGATAGACTTGTGTCTTTTTTCAACCTGATTAACCACTTAACAACCGGCCCATGGCCAAATGAAGGCTACAGGGCGGTTGCTTAACTCTGGGAGGGTGTACAGGGACGTCCTCCCAGAATTCTGCTCTCGCACGCCCTCTGGGGCGCGCACCCGAGAGCATCCGTGACCGCCGGGTCCAGAGGACCCGGAGCATCATGGATCCTGGTAAATGGCCACTAATCGTGGCTGTTTACATGTGATCGCTCTGTCTTTTGACGGAGAGATCACATGGTAAACAAACCGGCGTCATCTCATGACGCCGGTTCCTCCCTCCCCTCTATGTACCGATCGGTACACTGTGAGCGGAGAGTGGGAGGGATCAGAAGGCAGCAGTGCTGTGGGCTGGAAGTGTAGTGCCCACAGCGCTGCTCAGAGACAACTGCCATCCATCCATTCATGCTCAGCCATCCCCCAATGCCCTGCAATACCCTGCACTACTCTGCAATGCCCTGCAATACCCTGCACTACTCTGCAATGCCCTGCACTACTGTGCAATACTCTGCAATACCACACAGTACTGTGCAATACTCTGCAATACCCCACAATACTGTGCAATACTGTGCAATACCCCACAATACTGTGCAATACCCCGAAATACTCTGCAATACCCCACAATACTCTGCAATACCCCGCAATACTCTGCAATACCCCGCAATACTCTGCCATACCCCGCAATACTCTGCCATACCCCGCAATACTCTGCCATACCCCGCAATACTCTGCCATACCCCGCAATACTCTGCCATACCCCGCAATACTCTGCCATACCCCGCAATACTCTGCCATACCCCGCAATACTCTGCCATACCCCGCAATACTCTGCCATACCCCGCAATACTCTGCCATACCCCGCCATACTCTGCCATACTCGGCTATACCCTGCCATACTCTGCAATACCCCGCAAAACTCTGTAATACTCTGTAATACTCTGCCATACCCTGCCATACCCAGCCATACTCTGCAATACTCGGTGACACCCAGCCATACTCTGCCATACCCAGTCATATTCGGCGATACCCTGCAATACTCTGCCATACTCAGCAATACCTAGCCATGTTCATGTTCATGTACCTAGGCCAGTTGTAAAACCCCACCCCCCACAAGCTTAGTTTTATCAGCTTCTAATTGAATAATTTTGAATTCCCCCCACACTTTGCCACTATAAATTTAGTTCTTTCTTGGGACGGCTGGCGAGGGTTTAGGCTGGTCACTCCTTGCACAAAGTGTCACGCCGGAAACAAGTGTTTGGCACTTGGACACGGGCACTTTGACTAAGGCACTACTACAAAAAAAAAAAAGTAAGTACAGACATTATTGTTTCACAGCTATTTTGCAGGAAGTTCCACTTCATTCACTAACTTTCCTCAGCCTTCCTTCTATTAGCCTGTCCCCACCCTCTAAAATGCTCACACTAATCTTTGTTATAACGTCCTCTCTCCTCAAACTCTCATTACTTTACCCCCCCTCTCCAGCCCCCAACCTTTACATATCTCCCTCTCTTCTGCCCACTCAATATTACTCCACTTACCACCTCCTGCTCATTCTAAGCCCACACAGTATCACCACGTCCATTCCACCACAGCATCTGCGCTCCTATAAATCCCACTCCCGCCTTACCACCCTCACCCTCCTACTACTCCTAATGTCTGGGGACATCGCACCAAACCCCGGCCCTCCCACACCCAATTTCCAACGCCAAGATCGGCCATCTACCTCCTCCAACAGTAGTCGCAACTTCAACCTTCTCATCCCAATTCCCCTGATTCCACAAGTCGGCCCCCCTCTTTCATGTGCCCTCTGGAATGCCCGCTCAGTCTTCAACAAACTAGTTTCTGTCAATGACCTTTTCCTCTCCAAATCCCTTGATCTATTTGCTATAACTGAAACCTGGCTCCAGGAATTTGATACTACCTCTCCAGCTGCACTGTCCCACAGTGGCCTTCTCTGGACTCACTCCACCAGACCCAGTGGACGAAAAGGAGGTGGTGTCGGACTTCTCCTCTCCCCACAATGCACCTTCCAGGTACTGCCCACACCTCTTTCCACCTGCTCTTTCGAAATGCACTGCATTCGTCTTTTCTCTCCAGCTTGTCTGAGGGTCGCAGTCATTTATCGGCCTCCTGGACCAGTGTCACGCTTTCTGGATGACTTCTCTGCATGGCTACCCTATTTTCTCTCATCTGAAGTGCCTGCCATCATCCTAGGTGACTTTAACATTCCAATCAATGTTAATAATGCTACCACTTCTAAACTACTCAACTTAACCTCCTCTTTTAACCTAACACAATGGACACAAACCACCACTCACTCCAACGGCAACACTCTTGACCTTGTATTCTCCCATCGCTGCACTCCCTGCAATCTCTCCAACGCACCCTTTCCTCTCTCTGATCACAACCTTATCCGTTTCACACTCTCCTTGTCTCCTATATCCCATGCTGCCAACCCACAAACCACTACCCGCAGGAACCTTCGCAACCTCAACCCTTCCCTTCTTCACTCTGCTACTGATGGCCTTTATGACAAAATCGCACCCCTGTCCTGCCCAGACCTAACCACTTCCATCTACAACACCACGTTGTCATCCTCCCTAGACGTACTTGCTCCTCTTTCTACACGCAGAACCAGGCCCCATCTGCCACAACCCTGGCAAACAGACGACACCAGAAGTCTCAAGAGACGCAGCCGTGCTCTTGAGCGAGCATGGCGTAAATCTAAATCCCTGCAAGACTTTACCCTCTACAAATCTGTCCTTCTCAAATACAACTCCTGCCTCCACACTGCTAAACAAACCTATTACAACTCTCTCATCAAAACCCTCTCATCCAAACCTCGTCAACTCTTTTCTACCCTTAATTCCTTACTTCACCCCCCACTGCCCCCTCCCGCCAACTTGCTTACCGCTCAACATATTGCCAACCACTTCAATAGCAAAATCAACACAATTCGCAAGGAGATATCCAGCATTAAAATTCCTCCCCTACCCAACATATCAGGTCCAACACCACACTCAATACTCTCCTCCTTTTGCCCAGTTACCACAGAAGAAGTTGATAAACTCCTCTCCATGGCCCACCTCACTACATGTCCCCTGGACCCTGTCCCCTCTCAATTGCTGCGACCACCTTCCCACTCTATCCTCAACTCCCTAACCCACATCTTCAACCTCTCCCTCTCCTCCGGCACCTTTCCTTCCCCGTTCAAACATGCACTGGTTACCCCCATACTCAAAAAACCCTCACTAGACCCCACCTGTTTGAATAACTTAAGACCTATCTCCCTTCTCCCGTTTGCCTCCAAGCTCATCGAACGCCTTGTTCATGACCAAATGAGTCGCTACCTCATGGACAACAACCTTCTCGACCCCCTACAGTCTGGCTTCCGCCTACAACATTAGACTGAAACTGCCCTACTACAAATCACCAATGACCTAATAACTGCCAAAACCAATGGCCACTACTCCATACTCATACTTTTAGACCTCTCTGCTGCCTTTGACACAGTTGACCACCTGCTGCTCCTCAGCAAATTACACTCCCTTGGCCTCCGTGATTCTGCATTATCCTGGTTCTCCTCCTACCTATCTCAGCGCACTTTCAGCGTCACTTATAACTCCATCTCCTCCGCTCCCCTTCCTCTTTCTGTTGGGGTACCCCAAGGCTCTGTCCTTGGGCCTCTCCTTTTCTCACTCTATACCTCTTCCCTGGGCCAGTTGATCACCTCCCATGGCTTCCAATACCATCTCTATGCCGATGACACACAGATCTATCTCTCCACTCCCCAACTCACCCCCACTATCTCCTCACGGATCTCAAACTTGCTGAATGACATATCGGTATGGATGTCACACCACTTCCTCAAACTTAATCTTTCTAAAACTGAACTTGTTATATTTCCTCCTTCACGGTCCCCCTCCTGTGACTTCACCATTAATATCAACAACACAACCATTGGTCCCTCCACACATGCCAGAGTCCTGGGTGTAATCCTTGACTCTGACCTCTCCTTCAGCCCCCATATCCAATCACTGGCTAAATCCTGCCGCCTTAACCTCCGCAACATCTCCAAAATTCGACCCTTCCTGACTAATGACACTACAAAACAACTTATTCACTCCTTGATTATTTCCCGCCTCGACTATTGCAACTCTCTCCTTAATGGCCTACCCTTAAGCAGGCTATCCCCCCTTCAGTCTATTATGAATGCTGCTGCTAGACTAATACACCTCACTAATCGATCCGTGACTGCCGCCCCTCTCTGCCAATCCCTTCACTGGCTTCCCCTCCCCCACCGTATAAAATTCAAAATGCTAACCATAACATACAAGGCCATTCACAACATCGCCCCCATCTACATCACCAACCTCATCTGCAGATATCGCCCAAATCGCCCCCTTCGCTCCTCCCAGGACCTCCTGCTCTCTAGCTCCCTTGTTACCTCCTCCCATGCTCGCCTTCAGGACTTCTCCAGAGCCTCTCCCATCCTCTGGAATTCCCTGCCCCAGTATGTCCGATCAGCCCCTACCCTGTCCACCTTTAGGAGATCCTTGAAAACTCATTTATTCAGAGAAGCCTATCCCACACCCACATAACTGTCCCTGAGCCACCCCCATCAAATCATTCTTTGCAGCTATTACCTTTTGTACCACCACCCCCTCCCTTTAGAATGTAAGCTCTACGAGCAGGGGCCTCATGTACCTTTTGTATTGAACTGTACTGTAATTGTGTTGTCCCCCTTATACATTGTAAAGCGCTGAGTAAACTGTTGGCGCTATATAAATCTCATATAATAATAATAATGTTCAGCCATACCCAGCCATGCTCAGCCATACCCAGCCATACCCAGCCATGCTCGACCATACTCGGCTGTACTCGGCCTCTGTATGTGGCCAGGCTGTGGAAGTCTCACACATGTGGTATCGCCATACTCAGGAGTAGGAGAATCTATTTTGGGGTGTCATTTTTGGTATGTACATGCTGTGTTAGAAATATTTAATAAATGGACAACTTTGTGTTAAAAAAGAAAAGCGTTTTAACCACTTCCCGCCCGCCGTCATACAACGTCCTTGACTTTGTGTGGGGATATCTGAATGATGCCTGCAGCTACAGGCATCATTCAGATATCAGCTTTTTAACTGGGCAACTCCCTACACCATAAGAACGATCATAGCGGCTGTTCCACTGCTCGATCGTTCTTACGGGAGGCAAAAGGGGACGTCCCGCCGCCCTCCGGTGCTTCTACCAACTGACCGCTACGATTGAAGCCAGGATCTTTTATTTTTTATTTTTTTATTTCAGGCTTCCCAGCCTAGAGGTGAGATGTGGGGTCTTATTGACCCCATATCTCACTCTAAAGAGGACCTGTCATGCCATATTCCTATTACAAGGGATGTTTTTTGGAAAAAAGCGTGAAACCAAAATAAATAAAGTAAAATGAACAATAAAAAAGAAATTTTTTTTTAAAGCGCCCCTGTCCCCGTGTGCTCGCATGCAGAAGCGAACGCATACGTAAGTCCCGCCCACATATGAAAACTGTGTTGAAACCACACATGTGAGGTATCGCTGCAATCGGTAGAGCGAGAGCAATAATTTTGGCCCTAGACCTCCTCTGTAACTCAAAATATGAAACCAGTAAAAATGTTTAAAGCGTCGCCTATGGGGATTTTTAAGTAGCGAAGTTTGGCGCCATTCCACAAGCATGTGCAATTTTGAAAGGTGACATGTTGGGTATCTGTTTACCGTGCGAGATAAAAAGTTGCAATGACCGCCATTGAATTCTCTAGGGTCTTTGCTAAAAAAACATATAAAATGTTTTGGGGTTCTATTTAATTTTCTATCAAATAAATGATGATTTTTACATGTAGGAGAGAAATGTCAGAATTGGCCTGGGTGCTCCAGAACGCCTGATGGTGTTTCCTGCATGTTGGGCCTCTGTATGTGGCCACACTGTGTAAAAGTCTCACACATGTGGTATCGCCGTACTCGGGAGTAATATGTGTTTTGGGGTGTAATTTGTGGTAAGCATATGCTGTGTGTGAGAAATAACCTGCTAATATGACAATTTGGTGAAAAAAAACAAAAAAGAAAACAAAATACTTGATTTTGCAAAGAATTGTGGGAAAAAAATGACAACTTCAAAAAACTCACCATGCATCTTTCTAAATACCTTGGAATGTCTTCTTTCTAAAAAGGGGTCATTTGGGTGGTATTTGTACTTTTCTGGCATGTTAGGGTCTCAAGAAATTAGATAGGCCGTCAGTAATTCAGGTGTGATCAATTTGCAGATATTGGGACCATACCCTTTGGACTCTATAACTTTCACAAAGACCAAATAATATCCACCGATTTGGGTTATTTTTACCAAAGATATGTAGCGGTATAAATTTTGGCCAAAATATATGACGAAAAATTACTAATTTGCAAAATTTTCTAACAGAAACGAAGAAAAATGCATTTTTTTTTACAGATTTTTCGGTCTTTTATAGCGCAAAAAATAAAGAACCCAGCGGTGAAAAAATACCACCAAAAGAAAGCTCCATTTGTGTGAAAAAAAGGACAAAAATTTCATATAGATACAGTTTTGCATGACTGAGTAATTGTCATTCAAAATGTGAGAGCACCAATAACTGAAGATTGGTCTGGTTATTAAGGGGGTTTAAGTGCCCAGTGGTCAAGTGGTTAACTATGTAACTGCATGGACTTATCCAACCATACTGTATGTATGTAACTATGTAGGGAGTCAATGCTATTGGTTGAACTAGATGGACTTGTGTCTTTTCTCAACCAGACTAAATATGACTACTGTCCAATTTAAGATAACACTAGAAATTGCATCTACCTCACGTGTTAGATACTCTATGTTTTTATATATTATTTTGCTTACAACCAGGGCTTTTTTTCGGAGAATAGGTGCAGGAACTCCTCCCTTCTGAGTCAGCCCTTGACTCCACCCCCTACCCACCTGTGAGCACCATTCCTTGGTTCCACCCCTTACCCACCTTCCGGTACCACCCCTTTTAGAGAATACAGAGCCAAGTATCATTTTGTGGTGCTTTGTATGGAATTTGTTAATGATAACAAGAAAGGCAGTAAAATAGATCTAGCAACAACAGATACACCCCAGCAACAATGGACCCCCAACAGCCAGCATCAGTAGACCAACAATTGACTCCCTGCAACATAGGACCCACCCCCAGGAAAAATAGAATCCCCCCCCCCCCACCAACAACAATAGACCTCCCCAGCAACAATAGACCCCTCTGCAAAAATAGATCCCCTCCAGCAACAATAGATTCCCCAGCAGCCAGCATCAATAGACCCTCCAGCAGCCAGAAACAAAGACCCCCCCCCCCCTCCTAGCAACGATTGACCCCCCAGCAACATAAGACCGACCCCCAGCAACAATAGATTCCCAATGTGCAACAGAAGATCTCCCAAGCAATAATAGACCCCCTTCCTCCGCAAAAATAGATCCCAGCATCAATAGACCCTCCAACACACCCCAGCCAATCAGTTTTGGAGGTATCGGAACTGCGTTCCCCCACATTCCTGCTGAAAAAAGCCCTGCTTACAACTCACAAACCACTCTAATATACCGTCTGTTGTAAAAGTAATCCATTTTAGCAGGAATTTCCTGGTATCTGATAATTATTTGGGAGTCCTTTTGTGGATAAAAAGATAAAAAATGCTGGTCTACACCAATCTTTCTCCAGTAATAGACATCCACACACTGTGGCTGATTTACTGTCCATTAAGTGTGTAAGCGGACAGCCTGTAGCAGCAAACAATTTCTCTCATCAGTAGAAATCAGCATGTCCCGTCTGTACCTGGCACTTTATCTCTTTAGTACAACCCCTGGCAAAAATTATGGAATCACCAGTCCCTGAGGATGTTCCTTCAGTTGTTTATTGTTGTAGAAAAAAAGCAGATCACAGACATGGCCAAAAACTAAAGGCATTTCAAATGGCAACTTTCTGGCTTTAAGAAACACTAAAAGAAATCAAGAAAAATAATTGTGGTGGCCAGTAACAGTTAGATTTATAGAACAAGCACAGGGAATAAATTATGGAATCACTCAACTTTGAGGAAAAAATTATGGAATCATGAAAAACAAACAAACAAAATATCACTCCAACACATCACTAGTACTTTGTTGCACCACCTCTGGCTTTTATAACTGCTTGCAGTCTCTGAGGCATTGACCTAAAGCGGAGTTCCACACAAAAATGGAACTTCCGCTTTTCGGAACCCTCCCCCCCTCCGGTGTCACATTTGGCACCTTTCAGGGGGAAGGGGGGTGCAGATACCTGTCTAAGACAGGTATTTGCACCCACCTCCGGCATAGACTCCCATGGGAGTCTATGCCTCTTCCTGTCAGCCCGCTCTGTCTTCTGTGAAACACACAGCTCCCAGGAGATAGCGGGGACTAGTTACGATGCGCAGCGCGACTCGCGCATGCGCAGTAGGGAACCAGAAAGTGAAGCCGCAACGCTTCACTTCCTGAACCCCTCACCTAGGATGGCGGCAGCTGCTGAGAACCGAGCGGGTTCTCGGCGTCGCCTGCCGACATCGCTGGACCCTGGGACAGGTAAGTGGTCATGTATTAAAAGTCAGCAGCTGCAGTATTTGTTGCTGCTGGCTTTAAATATTTTTTTTTTGGCGGTTTAGGTGGACCCCCGCTTTAATGAGTGATAAACAGTACTCTTCATCAATCTGGCTCCAGCCTTCTCTGATTGCTGTTGCCAAATCATCTTTGCAGGTTGAAACCTTGTCATGGACCATCTTCTTTAACTTCCACCACAGATTTTCAATTGGATTGAGATCCGGACTGTTTGCAGGCCATGACATTGACCTTATGTGTCTTTCTTCAAGGAATTTTTTCACAGTTTTTGCTCTATGGCAAGATGCATTATCATCTTGATAAATGATTTCATCATCCCCAAACATCCTTTCAATAGATGGGATAAGAAAAGTGTCCAAAATTTTAATGTAAACCTGTGCATTTATTGAAGATTTAATGATAGCCATCTCCCCAGTGCCTTTACCTGACATGCAGCCCCATATCATAATTGACTGTGGAAATTTGCATGTTTTCTTCAGACATTCGTCTGCATAAATCTCATTGGAACGGCACCAAACAAAAGTTCCAGCATCATCACCTTGCCCAATGCAGATTCGAGATTCATCACTGAATATGACTTTCATCCAATCATCCACAGTCCACGATTGCCTTTCCTTAGCCCATTGTAACCTTGTTTTTTTGCGTTTAGGTGTTAGAGATGGCTTTCTTTTAGCTTTTCTGTATGTAAATCCCATTTCCTTTAGGCGGTTTCTTCGGTCAGTTCGGTCACAGATGTTGACTCCAGTTTCCTCCCATTTGTTCCTCTTTTGTTTTGTTGTACATTTTCTGTTTTCAAGGCATATTGCTTTAAGTTTTCTGTCTTGACACTTTGATGTCTTCCTTGGTCTACCAGTATGCTTGCCTTTAACCACCTTCCCATGTTGTTTGTATTTGGTCCATGTTTTAGACACAGCCGACTGCGAACAACCAACATCTTGTGCAACACTGCGTGATGATTTACCCTCTTTACCTACATACTAACAAGCAGATTTAATCTGATGCAGGTGTTAGTGTTTGTAATGAAAATTTACAGGGTGATTCCATAATTTTTTCCTCAGAATTGAGTGATTCCATAATTTATTCCCTGTGCTTGTTCTATAAATCTAACTGTTATACCCTGTACACACGGTCGGATTTTCCGACGGAAAATGTGTGATAGGACCTTGTTGTCGGAAATTCCGACCGTGTGTAGGCTCCATCACACATTTTCCATCGGATTTTCCGACACACAAAGTTTGAGAGCAGGAAATAAAATTTTCCGTCAACAAAATCCCTTGTCGGAAATTCCGATCGTGTGTACACAAATCCGACGGACAAAGTGCCACGCATGCTCAGAATAAATAAAGAGATGAAAGCTATTGGCCACTGCCCCGTTTATAGTTCCGACATACGTGTTTTACACCACCGTGTTCAGAACGATCGGATTTTCCGACAACTTTGTGTGACCGTGTGTATGCAAGACAAGTTTGAGCCAACATCCGTCGGAAAAATCCCTAGGATTTTGTTGTCGGAATGTCTGAACAAAGTCCGACCGTGTGTACGGGGCATTACTGGCCACCACAATTATTTTTCTTGATTTCTTTTAGTGTTTCTTAAAGCCAGAAAGTTGCCATTTGAAATGCCTTTAGTTTTTGGCCATGTCTGTGATCTGCTTTTTTTCTAAAACAATATACAACTGAAGGAACATCCTCAGGGACTGGTGATTCCATAATTTTTGCCAGGGGTTGTATAATAATCTCCACCCATTAACTCCTAGCAAACACTAGAGGATGCATATTTAAACCACAGACCTGGAATGTCTTCTTCTAAGGGCCATGGGGTACCATTTGGAAGAGATAATGCTCTTAATAAGGGGCTGACATTCTTCAGCCACTTATAGGTGAGGAACAAACAGGGGAACAGATCTACAGTTATTTACAGCCGAATTAAAGCAGTATTAGACGTATTTGTTGTGCATTTACATGTACGAAAAATTTCTATCGGGGAAAAAATGGACACCCAACCCATATGTTTTTATCATGACAGGTTTACTTAAAGAAGACCTTCAGTCATTTTTTCAACTTTCCATCTATTAAATCCTCTGCCCCTGTTTCTTGTCTGGTAACAAGCCTAGGATTATGACATCATGCACAGCTCACTCTCTCACTCTTGTAAGAGTTTGCCAGGAAGGTAGGGGGGTTGAGTCATAAGAGGGCCAATGGGAGCTGCATAGCTGGAGGTGTGTGTCTGTGTAAAGCCAGGAAGTAAACAGGTAGCAGCTTCAGCTGCCCACAGTTAAAATGGATGCAGCCAGACTTGGTGGAGGGAGATTTCTGTAGCATATTTGGCAAGTACAGAATCGCAGTATATATAAAATAATATGCAAAGTGGTTGGAGGGAAGCTTCAGAATGGCAATTTTGTTTTTATTACAAATTATGTGAGCAGACTACAGTTCCTCTTTAAAGCCGCATACACACGATCGGATTTTCCGACAGGAATTGTGTGATGACAGGCTTTTGGCGGAAAATCCGACCGTTTGTACACTCCATTGGGCAATTGTTTTGAATTTTCCGCGAACAAATGTCTGTTGTCAGATTTTCCGAGCGTGTGTACACAAGTCCATCGGAAAAAAGTCCAAAGTACAAACACACATACTTGGAAGCAGGGACAAGGTGGAAGCGGTCGGTCTTGTAAACTAGCGTTCGTAATGGAGAATTAACATTCGTGATGTGGCAAATTATGAAATCTCGAAATGCAGCGCACATTCTCTTCTTCTTTAATGGGGTAATAATGAAGTTGCTTTGCTGGTGATACTGATGGAGTTATTACAAACAAATTTTCCAAGGCTTTTTTTTTCTATCAAGAATAATATTTTATTGTGCTTTTTTTTTTTTTTTTTTTTTTTTGGGCAAGTTACCACAACACCATTATCCCGTAGTTTTTAAGATCAAAGATACAACTATGTTGGTGTCCCTTGTCAATTTTACATTGGGAGTAGGCAGTTACATTTAAAAAAATACAAACTGTCATTTGAAGTAAAACACACAAGTGGTATTCTCCACAATTTTTTATTGTGCATTAAAAAAAAGAAAACAAATAAAATTAGACATGCTATCTGCCAATAGAACTTAACCAAAAAGTGCATTAAATACATCCAAAAATATAGAAAATATAACAGATCAAATCATTATTATTCAACCAAAAAATAAAATAAAAGCCTCATGCATGTGTCCTGCTTCTTAATATAGGGGGTCAAGAGTTGGTGAAAGCAGGGGTTCGTCATCCGGAGATAATTCCGAAAATCTTCTGGATTACTCTCCTGGAGCTTTCGCAGCAAAGGCATATGACATAATTGGTCACGATTAATAAAGCAACCAATTTTTGGTCCAAGAAATCCTCCTCCTCCTGTTCCTGGACTGGACTTGGGTCAAAGAAAGCAATAACTCCAAGGCCAATAATAAAGAACACATTATCTCCTCCGATTCTGCAACATGTCTGGTTGACGAACGGCCGTTCAGAAACTGAAAAGCATGAAATGAAAAGTGCGAACTGAAAAGCACTAAATGAAAAGCGTAAAATGAAAAGCACGAATCAACACTCGCCAAGCTTCTACTAACACGAAATTAGCAGAAGGAGCCAAAAAGGGTGGTGCTAAAGGGCTGAGAAACCACATAGTACGTTGCTACGTTCGTGTTTGTTGGCCGACAATTCCTTGCCGTTTGTATGCAAGACAAAATCCAGGCACACGCCTTCCGACAAAAGTCCAAGGTTTTGTCTGCGGAAAATCCGATTGTGTGTATGGGGCTTAAGATACAAACTTCAACTCTCTCAGAGGAAGATACGAAGTGTGTCTAAAAAGTTTGACAAAATGGTCTCTCAATATCCCTATATCTCAATGGGAACATGGGCCAGGTGTGCACCCATGCAAATGGCTATCCAGAGACACATCGAGTAGGGCCAACTGGCATGGAGTACACGTGACCATCAGGGTAAGCCCACTTGTGTGAGGTCACAGTGCAATGGAGTGATGAATGAACATCGAGTTCTGCTACAAATTGGGAAAAACGTAGACAGACGCATAAAATGTTGGTGCAAGTGTGTGGGACGGAAGCCATGAGCAGAAAATGTGTTTATGACTTAAAACGCTTTTGCGACGGGAAGCAAAGGACTGAGGATGAGCCAAGTTCAGGTTGGCCGTCGACATGCAGAACCCTAAACATGATCAAGTTAGTGTGACGAATGCTGGAGAAAAAATGAAGTGAAGCAGAAGAGGCAACAATTGTTATATTTAATTAAAATCAGCCAAACGGCTACTCACACTTTTATAAAGATCAATAGGCATATAATGCTGTGGTCACTCAGCGTGTCTCAGCAGTGGTGTGTAGATGTTGACACAACACCAGAGGAGGGGAACAACCGGCTGGAAGTGACGTCAGAACATGGAGAAAACGTTTCAAAGCATCCACTTCTTCATCAGATCTAAATGCCTATTGATCAATAGCCATTTAGATCTGACGATGAAGTGGATGCTTTGAAACATTCTCTCCATGTTCTGACATCGCTTCCGATGCGACTCTGAGTGTGTTTCATGCTGGTTTCAAGACAATGAGATCAATAGCCATTTAGACTACTGTGGTCACTTGCTGAGTGACCACAGTATTATACTGTTATATGCCTATTGATCTTTATAAAATTGTGAGTAGCCATTTGGCTGATTTTATTTAAATATACCATTCGTTGCATCTTCTGCTGCACTTAGTATTTTATAATAAATTTTATGGAAGTTTTTCTTTCAAATTACAAGAGTAGAATGTTACACATAACATAGTAGAATATAGAACTGTGTATAATACACAAGGTTATAGATTGAATAAACCAAGGCCGTAGGCTAATTGCTGCTAAAACATAGCAGCTGTGGTCATATGACCACCAGAACTGTTTTTAAGAAGGAAAACTTATTTCAACTTTGGGGGGGGAGAGAACCCGCAGAAAAGAAAGAAAGGAAGGAAAGGGAAAGAAGAAAAAGATAGGGGAGGAGAGGAGAAGGGACATTATGAGCCTATTCCCTTTCGAACTTCTTCGGGCAGGGGGGAGCCCAGCGTATGGTCACTAGTACAGTCTTAAACCAATAAACCCAGTTGGTCAGTGTACCTAATAGGGACAATTAAGACTTGTTTGTTGTGAAAAGTCTACTGTATGGGTCCCACCGCCTCTAGATGTAAATATGAAAGGAGTCTGTAGAGAGGATACCTCAGATGTTGTTAGACATATGTCTATGAAAGAGCGCCACCTGGTTTCAAAGCATTTATTGTGCCAATTATTTTGTAGAATGGTGTCTAGGTTTTCTCTGAATAATAAGGCTTTGAGATCCCTTTTAATTTTAGATAAGGTGGGTGGTGTTAGAGAAATCCAGTGCTTGAAAATAATCCTGTGAGCTACGAGAAGACTTCGGAGTGTCCATTGGTAGTTTCCTTGAAGCAATGATGCGAGCGAGACCCCGAAGGGATTCCACAGCTTAGGATATCCAAACATGAGGAGTAGGGGATCCTTTGGTATCTGGCAATCAGTTACCCCCTGGATGAAAGCTAGGGTTTGATCCCAGTATTCTGAAACGGGCGGACATGTCCATAGATTGTGGAATAATGTTGGTCTCTAAACTGAGCACCAAGGACAGTAGGCCTCCTTTGGTGTCGGGTGTTTGGTGGAGAAAGGGATATAGGCTTTGTGCATCAGTTTGAACTGTGTTTCCCTCCAGGATTCATTTGTTACCAATTTTAGTGTAATTTCATAACCTTCTTGAATTTTGTCGATGATATCTTCTCCAGATATATCTTTGGTCCAGGATTTTATTGATCTGTGGTGTAGCGATTTGAAGGTTGAGTTCAGTTGTCTGTATATGTCAGTAATCGAATAATGCTGTTCTTTAATCAGCTTGTCTAGCAGGAATGGACAAAACCTGATTTTTTTTTTTTTTGTTTAGACAGGTCTTGTATATTAAGTTTGAGGTTTGTGATACTTGAGAGAAGTGATGTTTTGGTAGGTAAAATTCCTCGGCCAGAGAGTTAAATGGCTTGAGAGATCCAGTGTCTTCATCATATAGGGAGACTACAGATATCAATCCCTTGTCTTTCCATTTTGAGAATGTTTCATATTGAAGGCCTTGAGGGAACATTGGGTTTCCTTGAATAGGTAAGTATGTGGAGACAAATGGAGAGAGTCCCAGCTTTTTCCTGGTTTCCCTCCTTGCTATTACAGTGTCTCCGATCAATAGGTTTTGCTTGATATGGTTGGGAGTCAATCTTAATGAGCTATTTAGCAGTGTGGATAGATTATAGGGTTGGACCAAAGCTGTCTCTAATTCGTAGTTTGTGTACTTTGAGGCTTTGAGAATCCAGTCTAACCCCCGCTCTTGGCAGACAAGATATGTTATAAATAATATAATATATATGTTGGGGGCGGAGGGTGGTAATGGTACTTTTCGATGTGGACACTGTGAATTTTGCCCGTGGATAAAAGAATGTATAGGATGCACCCTCCCAAGAGGAGGATTCCACAAGCTCAAGGGCTATGCAGATTGCTCCACCACTGGCATTGTGTATCTCGCCTATGGTGCATTTTACATTGGAAAAAACCAAACGCCTGTTCGCCAAAAGAATCCAGGACCATCTGTATTATTTGGATGCAGGGCTATTATACACTCCTATTTGCAAGCACATTGGTCTTCATCATAGCTTTGATCCTACATTTATATCCTTTGTCGCCCTAGAAGTCATCCGTGACTTAGAAAGGGGAGGAAATGTAGACAAAAGGATACTTCAGAAAGAAGCCATGTGGATCTTTAGCCAACCAGCTACCTACCCACCTGGCCTCAATACAGCACTTTCTTACAAACCTTTTCTGTGATGATATAGTTTGTGATGACATAGTTACCCTTTATAACCAGTCCCTCCAAGTCTTATATCCCCCTATCCAATCATGTCTAGGAATGTTTTTGTGATGATATAGTGTGTTATGATACAGTTACCCTCTGTAACCAGTCCCTCCAACTCTATATTCCTTTTTCCTATCATACCACATATATAGAGATTGGGGTATCATAATGCATTTGTATTTATTTCATTTTGAGTTATGCCTATACATGCCTGTTTTGCTTTAAGGGAACGATCCCTGTATAGGCTACCCTGTTTCCCCGAAAATAAGACCTAGCGTGATTGTCGGTGATGGCTGCAATATAAGCCCTACCCCCCCAAATAAGCCCTAGTTAAAGTCCTTGTAGGTCTTATTTTCAGGGAAACAGGGTAGGACTTATTTGGGGGGTAGGGCTTATACTGCAGCCATCACTGACAATCACGCTAGGTCTTATTTTCGGGGAAACAGGGTATTGCATAAGTCTATGTATTTGTATAGAATTAAGCATATATCTTTTACAGTCTTTGCGGGACTGATAAATGGGCCCCCTCATGCTAACGTCGCTGTGTGCTCTACTGGTCAGCGTAAGCCTTAGACGGGGATTCGGACGTCCCTGCTTAAGAGGGTGGAGTATTTCATATCCGCCCTCGTATGCCTTTCACGCTTTCCAGCGGGGAATGGGCAATGCGCGCGCATCTCCCTGGGTATATGCACGTGCATCCTGGCAGGGACGTCCGGACCGGAAGTGATGCCGGGGGTCATTCATGACCTTTTCACTTCCGGTAGGACCGCGCAGTTTAAAGATGGGAAGCGCTGGTGTGCTGTCTGACATGCGCACCCTGCGGCTACTCATCGGTACTGGCAGTAACTGGCTCTCCTGGATAGAAGTTGAATTACGGACATCCCTTCTTTATAGGTAAGCTTTATGCTCTCCCTTTTTTCTTATGCTGATGGGGGTATTTAGTTGGTGTGGGGGATACTAAGTGGTATCCATGTTTACCTTCATTTATATTGGCGTGTTCTGTTACCATGCTGTTTTACTGGGTCACGATGTTCCTACTATGCTACACCTTCCCTTTGTTAATTATACCCTATATGTATTCCTGATATAAACCCT